>CM014083.1:2624608-2812155 GCA_004119915.2 Collichthys lucidus
TCCTCTTGACCAGACAATAGTGATCAACAACAGCTTCAGTTTAGAATCTTGTTTCCACACACACATGTGGCCCTCGTGGTATTGTTGTTGGATTCTTTTGTGGCTTTTACACTATGAAATTCACTTTTCACAGTTGCTGTTTCTAGATTTGGACCTTGTCACCTGTATTTGTCTCCCATACACTCCACTAACCACACACACACACACACACACACACACACACACACACACACACACACACACACACACACACACACACACACACATACACACTGCCTCCAGACACACCAGGCAGAGATCTGCACTCCACTGAATGCACTCTTCTAGTTGTGCACTGTATATTTAAACACTCACATCTTCAGAGTAAATCAATGGGCTTGGGGCTGAGATCTACAGTCAAGGTGGAAAAATATTAAGAGAGACGGTCTATCACACACACACACACACACACACACACACACACACACACACACACACACTCGCATCAGGTCTTCTGCCAAGATATTATTGAGTTTTCAGTTTTAAATACACTTAGTTATCATAACTTTTGTCAAAGTAACTTGCCCCAAAGTAACTCTTTTCATAGAGTTGTGTGAACATCTCATGTTAAGAATGTTAAGAATCCACACTGCTGAATTTACTTTAAATATCTATTTAAAATAATTATGTGTACTAAACTTATTAAGGTGTATTTTTAGATTTTTAAAGCAGTAAATGTCTCTGTCATGTAGGAAAGCTTTATTTTGGAAATATCATATCTGAGGTCAAATGTAAAGATACTGCTGCGGTCAAATGATTCCCTTTTCAATAATCCTGCCTTTCCATCCTCCTCTGGTCTACCTGACCTGTGTCCTGACTCTGTGAACGAGATAACTGTATATCTCTGTATGAGATCCTCCCAAAGTCCACAGGATTTTAGTCAACAGCAAAAGTCATAAATACACAGGTCCATGGGAAAATGATCAAAATGATTCCCCTCTGTTTTGCGCTGGGGCACGTGTAATCACATTTCCAGAGGCTGTGTGTTGTTTCTTCTCAGTGGTTGTAAATATTAACTTCTGGAGCTTTCTTTGGAGGTTAGATGATCAAGGAAGCTACACGTGGGGATTCCCAGTGTTAAGAGTATGGAGCACTTTATTGTTTGGAGATGTGTAGAGGATTATAAGTTATAATACCTCTTCACATGAAAACTCCTTCTGTGAGGGGCTCATTCATATATTATACTGAAATTACAAGTCAAAGCGGACAATGTCCAGCCTCAAGCAACTTATGATGACTGCATATATGTGAGTGTTCTAAATGAAATTAATAAGAGGTTTTGATACAAATCACACCCTTTAACTACTCATCACTACCTCCATATACAAACTTCAAATTAAGGGCAGTCTATTGTAACAGTAGGTAAATGCAGTTAGCAAACTGGCGTGTGTCCGCTCAGTCAAAGAAGAATGCCACTTTGCACTTCTTATATACTTAATGGGAGAAAGCCAACAGAGTGATGAGCCTGTCAGGCAACACACACTAGATGACTATGGGAAGCATTCTCCAGCCCTGAACTCTCAATATGACTTCATTACTGACCAACAGTTGCAGCTAGTGGACAGTAATTAGTCAGAACCACACATAATAATAACATGACATCAATATTTTACCTTTGGAGCATTCAGAGCTAAAACGCTGCTTTTCCTTGTCAGTCTGTGATTGTTGGCCAAGTGCATGGAGAGTCACTGATTCGATTACTGGCCCACTCAAGAGCTTAGTAGAGTGGAGAAGGAATGCTCTTGATGAGCATATGGCAGATCAGGGTACAAGTCCATTTACTAATTCAGATGATTTTACTTTTATTTTATACTATTTACAAATTTTTAAATTAGTTTCATTAAGAAGAAGAAGATATACTTTATTAATCCCACAGTGGGGAAATTGTCTTTTCACTCTATTCTTTATTTTACATGCATTTTTAATCCGGACACATACAGTACACAGCATAGACATGCAAACGTGGAGAGAGATGGTAGAGTGGTGGGCACCCGGCCAGACCAGCGCCCAGTGAGCAGTTGGAGGGGGGTCGGTGCCTTGCTCAAGGGCACCTCGGCAGTGCCCAGGAGGTGAACTGGCACCTCTCCAGCTACCAGCCCACCTTCCATATTTTGGTCCATGTGGGACTTGGCCACCCTCCGGTTCCCAAGCCAAGTCCCTATGAACTGAGCTACTGCCGCCCCCGTTATCTTAACCCCTTTGCCATCCACTGATTAGATGATTGGCAATTCGACCCACAGCTACTCCAGTTTGCATGTCAAAGTGTCCTTGGTCAGGATACCAAATCCTCAATTTCTTTCAAAGCACCTTGCATAGCAGCCAGTGCCATCAGTGTATGAATGTGTTTGAATGGGTAAATAAGATATTAGTGTAAACGCTCTCTGAGTGTTTGGAAGACTAGGAAGGAGATATATAAGTACAGTCTATTTACTTCAGTTGTTTTGGCTATAAAGACACTCACCTTACTGTTTGCTGAGATCTCAGAGCATGACTACAAATAGGGCAAATGGGGCAACAACTGTGACAGGTTCATCAAACCCCATTAGTGTGATATATTTAAAAGAAAAAATGATCACATCAGAATGCCGCGGGGGGTGGCGGAGGGGTTGAAGACTGCTAGCTGACTTTGGGCAAGAGGCGGGGTACATCCTGGACAAGTGGCCAGTTCATCACAGAGCACATAGAGACAAACATCCATTCACAACTTTGGGCAAATTAAATCTAAAACTGAAAAACTGAAAAGATGTGGGGTGGGGTTGAAAGTCAGTGTCAATGAGTGTATAGAGCCTTGCTGATAAAGCCAGCTGCAGAGAGGAAGAATCTGTATATATGTCAGGTTGTAGTCCTTTGGTGAGGAGTGACTCAAAGCGCTGGGTCCAAGGTCCAGATGCTGTAGTTGTCTAATGGCAGCAATATACCAGATAGTGATGGAGGAGAATAGACTCAAGTGTGACATTGCAATTTTTGGCAATGGCAACTTTATGAACTACATGCTCCTGCCTCCTTTGTTAAGCTTTTTTTTGAGTGGAGGACTGTATAGTGCACTGGGGATCACACAGGATGATGAGGCTAGGTAGGGTTCAGGTTTTCCTAAAATCCACAACCACCTCCACTGTCTTAAGATGTTGAGCTTCAGGTCAACCTCCCACTTGCAGAATTATACCCACCGCAGATCAGCCCAATAAGGGTAGTGTCATCTGCAAACTTCAGAATATTGATGAAAGGATGATAGAGGTGCAACTGTTGGTGTCCCCAGCTTCATGCACTGCCTCTTGTCAGACAGGAAGTCTATGATCCACCTGCAGGTGAGGAGCATGTGCTGCAGGATGATGGTGCACAGCTTTTTGAACTGGAGGGCCATGTTTACTGCACTGTCTACAGAACTGTAGGAGGTCTAGAAATGAGTCCATGAAGGTTTTGATTTGGGACCCAACAAGAAATTTGATGAAATTACTTCTGGACTGGAAATCCTTTACGACCACTAGATGATTAATTGAAAAAATCATCTGCAAATCGATTGATAATAAAAACAATATTAGTGAGATTAAAACTTTATTTAGTAGCACTCACAGTGGTATTGTTTTGTGGTTATTCTTATACTCATAACCCATTTGACCCCCTCCCAGACTGCAACAAGACAAAACGTAAGAAAGAAAAGATAAGGCAGGTAGGAAGAGCCAGTGGCTTGGAGCATCAGGTGTGACCCAAGGGATGATGGGATCCCTTAGCCACATGACTGTGTTTGTGACAAACAGCACCGCCCAGACTAGCTCCCACCCCCCCCCCTCTCTCCTTGTATTGCTGTGTTTATGTGTGCGCTGATGCAACACGCTGCAAACGCTGATGCCAACTTGCGTTCGGACGCCAAAATTGGACACCTTGGCCTTTTGAAGCACATCTTCAGGGATATTTGGAAAGGTAGTTGTGGAAGGGAAAAGAGTGTGTTTGGTTTGTATGTTATGAGGGGGAGGGATGAGAGAGTGAACGAAGGGAAGCTCAGGGATCAGAAGTGATTATGTCTGGGGTTATCATGCCTGTGAGCTGCCTTGCCAAAGCTTACATCATGGTCTTAATGATGGCAAGGAGGAGTACAGGGGAGAGTTGTGTGTTTGTGTGTATGTGAACGTGTCTGCTTTCGTGTAGCAAATCTGTCTCTCTATTTTAAAGTGAAGAGAGCGTTGAAAGGTGCGAGCAGTGCGAGAGAGGTGCTCATGCCAAGTATCTGACAGCATCTGATGGAAATTGTACGACAGACGTAGTGTGCAGTGTGTGAGACACTAAAATGAACACTGCATGCATGAACACACAAACCTGCAGCTATGAAGAAATGTTGTAATTGCAGACGCCGTCTGGCTGCTAACGTGATGAAGGCAATTAGGCAGTGAGAAGACAAATAAGCACTCAGCAGAAAATATGGAAATGATGGAAATGATGTACAGTAGTTTTGTCACTGGGTCGCAGTTGTAAATGTGTGTAATTACATGTACATGTGTGCTTCCATTATTCAGTTTAACATGTTGGTCATGTGCAGACTGCATATATTTTATCACTATCCTGCGATTGTCAGGTAAAACACCGGGTCTTCACTGGAGGCCAAGGCAAATGAAGCATTAGCCAAAAGTGAGAGATTCATGAGAAGAATGGTCTTAAATCAAACGTCTGCATGACAGACTTCAACATAGAACAACATTATATAACATTTAGTTGCCATTTAGTGCCCCACTGTGGTAAATATGTTCAGCTGTACTCGATTTTTTGTTTGTATTGGTTCTGGCACGACACTAGCACAGCTCTACACCAGCACTCCCTCCCATCCTGGGCCTGAAGGATTAATCCTACCCTCAGCGAGCAGAAGCTGCAACCAGTGCAGGCACCTAGTAATGTATAACCCGAGCAACCACTCTAACTGACCTAACTAATGTTAGCTAACAGCAGCTGCAGAGGGGGAGGACATCAGGGAGGAAAGCAGAAAACTTTAATCCAGTTTCAGAAATGCACAATGAAATGTTACTCACTTAATTTCATTTTGTAATTTTTTTAAAAAATTTTTTAAAAAGACGTGTAGACATAGTGTATGTCAGAAATGCTCTTTTAGAGTGTGAAAGCCCACTCACACCGGGGATGTGTGAAGCGCCACGGAACAGCTGCACCACGGTCACTGGAGTTGGTCGCTGCCAGTCTAATCAATGAGAGCACTCACACGGCGCGCCGCGGAACGTCTCAGCAGCGTCCCAGCAGAGACTCTCTGCAGCGCTAACATTCCGTAACATTTCTATTTTTGACGTGAGCCGTTGCTAAACCGCATACACCTCAACAGAGAAGATCGCACCAGACAGGAAATCTGACACAGGATCAATATAATAAACTTCGCCCCCTTTCAAAATAAAATACAATACAGTTTGTGATGGCCACAGCTGTGGTCACACAGCCATAAAAGTCGGTAACCTTCTGCACTCACACAATTGTTTCTATAGTTAAATATTGGTTATACATTTAGTTATTAGTCTAAATTGATTTTAACATTTAGTTGCAATAAATCACACTTTCTGTTTCAGATAACACACTTTATTATATGACAGTACATTGGTTTTCTATTTGAAGCGCGCACATTTAGTTAGCTTTTGTACAGTCTTCATTTAATACAATTTCTAATTTGTTTTCCTTGATTTACTGGTGCTGCTGCTGGGAGCTGGGAATGCCGGGCAAAAAGATCCACCCCACAAGCTCAGCCATTTTGTAGCAGAGGATGCTGATTGAGCCGGCACATCATGTGGGGGGGATTTAGTGCTTTACTGTTTAATTCTTTTGAGACAATTAGTAATTTTACTTGGTTTTGTTAAGTCTGGATTATGTTTATTTCAAGGAGTTAATTTTCCTTATTTGCATTGGTAATTAGCTGTCTTTTGTGTTTGTTTACCCCTCTTGTGTTGGTATGGGCTGATCACCCAGTATATAAGTTTCCCTCTTGTGATCAGGTCTGTTTGTTTGTCTTCTGTTAGTTGTTCACTTGGCATTTATACAGTTTTGGTAATTTGACCTCTTTTATAGGCCCAGTTCTTTATTTTTTTTGTTTGGAAGTTTTGTTTTTTCATACTTTGGTAAAATAAAAAAACACTTTTTTTGAAAATACTACCTGTTGTTCTCATTGCCGGCTGACTTGGTCCTTCACACAGTTCATGTAGCCTATCACAGCTTCACATCAACGTTATGTCATGACCGGTGGCACCAGGTCAGCAGTCAATCAATCAAAGGGTCTCAACATGGACGATGAGAGACTAATTGTTGAAGTGGAACAACACACAATCATTTATGGCACAACAGATGCTTTTTATAATCTCTTCCACGTCGGAGAAGCAAAGTCAGCTGTTTGTTGTTGTTGTTTCCTTTACTGTATACACTGTTTATCGTAGGGTCTCGTGTACGTCCAGGATTCTCACATGATCTCGTGTGAATACAGCAGGCTTGTTACGCTGCCATCATGCGGCCGGTGAGTTGATGCCAGGCAGAGGACGCAGCTAAACCATGGCGCAGTCGTTCCGCTGCGCTTACATCCCCTGTGTGAGTCTTGTGTGAGACTCTGAATGGGCAGGCTGCTGTATATCACTGATTGACAGCTAAGCTGGCAGAGGTAACCACAATGGAAGACACAAAGACACACACATGTGCTGAGAACTGTGGCTTGCAAAGTAAGTGTTTTGTTAGCACTGATGCTAAAGAATAAGAACGAAATAATTAGACATCCAACATACTGACTTAAAGTCTATGCATGTGAAATTAGCTGATTATTGTTTATTTATTGTTGAATGGTTACTTTAAGCTCCGCATTCTCACTTTACTTCGCCACTACAGACAGAAATGTCAGTAGTCCTGACATTAATCCTCCAGGCTTTAGAGATGGAGATGCATGCTTTGTCACCTGACAGTGACAATATATATTTACAAATGAGCCACATATATCCATACATGATTGTTTATCACAGATTATTAGCTTTTATGTTTATTGCTGCTCACTGTGTAAAAGCATTGTTCAAAAATGTCATTCTGGTGATTGGTGATTGGATGTAATATCAGGTAATGAACAAACAAAGACGTGTGTGTGTGTGTGTGTGTGTGTGTGTGTGTGTGTGTGTGTGTGTGTGTGTGTGTGTGTGTGTGTGTGTGTGTGTTTGTGTGTGTGTGTGTGTGTGTGTATCAGCAGGGACTCACAGCTGCTTGGGCTACAGGCTGTGTGTGTATTGCAGAGAGAATCTGTTGTTTAATTACCTTCAGCTGAAGCGCTGGAACATAATTACTTTGTGTTTCAGTGTTTTCCTGCATGATTGAGTTTGCTGGCATTTCAGCAGCAGCGCGCCGCTTCCATCATGATGAATGTGACAGGTGGGGTGGAGGCCACTTCTGCTGCTGCCGCTGCCACTGGATCTGCCTGGGTGGATGGGGATGGATGGATAGGTGGATGGATAGGTGGATGCAGACAGTGATGCAGGCATAGTGCTCATCAGGGAAAAGAGAACAACAGAAATGTGAATTCAGCTGGGGAATCTGGAAGAGCTGGGATTCCATTTTCTGCTTCTTCCTTCTTGTGCTTTGTTTGCACCGTGGGACCAAGAGGGCAACAATCAGAGGAACTCTGGGAGTTTGGGAGGAAGGCTTCATCTGCAATGTGTTGTTTCTCTTTTGACCATTATTGTTTTTATCCCCTGCACCTATTCACCACTGCAACACTGCAACACAGCTGCTTTTTGTTCAGATGTTATAATCTCTATAAAGACGGGGCACCATTCAAAAACAATAATTGTTCACACAATATTAATTTGGGGTTTCTCTTGCATGTGTCTGCGAGTGTATTACAGTTGACATATAAATGTATACGACATTTGTCTGACACTGTCCTGGTGTTCTGCTCAGTTCACAGAAAGTGACAGAGGTAGATGTGTAAAGAAGTTACAGACTGTGTAGTTTCTGAATATTTAAGCCCACATCGTGTCCTAACCGCAGCAGCGTTAACTGCATCACTTCAAACGCATTGTATCCTATTGGAACCAGCCGGAGGTGATGTGGTGCTGTGCAGCATGACACGGCACGCCACTTTGAACTTGAGGCTTTGTTTGGATTCATTCCTGTCACTCCGTCTGTACAACACCTCCTCTTTAACCACTGTACAACCTAAATAATGTGGCAGCTGGCTGGAGGGAGATCTCCAGGGAGTTGCAGTGAAGCTGGAGGAGCCTTATTAAATGACCATTGCTAATTACAGCCTACTTACTGTTGGCTACACTAATGTCATTTCCAGTGAAGAAACATGCAAATATCGCGTCTCTATCACATCTTTCATTTACTAAATCCCCTATTTCGTCAATATGATTAATAATAAGCATGGTGGGACACTAAATCTTCGTTGAAATCAGGACTAATAAAACACTTTTGCTTTAGTAGCCCTCAAAACTACAGCACCTATTGAACAGTGCAGGCAAGTCCCCTTGACTCCACAGTCAATATTGCTGACCTGCAAGGTAATTGGAGATGAACAAATCAATCCAGCTCTGCACTGTGGCTGTGCTTTGCATTCTGTTTTGACAGAATTTTGGGATATTTTCATTAAAAAGCATAAAAACATTAAGTCGGTAACACCTCTAATGAAACGAGCCATCCCGCCTAGCATCTTCATTTAATATGCAGCAGGCCTTGCTAATTTCAGTCGCACTCTGTGATGGTCTATGCCCTTTGAATTTTAGAGAGCCATATATGGCATTTGCAACTCTCAGATCTTAACTAGTGTGCAACACTTTGCTTTCAAGATAAAGAAGAGAGCGCCATCCAGTTTCTGACTCCAGTACCTCACTTCACAGACTGATAGGGCTTGTAAATTGGCACCCTAAGGCTTACCACTGAACCAGTGCAGTCACAGAAGTAGTGTTGTCATCTTGCTGGTGCTCCAGCCTGCACTGACTTGGTGCAGCAGGGACACCATTGAAACTGCCTTTTTACAGCAGGGGGAACATAGAAAATGGAATGTAAACCACCAGATCCAAAATAAATTCCCCTTGTCAGCAATAAATGAGGAGAAAGTGGTGCCTCCGTTTCCTTTGCATCTGAAATAAAAAAAACATTTCCAGCATCCACCCACCCTGCAATCCCCAGATGTGTAGAGCCCTCAGGCTGGAGTTGATGGGATACAAGGGAAAGAAGAGAAGACCTTTTTAGCTTGGCCTGTCAGTACCCTGTCAATACGCCTCCCCCTCCTCAAGCAATGACCCTGTGACCTCCCAAACAGCCAACAGGAGGTGGAGGATTCGGTGAGGATGGAGGAACAGGAAGAAAGCGTCTAATTCATCTGAAGAGTGGGAACAGATAGATGGCAGAGAAGCAGGCTGGCTCGCAGTGCTTTTTCAGCAAGGTAATGACGCGTGGTGTTTTCAGTCTCCAAGTGTGTGTGTGTGTGTGTGCGTGTGTGTGTGTGTGTGTGTGTGTGTGTGTTTCCGGGTTTTGTGATAATACAGGGAGAGGACTGAATGCGGGTATCCACATAAAGACAGACGAAGGGGGGAAAGAGGAGAGAAAAGAGTGATGACAGAGGAGAGGAAATTAAAAATGTGGAGAAAAACAAAATGAGAAGACAGATGTGGAGGAAGTAAAGAATGCCGTGAGAAAACAAGTGCGGAGTGAGACCACCAAGTGATAGAGATAGCAGGAGAGATGAGATCAGAGGGAGGTGGATATATGGGTGTAGATCACAGGCACCTTTACCTATCGTTTGTCATCAGACCTCCAGCCAGGCCCCCCAGTCCTCCCACACTGTGCCCCAGGAGAGGTGCTCGGGCATGGGCCACTTACACACTGACAGACCTCCTGCCTGGATATTTTATCATCGAGACGAGACAGGACCAGGGGGGGGTGCAGACAGGAAGGAATGGAGCACGGAGGGGATGCTCCCTCCATCTTTCTTTGTTCTTCTGCAGAGAGATAGTCACATCCTGTTAACAATGACATACTTCATCAAAATGCAATAAAATGTCCTTGGTAAAAAATGTGTCAGTAGCATTTTTATGGAAACTGCATTTGTTAAAGCACAATGCATATTTTGTATTTGCCAATATTATTATTATTTTCTTCTATCTTCTGTCCTTCTCACAAATGCATCTTATTAAAAATGTCTTGTCCTGTCACCTCAGACAAGTGCAAAATGACAACTGAAACTAAAGCAGAAAACAAAGATTTACTAAAAGCATGGTGCTGTTTATTTCTCTGTGGCTGTCAAGCTAACACAGATACCATGTTATGTGACTAAAACAGCAATGTGACTGGTGTATCCTTTGAGCTCATACTGTATATCAACAGAAAATCAAATTATTAGGCTCAAACTTCAGTGACTGATAAAAACATGGTGAAACATTGTCAGTAAAAAAAAAAATCCAGCCTAGCCGGCCATGTCCAGACAGGACCAGGCGGTATGCAGGGTGGAGGTGGTGGAGGGGTGAGGGAGGCTGCTGGGGGTGTATTTATTTAGTTTATGCTCTCTTTCTCTCTCTCTCTCTCTCTCTCTCTCTCTCTCTCTCTCTCTCTCTCTCTCTCTCTCTCTCTCTCTCTCTCTCTCTCTCTCTCTCTCTCTCTCTCTCTGTCCCTTTCATACAGATTCTGCATTCATATGGGTGTACAGAGATAAGTATAAAATGCCCGATGTTACTTTCAATCTCTATTTTAACAAACATTTCATTTTAATGCATAACAAAGAAAAGCATTTTAATAAACAAGGTTTCTAGACTTCTCTCAAAGCTCCAGGAACTTGCAACTAAGCCATCAGCACAAGATAACATGGTGTTCTCATCTGATTCTGAGCGAGATGGCAAACTAGAGCATTTTCTAAAAATCTGGAATGTTCCTTAAACAGTGATCAGACCGCTCATCATCCAGAGAACAGTGGATCACGTTCACGCCCAGTGCACACTAAATTTGGTTTAGTGACAGCCCTCTGTGAGTCGCATCCCAAACGTCTGTCAGTGCTCAAATATTGTTCACATGTATAAATCAGAGATGAGAAGAGAGAATCAGCTGGTGGGTGAATAACAGCTTTATTGTATCAGTTGGCAATATTGTAGCTGGGCTCTAAATAAAAAATAAATAAAAAAACAGATATGTTTATGAGGATGTCAGTGATGATTACCTCTGGTGATGTGGTTAGCTCTTGGTTTCAGGAATGAACGCAGACAATGGAAGGTCCTCCCACAGTGTTTTTGTGTGTGTTTACTGATAGTGGGAGGGTGGCGGTGTGTGTGCTGCTCGTCTCTGGTTTGCTCAGACAATAGAATTCTGTTCCGGCTGCTAAAATAAATTCACCCCAGTGCCACTGAACTGCACAAAGCCCAGCTTTCCAAACCCCAAATCAGACCTCACAGATGGATATTTTTTCTTTCTTTTCTTGGAAAACAGATAGGGAATAATTGCACTTTGCAGAAAAAAAAACAGCCTTCTAAATGAACCCACAAGAACTGAGCACAGAAACTTTTTTAATTAAACATTCATTAACTTGTTGGCATTTTCAGACACATGGACAGAATGCCACTATACTATTGTCTGCTCAATAAAAGAAAAAGAAATTCTATTTCCAGACATCTCCAAAGACATGTTTATAAAACACCACGTGGAGGTGACAGAGGTCTGCTCACAGGTATATGCCCTGCACTAACAGCTCTGCTGTTTAACAAAAAGCCTAAACTCCAAATCGTCAAAATAAATACTTCATCAGGGTGGCATGGTGGAACAAACTCCAGCTTTCTCCCACAGTCCAAAGGCATGCATTAAATTGGCCGTAGCCTTTGATAAGCTGGTGACTTGACCAGGGTGCCTCTTGCCCTAAGTTAGCTGGGATAGGCTCCAACCCCCTGATGAGGGGAAGTGGTTACAGATGGTGGTGACATCGTTTGAGATTAGGGCTATTCTTTAGAGAATTTTTTTTTAAAGTGTAAAAGTTTGTAATTTTTTTTTTTTTTTTTTGACAGACTTAGACATTTCAGCGCTCTCCAGACCTCCAGGTCCTGAAGTTGGTCAGGAGTAGATTATACCAGAAAATCAAAGTGATCAAAGTGAGAGTAATGGAGCGCAATCCTGTTTTTGCGGAACATGCATGCTTGGACAACTGTGATGCTTGGCAAAAAGTCAGCTGATCACCAAAATCAACTTGATTCTTCCTCTGGAACAATGAATGTCATGGCATCCAGTGTTTGATGAGATATTTCAGTCAGGAGCCAACAGACAGTCTGACATTTCCATCCTGAGAGCCACACTGCATGGTGGACAATGTTTCCCAGTGATCAAACAGCTCAGGAAGTAAAGCCAACTGTGTGCTTCTTCATGTTTGTTTCTATGCCCTCCATGATTTCATGGTGAGTTTAAATGAAATTCATGATTTCTTTGTGGATTTAAAAACAGATTATATATATATATATATATATATATATATATATATATATATATATATATATATATATATATATATATATATAATATACAAGTTTTAATTGTTTGTTTGACAATAGAGTCCTGATATAGAGAGAGGACTGTTGTCCAATGTAAATATGACGAGGGAAGCATGAAATAAAGTGCTAAAACTACAGTACCCTACCCTTCAGAGGGGAGTGAGGATAGTGATGATGACAGTACCCTCCCTCCTATACTGAATGTTTTGTCTTTCTTTCTGTTTTTGAACTGTAATCATTTTTGTACAGTCCCTGGTCTATCTCCCTCTCTCTCACACACACACACTGAAACACACTCACAGGCGATTTATGTCTATTTCATAAACACAGAGAGAGAAAGAGGGAGTGAAAAAAGTAACATCAAGGGGCTCTCACAGAGTTCTAGCCTTGAGGTTGAATTAATAATCTGCACAATTAATCTTTTATAAGGAGTAATAGTTAGCCTTGCTGGGATATTTGCAACAACATAGAACAAGATGTATTCTGACTTTAGAAGCAGACACACACACACACACACACACACACACACACACACACACACACACACACACACACACACACACACACACACACACACACACACACACAGATCTTCCAGTGAAAGAAGAAGAGAGATGAATTTAGTTTTTTGCTCTCAAACATCTCACAATAATCACATATTTATGAAGGCTGACGTGAAGGAGGTAAACAAATACAACCAGGTGGATTATGTTCACACTAATGTGGTTAAAGTAAACCCAGGTTAAACACAGAGGGCAGGAAATAATTGACTTTTCCTTTCCACCCTTTCAGTCATATTTCTTTAGCTGCTATTAAGCATGGCAGAGGCAGCGTGTTCACTGTGAACGTCCACCTTACATTGTGCTGCAAAGAGCACTTAAACACTGGCTGAGTGAGAGGGCTGCTGCTGCTCCCAGGTGCTACTGTAATAGAAAGAAAATTACTGAAATAAAAGCAAGCATTGTCAGCCTGGCCGTTATTCAGACAGCTAAATAGAATATAAACTATTCTGATCATTTGTGCAAAGAACAATACAGAGTATATGGCTGTGTAAGGTGAAATGCTGTTTGCATGGACTCTTTGAAATGCATCAGATGCTTTTGTTGAAAGAACAAACGTGACATGGGGAACAGAAACCTGTTCTTTCATTCAAATGAAAATGACAGATTGTTATTCTGAAAAAAAACATCATCAAATGAAAGGCAGATTGTCTTCTCTGTGGTAGCCCATTGCTACAGCTAGCCAGTTTTTGATACAATTTTGACAGTGACAATAAAATGTTTATTAATTTTTGGATATCATCCAAAGTCTGTTGAAAGGTTTTAATTGGGGTAAACGGTTGGAAAATAAGCTTAAAGGATGAATCTGCAAATATTTGATCATGATACTCTCATGTTCAGAACAACACTGAATATGTCTATTACCAATCTTCATGTGTCACAGAGCTAAAGATAACCCAACATTATTAATAAAAACTGTTCCTGCTACCACACTTACTAGAACACTGGATGGGGATTAATCCGCTGCTCTAAATAGTCCTAAACAAATGCACCATTTCCTGCTGTTTGATTAATGTTAGGAATGACATTCACTGGTCCAGAGTCAGTCGGTGTCAACCAGGCCAGGCCTAGCACTTCATAATCAGTATATTATAAGGTGACATGCACCTTAATCAATCACTGCTTTGATGCACCACCCTGCATGCACAGTAAGGGCGCTTTTACACCAGCGCTGTTTGTTCTGCTTTAAACCAGAGTTTGTTTCCTCTAATATTCCGGTTCGTTTGAGCAGAAGTGAAAGCTCATCTGAACTCTGGACCAAACAAACAAACTCTGGTCCGCCTGAAAACGTGGGTCTTAGCCCACTTACAGTGGGAAAGCAAACGGACTATCCAGTGAACCTAAGATCAGACAGCCAATCAGGTTTTCTTCTTCCTGGTCAGTGCTTGTTTTGGACAATACTGTCCCCAAATGAGCAGCTGTTGTAACTGCATGACGTTGTCCAGGTGGTTTGGTCCGCTTTTCAAAGTGCAGTGCGAGTCCCATGGACTATCCTGTTGTGGAAGCAACATAAGTGACCTTAAATCAAACACACTCATCATGTTGCAGGACTAGCAGGTGCATGCTGGGTCTGGCCAATATGCTAAATGCCAATGGATGGATCCCACAGCAGTGAATCATGTTCACTTTAAGACTTTTGACCTCAGTGAGGCGTGTGACGCCTTTCTGCTGGTTTTGATCGTTCATCCTTGGTATGTTGTGACTGCAGTGCACTGACAGAAGGTCTGAAGCATTAAGAGGGACTGAGAGGCTGAGTGGATACTTCTGCTTTGATCACAGTGCTCACGTTATCGTTTAAACTGATGAGCAGAGGTAACCCTCCCTCCATAGGAGTGCTGCAAGCCTGTGTGTGTAACTGTGCAGCTCTCTCTTTGCTCTAACACAGTGTGTGTTTGAGAAGTGTCTGTTTTATTCCACTCTGCCATCAGAAGAGGTTATTTCATCTCTGTACACTAATGATGCTCGCTGCATCTGCCATGATGTCCACAGACTTTTTATTTACTGTTGGTCGTTTATGTGTAATCATCTGAGTTTGACAATTCTACTGAGGCGACAATGAAGAATGTGGTGCTAGAATTGGTAATCAGGTTTATATATAAAGGATAATGATTAGTTTGTATGTAAGGTCTCTATGATGTGATGTGCAGGGCTGGATTAACATGGTCAGGGGCCCCTAGGCTACAAGCTGCTGTGGGCCCCAATACCACCTCAATTAGACTTGAAAAATCAAATGAACGCAGAATGTCACTCTCAAGAGACATGAGTGTCAGATGATTCAATCTGCATTGGCCCATGGTGGATCTCAATCTACTTTTAACCAACCCCAGTTTAGAAAAAGACCGCTCTCCACTGGCATTAGTCACGGGTAAAGTGAGATAGAGTCGCTTTGCGCTTTTGGGCACCGCTTTCGTATTTTCTATCGCTCATAAGTACTGTCGCTGTTCAACTACAGAGTCAGACTGACACAGTGCGTGACGCCTAACGTTTATATATGGAAGGCGGATTCCCCACAACCAATCAGTGTCCGGTTATTTAAATATTCATTTTCCGTTAATGAATATGAAAGTTTTTGTTTCTTTTGACCAATTGGGGGCCCCCTGGGCGGCGAGGGCGTGATTTTGAGCTAATGAATATGATATATATTTTTTTCTTTTGACCAATCGGGGGCCCCCTCCGAGGCGAGGGGGCGTGGGGGCCCCTAGGCTTAAGCCTATGAAGCCTGTGCGATGATCCGGCCGTGGTGATGTGTATACACTGACATGTTACTGCACTTCATGTCGGGGCCTAAATGTTCATTCATTTAATACGTCTATCATATCATCATACTCACGTTCTTCAGAATATGGCAGACATGTAATATAATATCCATATATTTAATATTCATAACTATCTTTTCATTTGTGTATAATGACCGGTCCGGAGGCAAAATAACAAGGAAATGAGCCTTCAGGTGGCGATGGACAGAATCCAAACACTTTGGTGTGACACCACGGGAGGACAGCGCAGCAGGTCGTAGTAAGTTTAGCTCAGTTAGCATAATAATTCAGTACACAGTTTGGTTGCAATAATCGTCTCTCTCTGTACTAAGCCCATGTGTCTGAGTGGACAACAAGGTGGACCAGCCCTGCGTCCTGTGCCGCGTGTCTCCACCCTCGCTGGAAATGCACACCTGAATCTAATCAACCGATAAATGTTATTTTTCCGCATCTCATATGCATGCCTATTTCAATAAGTGCGTGAATATAGGGGTAACGGTGAGCCTGTTGTTACATTGTGTTTTATTACCTTAATGAGCCTTTACCATCCTCTTTCATGGTGGGCCGCCATGCTGAACCACCATGTTTCTAAACTACCGTTGTTTCTCCTTCTTGCTTGTGTAACAGCGCCAAAGAAGCCTCGGCTAAAATATTATTTAATACATTTATTGGACAATGCCACTTTCACCCAAAGATTCTATGTTAGTACTAGTTAGTTCACAGGTATTTTATAATGGGTCCCCACTGGTAAGTCTAAAAGAGAACTAAATTGGCAAAAATGTACATGCAAGTAACACAAGATAAAATGCCTACACGCAGGGGCTCAAAACACTACATGCAATAAACAGATGAAATAAAACAAGCCGCCTGTGGTACGTCACCTAATTTGTAGCACAGCAATGCAACAACTGCTTTGCCAATCAATTTACCGGATAAAAACTAACAATTCTTCTTCACCTAGTGTCTACGAACAGGTGACTGTCGAATAAGACTAAAACAGACACTAAAATAACAATGATATAAAAAACTATAATAAAAGTAAAATAACAGGTAATTAAAACTCAGACAAAGCAGCAGCCTATACTGTGCCCAACCAATGGCATTAGTACAGTATGTTGAGCTAAAACAGTTCACAAATTATGCTGTATAGTGTTACCTCACTCTGTAATAATGCTGTCAATGTTGTTGGAAACTGACCAAGCGGTAGGTTTGTAGCTTTCGGCCCATGGAGTCTGGAGGGCAAGGGTGAAAGGGGAAAGCTGAGGGGTCGCTGTTTATAGTGGCGGTGACGTCAATGTGGGCATACCCCAACAGTTTCCACTGGTTACACTTGTCTCACAGGCATCCTGAGACGAATGGATGGCCTAAATAACAACACGCCAGAAACAGAGATGGAGAAGCCTGCAGCACCAATTCACATAAATCCAAGCACAGGTAGAGAGTTGTGGAGTATTGGGAAGAGATTGGAGAATGTTGGATTAGAAATTGGATTGCTATTATTATTATTTTTGAAAGTGTTTGTTTTTTTGTATGTGTTTTCATAAACACACAGTCATCGCCAGAGTCATTTTCTTGTTAATTTGCCTTCGGACCGCTCGGGCAGTCTGACATATTCCTTATCAATGTGGTCATAATTTTATTATATTTTTCATTACCTTTAGTCATTTAGCTTTTATCCAAAGCAACTCACAAAATGGGAAACAATCGAGGTACAGTGCAACAAGGTCATGTTGGTGTAGCAATAAGTACAACTCATGTAGACCGAACGGGCAACAGAGGCAACGTGATCAAAGAAGGGTTGTTGTTCATTAGACACCTAAGTTTCTCACTACCATTAGTCAATTTTAATGTTGATGTTGTGGTTTTTAGTCTTTGAGGGACAGCGAAATTATAAATGACTTCTTGTAAGTTATTATATACAAGATATTGGCTGATAATTGAGACCAAACTTAATTTGTTGTTTTCAGGGGAGCTAAGCCAGTTCTCTCAAACACACATTTTAAACACGTTTTTCTTCATTTATCTAATATTGAGCCATACCACAGTATAACCATACACTGCTGTAGACCAAATTCTTCTGACCCCTGTTCCATTTGATTTTAAATTATGAAATAAATAATTGATTGCAAAAAGAAAGCCTTGGTCTGGTTTTCCCAGATTACCTCTTCAATCTTAAGTGTGCCGAGCTGACATCTTGTGACTCCAAGTGGATGAAGTCCAGGTAGCAGTAGGCAGGTGGGTGCACTGATGCTGTTGGTGCCAGTTTGGCGCTGTGTGCACACTTAACATGAACAGGTTGTGTGCTGTCTTTTTCAGAGAGAGGCTGAGTTGTAATAGCTGTCTATCAGCCCCTCTTCATCTGTATGTGTGTGTGTGTGTGCGTGTGTGTGTCATTGTCAATGAGAGGAGCTAAATCTAAGCTCAGGTGTTTTGTTTTTGTTTCCGCTCCATAATGAAGAAGTAATGAGCAGTCAGACAAGCTGTTGATTACTTTTTTCCACCAGTTCGCTGAGCGCTTGCAGATGGCTTGCAATTGTCTCTGTTCAGGTATATGTGTGTGAGCATCTGTTTGCATGTGTGTGTGCACTTCCTGTGTTTGTGTCCTGCCCGAGTGAGTGAGGATAGTATCAATAGCAGTTTCAATATGAAACAAAGCAGTTAGTGGCAGCCTCTTTACCCCAGGGGTGAATCAGGATTTCTTCTTTAGTGAAGTACTAATAAGGCCATTGGACAGTGATGGATGAAGCGTTCCTCAGGGACTGACACGTCAATTGTTCTTTCCATAATAGTTTCCTCTGAAGTGAATCAATCTAAGTTTTGCGAGGGGACCTTTGTGTGTGAATGTGCTTGCACAAACTAGGGTATGGAGGAGCAGTGGCCTGATGTCAGACTGATACTACCTGATTAAGACAGCAAGTGTTATCCATCTCTGTCTGTTTCCAAACCATTACATCTTGGTAAATTGTTTTACTGAATTATAGCCTAGGTGAAACATCACAATCTGGCCAATAGACGATACACAATCTAACAAGTTAAAAGAACGCTTCAGAGTTTTATTATCACACTTACTCTGGAGATGAGAGACTCACAGATTTGAGATGAGTGACCAAAATCTAAGCGGCGGAGGAGTTTTGAACTGCTTCTCAAACAGTGCCAGTTTGATACTGATGCCTCTTTATTTTTATATAGTTATTCTTAAAGCAACATTGTGTAACTTTTCTGACATAAACTAACAGATGTTAACTCCTGTTGATCTACACTGACCTGTGATCAGGTGAACGGTGTCTCTGTCGTCTGTTCTCACACTAACTTTGGGCTCCGGGTCGGGAGAAGTACGTAATGCTTTACGGCACTAAGTCACACAGCACCAACTATTTCACTGATTCTGGTGAAACTGGATCATATTTTAGTTCTTATTTTATGGTTTTCCCTCTGATGTCCTCCGGCTGCACCACCTCAACTCTCTGATGTGATGTGATTCACAGAGTTTATGATGGACAACACTGAGCAAATGTTAGCTCAGTTTGTTAGCTGAACTGTTGATGGAAGTGGTGCTGGTGTTGTGCCAGAACAGGAGCTAGGCAAACAGGAAGGTAACCAGGCTCAAGCAGCCTCTATGGACATAATGAGGGACAAGAAGACACAACACAACTACACATCAACTACACAAAGATGTGTAGTTGTGTTGTTGCACTTGCTTGATGTTTGTTTGATGTTTCAACCTTTTAATTTTTGAGTAGTAATATTCATATTAATGATAAATATAGAGTAAAGATTATACAAGTTATATCAACATAATACATGTTTTAGCTGTCCATATTCAAAATGGATCCACAAAATGATACATTATGTGTCTAAAAACTTGGAAGTTATCATGACTCAGTCATTGTTGTTATGCAAGCTTGTTTTGTTGGTACTTTTTTAAATTGCTGATACTGCTGAAGCAATACGTTAGAATAAGTCCTTACTTGTATCATTGTGCCATTTATGCCAGTTAATTGAAATTTGTTGTTTTACAGTGTAATGAAACATGAAACCAGTACAAATCAACTTTGGGAATGAAAGAATCTCAAGTACAAGTTATTCGAAGTACTTAATCTTTTCAATCTTACTTTCAATAACTGAAACAACAAGTTACAAAGCATAATTTTTCTATGGCTATATTTTGCTCAAAGCTTTATCATTTCATTTTGCCAGAATGTTGACGGAAGAAAGGCATAAAAACTATACAAATATTTAGACATGTTTTCACAAATCTGAGGTAAAGAGGGAGAAGGGCTGCTCTTTTTAAAGTCTTGTGTAGGAGGAGACCACTTGCTAATACAAGAGCGACTGATGGGCTCCCCTCATGCTGTAACTCCCTCATACACACACACAGTTTTAACTTTTGCCAGAGTCCCTGGTTATGGCAAGCTGATGTACTTTTATGGGGCTAAAAAAAGCTAAATATGAGTTGTGTTAAGATATGAATCCGTAGACTATGACTTTGATTTGTACAAGCAAAAAGGAACAGAAATCATCAACGAAATTAACATTAAAGTCTTTTCTCCCAGAGTTCTTCATGCTCACAACCAGCATCACTGTTTCATCCAGTTCACATAAACACTTTACATTACCCTTATCACTTGAACAAAATCTCAGAGTGAACAAATAATGCTTCCATAAAGAACTCTACATGTAGGAACACATGACAGAAATAAGCTTCAGCAGGAGGACATTATGTGAGGAGGGTTCCAACAATGCCGCATTAGTTCTACCAACAAACTAGACTAGTTAGTGAACATAGCCAGCAGAGAACATGCTGGCCTTAATCAATAAAATGACTCTTTAAGCTGGCTTTAAGCTCAGTTAAATTTGAGCTGAACCTGGTGCAAAAGATTTTTGATTGAATTACTTTGCTTCTCAGAATGGATCCTCCTCCATATTCGAACAAATGTTGTTGTTTTAAATGTTTGTGTAACCAAGCCTTTACCCAGAATATGGTTGATGGGTCAGTGGTTGATCGTGTGGCTAAGGTTAGAGTAGAAGATACTTCCATCATGACCATAATTTCATTTAGAAATTGCTATTGACAGTGTTGGGCAGTAGTGTTACTTCAATAGCACAGTTGCCTTATTGAACAGTTATTGTATGGAGCAAGGAAGGTAGCAGTTTATGATGATGTCGTTTAGAAACTGATGCAAAACCATCAGCACAACACCAGAGAGAAATGGAATATAATATTTATGTGTTCATTATAAGGAGTATAAGAGTATAACCAGCTGAAAACAAAATTGTTACCTTAGAATGAGTCTGTTATATCTAGAGGTCCTCTTCCACAGAGTTCACCATGTTGAACTCTCATGTTACTACAGTAGCCCAGAACAGACTGAACACTGGCTCTACAAAGGGAATTTTGAGTTCTCTTGTGTTATGCAACCACTTTAGTTTCTTCTGCACATTAGGAAGGATTATTAATTTCCTTCTTTGATGGAATCAGAAATACAGCAAATAATAGGCTAAAACTGCTATACAAATAGAAGCATATCAATCTGGACGTATTATTATTAAAAACAGATTTTAAAAAATTCAATTTAAAATAATGAACCAAAATCAAATGGAGCTTTATTCTATACTTAGTTCTCCATAAGTGTGGGCTGTGCAATCAGAAAGGTTTATTGCCAAGTAAGTTTTTCACATACAAGGAATTTACTTTTGTGTTTTTGGTGCATAACAAACATAAAAATCAAGCACTAAAAGATCTAAATATATGCATGACATGTTTGTTGTTGTTTTTAATTTAAGTAGTGTGAAGTATTCACCAGGTGTTAGAATTTAAATATGCACATAAATGTTTAAGATAATCAGCAAAATGTAGCAATTGAAAAGATGTATTTAAAAGGTGTGATGTACACTGTTCATACAGAAATACAAAAAGTTGATAGATGAACTTAACAAGGTTTTGTCTTTTCTTTCCATTTTTAACGTTCATATCTAGCACTGTTATGTTGTTTTCCTCCTCAGATCATTTTAAATTTGGAATGATTTTTTTTTTCTAGCAGCACAGCAGCAAATGATTTTTTTTCCAGGAAAGGTAACCTTTCAGAGAATATTCACTAAAATAAAATAAGTCTCAACTACATTGCTAATCTAACCTAAACACAACATGGATCATGTTGTCTTAAATGACTCAACAACTTTAATGTAAAGGATGTGGGATGAAAAATACAAAATCGATGACTCGTTTTTTTTTCAGTCATCAGCTAACACATGAACATCAAAAATATATTGCATGTTGTTAATCTAGGTTACAGTGTCTACGGGCTGTGTCGTGTCCAAAGAAATCTACCAACCAGATACTTTGCCAGCTTGTATAATAATTCAGTCCAAAGTCGTCGTTGTTGTTAGCATAGCTGTCTGTAAATGGTTTTTCACCAGACAGCACAGCAACGTGAAAGTTGTTAGTGATTGGTTGGTTTATTGTTAAAACTGGAAACGGGCAAACAGCTAGCATGCTGCTAGTCAAAGTTAAAAAATACACCCACCAACATGTTAAAGGTCACTAATTAGCAAATTTCTCTTTCAATCTCAACAGAAACAGAAATGTACACATACAAAAGTCAGTGACTGAATACACCTTCCTAATATCTTGTCACACTGAGGTTGCCACGAACATTTTGTCTTTATCCAAGTGCATAAGCTTTGTATGTTGGCTGGATGGAATGGGTTGGAGTGGTGGGTTAAACCTCACGCAAGAAATCGGTGCATGTGTCCTGATCTGAGTGCTGCCTCAGAGGTGAAACTCTTTGAAAGTTTTTGAGTTTTTGTGTCATTTTTTTTTATTATTATTATTATTAAATAGCAGCACCACCCACTGGTGGGTTATGATGGCTGGACAGTAAGAAGAGTGATTTCAATGATTCACTTGAACTCCAAGTGCAAATTGTAGAACAGGTTTCAGAGAGTAGAGAGGACATGTCCCCTCGTTCTCGGGGGAAATTACCCCCTTGCTTCGGCAAAGAAAAGAAGATTTCTTACTATTAGCATATGACAGTGACCTATTTGTCCTATACTCTATGTAGGATGGGTCAGCTACTTCATATTCAGACTCTATTAAGACTGAGCCGGTCACTCTGGAATCAGTTGTGTATGTAAAATATTCAGCTTTGCCTTCGTGGATATAATGAAATTGTTAACATGCAGGTATCCAAATGATCTCAATGCACTCAGTCACTGGAGTCACCTGTGGAAAATGATTCTATTATCCTCTTTCTTCCTTGGCCCTGAACACTCTTATTGGTTGCAGCAAGACTTCTCCCTTGGATGTGAGTGGATGAGATAAAGAAGAAATGGCTGTTGGCTTAGCTCTGCATGAACCATCTCAGAGATGATCCATCTCCACTGGGTTTCCATCAGGACTTCTGTCTGAACTTGTCTCTATTGTCTCCTCTGTTTATCTGCTGCTGCTAGAGCTGTCAGACTACACAGCAGTTTCTGTCTGCACATACTTTCAGCGCTGCTCTCTGAGGTTTGACTATTTATTATTTTAAACTTGAGTAAAGGTTTAACCTTTCAAATCCTTTAGAGCCTAATAGACAATGTTCTTTAGAGCCAACAGATTCCTACCCAGTCGGTGCTACTGTTTTAGCATACAGTAAAGTCATCTTAATCATTGTGTCGCGGGGCATAAGTGCCAGTATGGGTACAAAACAAGTCTCAAGTAACACTTGAATCATCAGCCAATGTGTGACACGCCCCAAAGCCAGAGCCCCTGAAAGTGACTGCCATTAAAGGTTTAAAGTTTAGCTAGCTTGAAGAGGGGAGAGGAGCCAACAACATTGCTGAGGATGGAGGCAGTGGAAAAACACCAAAATACGCCCCACCTAAAAAAAAAACAATATCCATGGATGTGTATGTGTGTACTGTGTGTATATGAACTGTCTGGACCTCTTCGTGACTCAGGGGGTTCAGGCCTATGCAGAACAACAGTGGTGATAGCGCGTCTCCTTGGTATATGCCGCACTTGATGTTTACTTAGGCAATGGGCTTTGAATTGGCCTCTAGGGTTGTCTTCCACATTTCCATTGAGTTTTGGAAGTAGGTCTCTAGGTTCCTGTTGATATTATACAGTTCCAGACATTCCAGTATCTATGTGTGCAGCATTGAGTCATAGGCTTTCTTGTAGTCAATCCAGGCAGTGCACAGGTTGGTCTGTCTCTTCTTACAGTCTCGGGCGACTGTTCTATCAACCAGTAGCTGGTGCCTGGTTCCCCTGGTGTTACTACCAATTCCTTTCTTACACAGAGACAGGTGATTGGCCGGTAGTTGGATGGTATGGGTCCCTTCTCGGGGTCCTTCATGATTAGGACTGTCCTGCCTTGGGTTAGCCACTCTGGAGATAGATAGATAGATAGATAGATAGATAGATAGATAGATAGATAGATAGATAGATAGATAGATAGATAGATAGATAGATAGATAGATAGATAGATAGATAGATAGATAGATAGATAGATAGATAGATAGATAGATAGATAGAGATACTTTATTGATCCCGAAGGAAATTAAGGTATCCAGCAGCATATACATGTAACACATTACACAAAACCAACATATGAGCACAACAACAGCAAAGACGTAGCACATACACACATTGCACAAAAACACCACATGCCTATCAGTCATTGCACGTGACCTGCATACATACATACATTCACTCAACTTCATTCAAGTATGAAAAATGTCATACTAATAAAATGCCTGTCATGGTAATGAATAAATAAATTAATATTAATGCAAAACAAGGTAATTTTTGGCGGTGGGATGTGGTGCACAGTTTTGAGAAAGAGATAAGAGAGTGCAGTTAGCTTCTTCAGTCAGTACGTATGGATCATGTCAGAGCCTGGTGCTGTCCAGCTCTTCAACTTTGACACTCTTTCTTGGATGTCTGCCATTGAGATGGTTACTTGTTCTGGGAGGTTGCTGTGGTCAGCTCTTAGGTCCACTAACCATTAGGCATTGGTGTTGTGTGATGCCTTTCATGCCTTGGTGGTTCTGACTGGTTGTTGTTTCCCTGCCACTGAGAGTACACCTTGGCTGGTTCAGTGGAGAACAACTTGTTTATTCTCCTAGCCTCTCCCTCCTTGGTGTATCTCTTCAACCGGGTGGCCAGAGCTGAGTCTCTGTTTGGCAGTTTCAAGTGCCTCTGGGTGCCCCTTAATTCACCATGTTTCCTTTCTGGAGTTTAGCTAGCTGGCTAACTTCTCTCCGTGTTGTCTTTATCTTGGCCGCTAATAGTCTCTTCCATGGTGGGTACTGTTTGTTATGTCTCAAGCCCACCTTGTATCCAAGCATCTACATGATCACTGTTGCTGTACTGTGTATCAGCTTGTTGGTCTCAGTAATGGTTCTTGTGGAGATTGTCTTCAGAGCAGCATTCACATCCACTAGTAGATCTTCTAAAGGTACTTGGCAACTCAGCTTCGGTATTCGTCAGGGGCTCCAGGTTTCTAGTTGGGTCACGATCTTCCTTCTCAGGTCAGCAGCTCTTGTGTTGAGGCTGTTGGTAGCTGTTGGGGCTTGGTACCCAATCTCTGGTTGTGGGGATGATGATGACATCTCCCTGCTGACCTTGTCGTCCTGGCTCCGCCTTGCCGTAGCATCGTTGTTGTATTTCATTCATCTCTAGTTGTGATAGTAGATTTCGATTACGGATGTTGGAACACTGGGCTAATAGCTGTTTCTTTCTTAGCATTGATTGTGGGTTTTCGAAGTACAGTGGTCCCTTGTTTATCGCGGGGGATACGTTCTAAAAATAACCCACAATAAGCGAAATCCGCGAAGTGAGTTTTACAATTATTATACATGTTTTAAAGCCGTAAAACCCCTAACCACACACTTTTATACACCTTTTTACACGCATTTTGTTCAGTACTCCCTTAGTTAATCAGGACGCAGAACATAATGCGCGTTTATACTGTACAGTACGCTTTAAGAAATAACATGCAAAATTACACACAAAAAATCCACGAAACAGCGAGTCCGTGAAAAGTGAACCACGTTATAGCGAGGGACGACTGTATCCAATGGTCCCACATTCGCTGTATGTATCCCCTCTCTCTGGGATTTCTTGTATAGTAGCATTCCAGCAACTTTTCTGCCCTCGTCCATCTATGTTTTGTTTCAGTAGCCCATTTCTCATCAGTTTACCTTGTTGACCCGGGCGACGTGACAGACAGTCTCCATGGTGGAGGTGGGGTCACATTGCTAGAACATAAGAAGCTTTAAAAATACTGGAAATTATTTCAAAATCAAAGTAGGACTAAGGCTCCAGATAGGCGCATGTCTTTAATAGAAGAGGGAGAACATTCTGTCTTTGTCGCATGATACAGACACTATTCTGAGAATGTGCTGCATATAGCTTATCAATATATCTATTGGTCCTTATTGTCACATTATTGTAAACTCATGAGAACTATTGTGAGGATCCTGTAGGACTAACAATGATCTTATTGGACAGCAGTTGGGCTATGACACATTTTGATCTGCTACTGTAAAGTGAAGATGCTCCAGCAGGCCATGCAGCAAAACGAAACATGTTTACACAGACTGTATGTGCAGAGTGAGAGGTGGAGGCTGTGCCGGGTGAGAGGTGGAGGCTGGGCTCGCTTTCATCACATGGAAATCTACTGAAAGACTGCAAAAGTGTTTGAGAGGAGCAAATGGCCTTGTTTTGACTGACCACCCACCCCCCTCTGCTTCCCCTCCCCTCGTCACCATACCTGTCACGCTACACACACACACACACACACACACACACACACACACACACACACACACACACACACACACACACACACACACACAGGCATCACCTACACTGTTGTAGAGTCCAAAAGGCAAGCAAATGTTGCTGTAAACTTGTTTGTTTGGGGTTGTTTTGTTGTGCTCTGTGTGCGTGCATATGTGTGTGTGTTTGTGCATGTGCATGTGTGCGTGTGTGTGTAGCGTATAACCTTAATCTATAGTGAGGACACAGCAAACTAAAAGACAGACGGTCAGAAGAAGAACACAAATGTGCATTAATGAATAAATTGATAATGTTTCAAAGTGTAAACAGTTTTGGTCAACATGGATTATTTTACTTTGCTCATTAGTGGAACACTAATGTGTCATGCTGAACTTTAATACTGATATTATAGGTCAACTTCATATTAACTTCATTAAAAAAAATGTTTTTGTTGTAATGCAAACTAAAGTGACAAAGTGAAAATGATCATGCTAGTCTTGGTAAATACTTTGATGGAAAAATAAAGTACAGAGAAATACAGAGAAAAGATCTTTTTGATGTCAATTCTCACAATAAATCTAAAAGGGTTAGAAAAAACAACAACAAATAAATCTGAAAATAAAATGCCTGAAGAGAAAATGAACCTCACCACAACCCTTCTTCTAGTCCACTGGTTTCCATAGTGGGGGTTGTGAGGAAGCAAGGGGCAAGATGATTTTCAGAAAACAGATAAAATGTTCAAATCTTTATCATATTTTAGCCATAAATGCAACAAAACATAGAAATAGTTACATTTGAAATAAGAGCCTTGTTTTGTTTTTTTTATTAGCAGCAACAGCATTATTATCTAAGCATCATTCTAAACGTTAGTGTAGGTATGTATGTAGGTAACAAGGATAACTCATCTGACATCTGTGGTTAGTGGGTCCTAATTCATTTGTTTGCAACTCTCACCATGCATACATAGAGGTTAAGTTTGGCACTGGACGTGTAGAACTGTCCAATATGAACATAACTGTTATGCGTAACATAACATATTTTAACTGTGATGCTTCCTAAGATTCATTTTACTTTGACTTTTATTGAAGCCATCTGTCAAAACTGTTCTGCTGTGAAAATGTATATTAATTGAACTAATTTATAAATGAATAGATCTACAGCTATATGTTGTTATTCATTGTTCCTTCTTTACCATATCTATTATTTATGTATTTCCTTCATGCAATAATAAGAGATGTTACGGCCGCCACCGTTTCGCCCCGGGATATATGTATGTATGTGTGTGTGTGGTGTTTCGCTTCATGCAAATACAGGTCGGCGGGCGCTGGTGAGGGGTTGGGTCCTGACGGCGCCGATCCCTGTTATGAGGAGATCAGGATTGGTTGCAGCGTCCTCCGCATCCTCAGCTGGTGGACCAATGCCCGAACCCAAGAGGACATTTAAACCGCAGCAGCGAGAGCATCGAGGCGGCTTATTGTGTGTGTGGTAGTGATGAGCTCGCCTCGTTCTTTGTGGTTAAACGCGTATTTCGCAATTGGTAAGGAGTTGGTAATTTTGGTTTGGGGCTGGGCAGGGATTAGGTTAATTGTAGCACTGATCGCATCGAGAGTATTTTGGCTGTTAGCAACATTAGTTCAGGGGTGCTGTTTTGATATGTGTTTTTGTTATTTGGAAGTTAGCGTTAGATAGTCAGGCTTTTCTTTCTCGTTTTGGTTTCTCATTAGATTATAACAGGCTCTGTTAGAGTTCACCTTTTGTTATATTTGTTTGTTCTTTTTGCAGCACCCGCTCGCCCTTCGTTCCCCTTTTTGCCTCTCCCCCCTTTGTTAAAAGACAATCTGAAATTTCATTTAATAAACTATTTTTGTTAATAACCTTTAAAAATCTGGGTTCTATGTTACTTCTTTCATACCCTTTAATGGTCGTAACAAGAGATTTGTAGCTTTAATATCTCATATTTCTGACCTCATTGTGATTTCATTAGATTTTTCTTTTGTTGATTACTTATTTGTGTTTGCACATGAAATGATTGAAATGAAACATTTAATTCTTTGTTGTTGTTTTTTCCTCCAGCTTGTTTAAATAAATGAATTTTATGTTCAGCTGATCATCGTGGGAACATTTTTTTCCCACTTGTTTAAGAAATATGAGGACACACTGCCTTCATTAACGAAGTTTAATTTGGCAAGTCAAACCTGATCTTCATTTAATCCAAGCTGTAGAGGAGAAGTCATTTTGTTCAGACTTTGAGCCAAAACAAACTGCTTTAAAAACATTCAGTGCTGTCAGGTGTGAAGTACCTGATTTTCATTTCTCTACAATCTATGAGCATCAATCAGCAAAATGATGAAGAGGAACTAACATTGTCAATGCAAGCCATTTATTGAACACATCCCTGAACAGCTAAAGACATTTAATAAACCAGACTCTGGTTTATTCTCTGGTTACCAGAGACAATTAACAACACAGAAAATGGCAGATTTATGGACATTAAAAGTAAATGTAAATATACAGAGCAGCTCGAGATCACTCTATATAAACTTATTTACAGAAACCCAACAATTTCCACAGGGGGCAAGCACTTGTTAAGGGTTGCAAGGAAAAACTTCCAATAAGAGACAAAAACCTGGAGCAGAACCCGGCTCACAGTTGATGGCCATCTGAGACTTGTTGCAGGTATAAACATCCTCAGTCATCTAATATTGTTTAGTCTGCTGTAACATTACTTCAG
The DNA here is from genome assembly GCA_004119915.2 of Collichthys lucidus. Lineage (NCBI taxonomy): Eukaryota > Metazoa > Chordata > Actinopteri > Sciaenidae > Collichthys > Collichthys lucidus. Next base: position 2,653,933 of record CM014083.1, read on the forward strand.
ATTTTATACACTGCCTGTCACTATTTGTCAACAATCTATAGTCAAATAATCTTTGAACTCTTACAACATTTGTTCAGTGAAGTCAGTGTTTCTCTGTGCGACTGTTGTTTAGCTTCTTATAACTTTTTTTCTTAGTGCATTAGTGAGAACGTTTTTCATCAGAAATTAATTCAGTTTAATAAATCCTTAGAAACTGTTAATGGATCCATTGAAAGGTGTTGAGGACATTCTTCACATGTGACATCAGTCTGTAGAAATGTGTTTTCATGCATTCCCTCATGGTCTGGTGTAAAAGAGAAGAAACCTCAGAAAAACAGAACAATTATCGGTGTTCAGCGTTCAGTGTGTAAAGTGTGAATGTGAAAAACTTTCATAAAGAATGTGAGCAAACGAGAGTTATAACATGAATCCATCTTGAACTGTCAGAAAGGAAACGACAGTGAGGAGATGTTTTCATCAGGGGAACTCTTACATTTTGAGAAATGTACAAACTTTTAGAAGAAGAAGTGTGAGGGTTGAACTGAGTCTAAATGTAGCTCCTCAGCCACAGTTTGCTCAATAAAGTTCTCCCTTGATGAATATTCTTCAATAACTTTGCATGAGGGGGGTCAGTAGCAATGTTTTCAGTAGACATAAAACATCATTTTCTATATTTACACTGTCACATTATTACTAATTGATCTTTACAACGAACAACTGTACTGTTACACCACTGTAATACCATATACTGTCAGTGATTCATTCTCATATTCACTGTACAATGAAGGCTGTGACACTTTTGAATAAGAAAACCAAATAAAGAACTGCTATGAGGTTGGACAAGCTGCCGATTGTGTGCCTGAACATTTTACTGTTGAGTTAATACGACGTCTTGCACCATGAGAGGCAGCGCCGGTCCTGGCCACATTTGCGCCCTGGGGAAAAGTTGCCCCCTGCAGATCATAAAGTCTGTCCACTGAAAGTAATGAATGAAACAAACATAACCACCACCAAAGCCCAGAGGAAGCTAACTCAATTTAAAGATTAACTCAACTATGACATCAAATAAAAGCAGTAAACTAACTGTTGGCATGTCTGGCTGACATGTCGGCCCTTATCACTGATGTGCGTGTGTGTGTGTGTGTGTGTGTGTGTGTGTGTCATCACTATGACACTAAGCAGCCCCCCCCCCCCCCCCCCAGCATGTTGACTGAAACCAGTCCAGACCGGGGAAAGGGTAGGCAGGGTCAGCAGAGAGAGTGTGTGGAGGTGTGTGTGGAGCATGTGTGTTTGTTTGCTTTAAAGTTTGGAAGTGGGGGAGGATGGGTGGGATTGATCCACAGATAATATCAGCCTGTGGGGGTGTAGGTGTGTGTGTGTGATGTTAAAAATCTAAAAGGATAAAGTTTGTCATGTGAAAAGTTTCCTTCAGTGTGATGCAGAACAACAGAACTAAAATTCAGGTTTAAACTAAATGTCTCTTTTTCTCTCTTTTTTGACTCACTGGAAAACAAAATGCTGAACACTGTCATCATTTTATTTCTGTTAATAATTAATTAATTAATACCGATACAATATTCAGCAGATGATTTATGATTTGAACATAATTATGAAAATAAATGCATGAAAATTCAAAAGATAAGATAAGATAAATAAAACAGTAAATGAGGCATTTCATTTGTGCTCAGAGGTTTTAAATCTATGTCTCTGTTTCATATTATATCATCTACAGTTTCAGAAGGAAAAGAACAAAAATATTTCTAAAACAAACAACTCACAGAAAAGTGAAAGCTGCTCTCTGTGATCTTTTGACCTCTGACCTCCTGTAAAGCCCATGTAATGTTTTGAACTGCAGAAGATTCTTCCCATCAGTCAAACTGAAGGTTTGAATAAAAAACACTAAAACTCTGTTTTCTGTTTTTCACATGACTGTGAAATAACATTAAAAAAAATCTGATCTTTTTCTTCCCACATTCAACATGACACTGTGTGCGTGTCAGATCTGTGAGCAACTGAAGGCCATCACCGTCTGTCCACACCAAGCAGCAGCCTCTGGTTCTGGGAAATGAAGCCAATGCATAAGTGCTAAAAACTGTAATTTCTCGAGCGGCTGCAGAAGTGAGTCAACCTCCATTGGCACCCATATTAAAATGTCCAAGTTCACAGCCTGGTTCAGACAACCATTTGGTCTCTTTAGCTAATTTCGCCGTTCATGACATCATTTTTTTAACTCGCCCGTTCAGATGACATTAATTAACAGTGTGACCATTTGATTGACAGGGTATTGTTGTTACAGATGGCTTATTCGAGCACCCAGATGTCATTCAGCCTGCCTCAGGTCCACCGATGATCAATGTCCCTGCAGTATTTAGATTAACTGGGAGATGGAAGGAGCAGTACAGCCAACATGGTGCCGGCCTGCGTTGCATAGTTTCAGCTAGTTTCATCACTGTGTGTGGTCCACACCAGCTCAGTGTCCGAGCAAAGACACCAAGCAACATCAAGCTTTCTCTGCTTCCTCTAACTCGTCATCTTCACTTTTATCCTTACTCCACTTATCTCAGAGTCTCAAGCAGTTTTTCTTCTGCACACACAGCTCCCACACAAACAAACATTAAAAGAACATTAACATAACACAACTCTGCAGTATATTCAATAATCTGAAATATAAAAATGAGCAGTGTAGAAGTAGATGTAGATATTTTTCACTCTGGACCCATCATGTAACATCGCTTTCATTTTATTTTGGGCTCATCTGTTTATCATTTCCACTGGCACTCTCCCTCCCCCGTGCTCTCTCTCTCTATCTCTCACACACACACTCACACACACACACACACACACACACACACACACACACACACGCACGCACACACACACACAGTTGTACCCAGAGGCCTAAAGCTAAAACCAGAGACATGTTCAACAGCCCTTTGAGCAGCCCCCATCCCACCCCTCCCTGATCCCAGCACTGTCGGGGGAGAGGAGGGGAGAGCAGTTCCCCTCCACATACAATAAGCACCCAGGATTCATCTGAGGAGAGGTCTGTATCCCCGTCCCTTTCCCTGTCACATGACGTTTAAATGTAGTTAGTTTGTATTTGTTACAGCCACATATTACCCAGCAGGCTTTGGACTGTTCCAGAACATTCTGAGGAAATAAAGGTTCACTTAAAAAAGTTTTACTTCTTTTTTTATTTATTTTTTTAAATAGTGTGTTTGCTTGTCTGTTTTACCCAGAACGCCCTCCCTGCTCATGACAAGGACATTCAAAGCCGACATGGTTCACAGTGGGGCTGTCATGGAGCCTAAAGAACTCATGACAACAATATCTGTTGGTATCTTTAGAAAATTTGAAGAAAGAAAATGCAGCGAGGTGGAGAGTGACCGTAACTGCACAAAAAGAACAGTGGCACTGCATGAAAAGACATCGTATCATCCTGTGTGATAGTCAGTCAGTATGCATGTTTAAATATCATGCTTATCATATGATGCGATAGATTGAAACTTTTTTTTTTTTACTTGTGTCCTCAGATGTAGATGTGGAGTCACAAATGTGTGTGACGGCCTGTTAAGTGGCTGTGGGTGGAGGTTAGAGGGAGCTGATTCCTGCTGCTCCATTTCTCTGAAATGTTGGACATTTGATTTATTTTACTTTGTGTCTGTGAAAATGAAATAAGAGATTATTAACATGCAATGTTGCACACATGGCAATTTTGTGTGTGTGTGTGTGTGTGTGTGTGTGTGTGTGTGTGTGTGTGTGTGTGTGTGTGTGTGTGTGTCGTGTCTTTTCTTTGTTTAACATCAAGGATAACAGATCTTAGGAAGTGGTTTATATTATAAAGTAGCTGTGTGCTGAGAACTCTGATATAAACAAAACTAACAAAATTAACAACTACTCTGTGCTCCTTTACACCTCTTTCAGCTTATGTCCTCCTCTGTAAGTCGCTTTGGATAAAAGCGTCTGCTAAATGCAATGTAATGTAATGTAATTTAATGTAATGTAATATGTATGGTATGACTAAATGAGCAGCAATCCAATTAAAAGTTTGCAAATAATTTAATATTAAAATTTGATTTTTATTAAAAATCTGATGTCCTGACCAAAAGTGTTCCATGTAGTAACAGGGTGAAGTTTTCAAAAACAAAAAATGTCAGCAGCACAGTTTGCTCTAGTTTCCTGTCCTGTCCTTCCTGCTGAGATTTGTTCAAGGCCCGTCACTCGTTCATCCACATCTGAAGAGCCCATAATCACCCTTCACGCACACTGTCCACATTTGCCTGCGGTTTTATTTCCACCCCGTGCTGATCATCGGGGAATTCCAGCACAGATTCACCGTGATGACTTTTTTTTTATGCGTGTGTCCGACGGCATCTGCAAAAGACGAGAGCTCTGACATGAAAAAGTTCAGCCTCCTATAATCCGCTTTGCCTTTGTGAAGTGAGTGACTTTGAAACTCACTATTGCAATTACCCCACCACGCCACCGCCACCCGCCCTCCCCTCTTCTCTCAACTCACCGGGAATAGAAAGCGAGAAGCCGCTCTCTCTATTTCATCGTCCGCCTCTCTTCAAATCCTCCCGTTTGTTTGGGGAATTGTAAGTCTCTCTTTTTTTTTCTTCTTAAATCATCTTTCATTATACTCTATTGGTTTTTCTCATTTGGAGCCTGGTGTGCATAAATGCACATAGAAATTAAAACTTTTTGGTTTGTGACAGAGATTAGCGTCAAGTGGAGGTCAAACATAATAGCTTCCATTTAAAAAGAAAATAGATATGATTATACTGAGCTTGCTCTGTTCAACTTTCGTCCTCAATCTAAACAGTGCTGCTCCGATAGCTCTGCCCTCATTACGCAGCAACAAAGAGGCCTGGACTGCCGGTTCACACCGCCGCTCCTCGCTATTAGTCATCCTATATTTAACATCAGAATGGAATTCTGAAGCCAAGAAGAGAAAGAAAGAGAAACTTCCGCTGTGCTGTTTACCCCTCCTCCATTTGCCTGTAATATTTACATCAAGGTGTCAGAAGCACAAATCGATTAATATTTAGCATGTACAGGAAGATTAAGCAGGACTACAGATGATTCAGGGAGTGCATCCAAACTCTACCGCGTTATTGGTTTGTCACCATCTGTAGATATTATAATCTACCTCGGATTACAGCCACAACATCGACTTCACACAGATAAAAACACACAACAAGATCTCCTAAATCTACACGGCTGCAGTATAGAGGAGTGAGTGGGTTACAGAATGTGTTGACAGTGAAGGATGGCATGCGTGAATTTTTTATGTACATTCTGAACATGTTGAGGTTACGTTGGCCCATATTATCACATGTTTCATGGCAGTAATCACAAGTGTTCATTTCATGCTCAGATTAGTGGGCTGGAATGCTTTAATCACTGAGCCCAATCAATACACTCTGGTGAGAGAATGAAGTGTTTTTATTTGCTTCCTCGTGTGGTAGCTGACACGCTCATAAACCTGCTGCTTGACTGCAAGGCTCCAAATAAAATATCAATTTGTAAAATGTTTACAGCACTCAAAACCTTCACCGTGTCACCCAAACGGCCAATAAATCTGATCTGTGGTCTGCTTAAATTAAAATAATGCCAAAGAAGCAGAGCTTCACACCACCACGACTGCTTTGACATGCACATAATCTGCCTCATATGGACAAAGTGCACACATTCCTGCACACATTCATTCATTAGCTAGAGTTAATGAGTGAGCGTGTCCTCCAATGAAGAGGCTGAATACACGTGAACATGAACCAAAGCATGACCTCATATTCCTGTTTTTCACATTTCACATGTTCTCATGGAAACATTAAAAACAACTACTGTATGTGACATTACCTAGATGACAATATTTTTTTATTAGCTGCTATGTTTTATGTAAAGTCGTGATTTAAGAGATGTTTAAAGTGGCACAAGAACCAGTACCTCAGCATTTTACAGAAGTGAATGTATGCGACTGAAATCTGTCACCAACGTCTGCAAACATTTTAAAACAGCGTCCTTGCAGCATTACAGCGTCAATGTACAAAACACACACACACACACACACACACTCCTGTACCAGAATGATGCTGTGTGGGCCCAGGGCTGTCTGTGTCTCAATTAGTTTGTGGTAATTTGATTAAACAGCTTCATTTACATGTTGACATAGGACCCCTCTACAGGCCCACAAAATGAGAAAATAATGCAGGACCTGCCTTGGTTGATTACTTTAATCATGCAATTTATCTGATGAATTTACAATTAATAATCAAATGACCTAAAAACGGTTGTCGCAGAGTGAACCTGATGCTTTTGGATGACTCTGGGACAGTTTGCATTCGGCTCATGGGTTTAAAGCCTCGACATAAACAAGAAACATCAAATAGCTTTAACAGCGTCACCTCAAGTCTGACTTCTGCTTTTACTACCAGGAAGTGCATTCAAATAAAAGCACACAAGACCTTCCTTTTCACCATTTTTCAGTTTATTGTTGGCATATTGGTGTTTGTGTTTGTAACGTGTGAGAAAGTAATATGTGTATACTGGATCCCACTGCGCTGTGTACAACACCTTTAGCATTTGGCCATATTTTACTCTGTTTCTTATGAATGGACCCTTAAAGTTTTGGTTACAATGACACAGAATTACCATGGATCTCAATCTAAATTATTACCTCCTTTGACTTTATAGACATGATCTTTATCAATATCCAAAAGTGGAAAGAAATTATGAAATAATGTGAAACAATGAGAACTTGAGTTTTACATCTGCTAAGGCTGTTCTGTCTCTCTTAAGGTCTCCCACTGGGAAAAACAAAAAGCCTTCTTCAGAGGCACTTGAACAACAGTCGAACCTCTGAATCAGAATGTGGAACCCAGCGGATGGATAGCACGCCTTCAGAACAAGTAGATAGATAGATTTATATATAGAGTTTTATATTCAGCTTGAAACTTTTTAAAAGAGTACAGTAAACACTTCTCACACATGATAGAAACTACTCGATGTCTCAGAATCAGAAAAGTGCAGGCCAAACACTGTCCAAGCCCACAATAAGGTGAACAAACCAAACCGAAGCAAAAAGAAAAAAAAAAAATTAAACAAAAAAAAAACAAACTCAAAATTGAGAAAAGAAAAGATATATAAATAAAAAAATATCCTGCCCACAATCTTTTCTTACAAAGTTTGAAGTAGATCGGAATAGAGACACCTGACCACACAAACAGAATAGAAAAATCTAAAACAGTGGTATCGCATTTTGAAATGCACAAAGAATCTCCTGTACAATTTGGCGTCTCTCTGTGAGTACAAACGCCTAAAGGGCTCAGTGGCGGTTTCTCTGGGTGGCTCTTGTTTCAATTTTGTCTTTCAATACACATATTTAGTCCTTGACTGGTTTTATTTTCCTCAAAGATGTATACATCAGTGCTGTAAACAGGCACACAGACTGGAAAAAGGAGAGATGGGTGTCCAGTTTTATCTCTCTGTCATCAGTGTCCTTCCTCCTTCTCCGTTAGTCTCTCAGTCCTGCTGAGACAATGGGGTCCTTCTGGTAAGGCTATCCATCTACCTGCCTGCACCCATCCATCCCAACCCCTTTTCCCCATGTCACCCCTCTCTTAATCCCAAGAGTGGGGTACCTCCGAAGCCCGGCAGTGCTCCAAGAATTCCAGAAAGGAGTGAGCTCTCAGTTCCCTCAGGGGCTTATTCCTCATTTTGTATGTATTCGAGCGTGTTTTCATTTTGATTTTTTTCTTGGGTGAGGAGGGATGAGGGCAGAGAGAGCAATATAGGTTGAAAACTTGATGTTTTTTTATATAGCCTTGGTCGTCCAGGAGTGATTGTGCAAAGTCACGCAGTCTCCGGTATGTCCACACGAAAGGAGCTAGCAAACCCTTTTCCTCGCTGCAAGAAGCAGAGAAAAACAAAAGGCCTGGTTAGCTGTGTGTGTGTGTAGGGGGGGGGTCAAGTTTGTCTGGGGGGATGACAGAAAACAAAAAGGAATGAAAAACAGCACTTAAATGGCCTCATTCACACAGAGTTAGAGGGTTCACACATGCACAACAAGGGTAGGAAACCTCACATCCCTCAGCTCAGCTGTTTCAATTCACTCCTGTGAAATGGCTCATGGATAATATGATAATATGTGTTTGTGTGTGTATGTGTGTGTGTGTGCGTGTGTGTGTGGGTGTGTGTGTGGGTGTGTGTGTGTGTGTGTGCGTGTGTGTGTGTGTGTGTGTGTGTGTGTGTGTGTTAGGGGGGCTATGGGAACAGTGCTGGTGAACATTGCATGGCCAATTTATTTAGGACAACAACCCTCCTCACCCCCCCCCCCCCCCCCCCCCGCATGTTGTCTGAGTTTGATGACTATAATCACTGCCTCCCTCCCTCTCTGCTCCCCTCTCTGCCACACCCTGACCTGACCCCAGGCCAGTCCCAGGCTCAGGCCTGCCCCTCTTGGGACAAAGCGTCTCTGTGTATCACTGACTTGATCAGATTAGGGAGCTTCAGCCTCTTGGTATCATCATTCTATCCCTTCCTCCACTCCATTCCTCTCCCCCTTCCTCTCTCAGCCGTCTCTCTGACTGTTGTTCCATGTTTGCCATTATCCACCTCCCCCTCCCACTGCTGCCCCCGCACTCATTAGCATAAGGGCCACAGTGATCCACTTTGCAAGAGGAATGAGTGGCGGTGTTCATTGTTCACTTGTTTATCGGCTGTTGTTTGATGTCTGCTTGCATGAGAAGTTTATGAGACTTCAACGTCATCAAAGAGTGACATCACAGCCGGATGATCTGTCACATTATTAGATCACACTCATTCAACTCTTTTTTGTGAAATCTGCACGGTTGTCAACACTGTTTATTTTTATTTAAATTTGAATTTGAACCCAATCGTTATATTATTTCACATGATTTGATCTGTTCTAGTCGCTGCTTTTTGTCACGTCACTGTTTTAATTCCTGACTCTTTTAGATTTACTCATCTTATATTGCTGAATTAGATTTGATCACTGCTGTAATAACCTAAAATCCATAATCAATATGTTCATACAACTTTAATTGATTCATCATTTTTTATTGTATCACTTTATGAAATTATTTCAAATCTTATGGAGCAGCTTCACCACGAATGTTTTCATTTTTATTCTTTACTGTTTTAATGATTTGTTCTTTATCCTGCGTGTGATACATCGTCACTGTAATTCATGGTACCCACGCAGTTTGATCATAACCTTGGAGGGCCCTGCATTTCACCGAGCTGATCATCCTGTGAGGACGCACACACACTGTGCTGGAACAGCCTTTTCCAAAGACTGAGGAATTCTAATGTGAACAATGGGTAGCTTGCTCAATATAACTTTCTGATCCAGGATTTAAAAAAAAGCATAGCAAATAAATAAAACATTAATTAAAAAGAAAAAAATCCTGCTGTTCCTAACAGCATGCTGTGGTTTTAAATGATGGCACAGGGGAAGCAGCGGTGCTCTGACAGTTTGATAATTCCAGCTAGCTGTGTGAGATGATGAGAGAGGGGCCTCTTCAGGCACTGCTTGACAAAATTATAATTAAGCATTATCACCAAATTGCAGTGATTGAGGATGTATCTCTTTGTGGCCTTTGAATGGGAGTTTAGAAACAGTCATTTCTTGGTAAAATGCATTGTCTAAAACAGTTTTTTTTTTAATGCTTTGCTGTGACGCCCACTGAAGGAAAATAAGGTGTTAAGCTCGCTGCCTGCCCGTTCTTCCTTTCATGCGATGGTCAGTGTCTCTTATATTACAGCAGCCATTATTCTATAATGAGACGGAGCTTCCTTCATGCTAACATCAAAACAACCATATAGATCACAATCACTTATGTCATGTTTAATTTGAAAAGGCCTACAGGCCACTTACTGTAGCGCTGGAGGTCTGTATATTTGTGTGTGTGTGTGTGTGTGTGTGTGTGTGTGTGTGTGTGTGTGTGTGTGTGTGTGTGTGTGTGTGTGTGTAGGAATTAATTGAAACGGTAGGTGAGGGAAGATAAGTCAGAGATAATGGAGATGCTTGAGAAAGAGGGAAGAGTTAGTTAAACACTCTGACAGAACGGGGGTCAGACCTGAAATCAATTTCAGGCTTACTTCTGCCAAATCCAGAGAGGAAACTGAATTTGAAATCTTTTCTTTTTCACCTAATTCGATAACCAGATCAGAGAGTCGGCGGGCACTTAGGCCGGAGCAAAGCACAATACTCACTTAAATAAGCTGGGTTAAAAGGTGCTCTGGAGCTAGGCAGAAATGCTTCCAACTCTTTCCTCTCTAGGGAGCCCTGGTGGTGGCTGAGGTGATGGTTTTTGAGAAGGTGGTGGTGGTTTTGGTGGTGTAGGAGGTGTTGGTGACTGAGAGGCGTCTCTTTGCCAAAGGTGGAGAATGACTTATCGGCCGTTTGCTCTGTGCTTTCAAATACCTCTGTGTCCGGGACTGAGTCCATGCCGGGCACGTGGAGGTTGCTGCGGTAGTCCGGGCCCTGGCGCCCGTCAGAGGGCACAAAGCTCGGCATCCAGCAGCGATCAGAGTGGCCCAGGGCCTTACACTCCTCTGTGCAGTTAGAGAACAGATCGGCGCCTGTATGACAAACATAGAAACATGTATTTAAGTCTTTCGCATTTATGAACAATCTACACAAACAGGAAATATGACACCTGCACACCTACACACACACACACACACACACACACACACATACACACACACACACACACACACACACACACACACACACACACACACACACACACACACACACACCTAACTTCATCTGATGCATTTCCACAAGACTTTCACAATATGTATATATGCAACGTGCTCTTTGATTCTTCATGTCAGGGCTTTCTGTTTCACCATCGTCAAGATCAAAGATGACCACAAAATGGATAGACATGGATAAGACACACACACACACACACACACACACACACACACACACACACACACACACACACACACACACACACACACACACAATGGGACAGCAGGTCCTGTTTTGTAAAAAAAATAAAAATAAAATACAAAACACAAACAAATATAATATATAAATATTCTTTTTACTTCACCTTTATTTAAGAGCTATAGTTGCTATTTCAACAAGACATTTAGACTTATTCAAGATCTTCAATTTAACCAATGGGTGAGATTCCACCTCCTGTACACTCTCTGGCATGTTTTGTAAGGTGCCAGCATCTTCAAACAGAACGTTAGCGCAAAAAAGATCGATGCAATCAAGAAAATGATCCATGACATAAGTTCATTTGCATTGCAATCAGGCAGATTTATTTCAAGATTTTTAAGAAAGTGTCATTTTCTCATGAAGAATGGTAAAAATGGTAAAGATGGAGATTTATGGCCTTGAAACTGTTTAAAAACCTGGATTTCTTTCTTTTTTTCAACATCAAACAATTTCAAGGCTCAGGTTTTTAAAAAGCACTCGATCACGTGAAGAGTGTGAACTCTCTGCAGAGAAGGAAAGCAGAGTGTAAGGACTTGTCATTTCTTATTGTTCATCATCATTATGGGGAAGGAAAAGTAATTCTGCAAGTTTGTAAAGCTAATGAAGTAAACCACCAGAAATACAACCAAGGACATGCACACACAGTCAATTCAGAACTCAAATCACAGCTTTTCCTTTACAGCTTTAGAATCTATTATTGGACTGTCGGATATTCAGATATTTAAAAAAAAATCCCTAAAACAACCTTCAACAAGGAAGAAAAGTCAAAAACTTCAGAAAGAAGATGAGAGGGGGGGATCCCTCTGCAGGGCCAAATCACAATAGTAAAATTACAATCAATACAATGATTGATTGGGTGACAGCGCTGCTATATACAATTCTGCTTGGTCAAACAATATCATGTACTAATGACTAATACTAAATAATGCATGCTGCATATAATGCACACAGACATGCTGTTGTTCATTTCTGATCCTTTTGCATTTGAATCTGACTCTCTCTCTCTCTCGCTCACACACACACACACACACACACACACACACACACACACACACACACACACACACACACACACACACTCAGGACCTCTGTGTCTTCTTTTTCATAAATGAAAGATTCCACCTCAGAAAATATTCATCTTTCCAAGTACTATTATTATGACAGATGTTAAGATGAAAACAGATCCGGATCCTCACTCCTCTTCCTAATGTTTCCTGTTTGGAGCCACGATCGCAGAGTTTGTGCACTGTTCCTTGAACCTCTGCTTATTGTCTCACATCACATTTGAACTAATCATGGATGTATGCACACACTACATGAACGAACATGTCTACACGTCAGGCTGATATTGAAATTTTTCCGGAAATGCAGAAGTTAAAAAACTTGTTAATTACATTCCAACAATCCCCCAGTTTAATTGAATTAAAAGTGTTTGATATGTTTTAAATTACTTAACTTCATTAAAAAAAAAAAAAAAAATTAGATGAACTCTACAGGAAGGTCACGTAAATTAAATAAATAAGATTAGACAAGATAATAATTGAAGATAATAAATAAAAAGATTCTAATGTGTGTGGGGAAATGGAGATGTTCTATCAAATTACTGCATGTCCCTGTTCTCAACGCTGATGAACTAAACAGACAAGGAATAATTCAAGAGAGTCAGTTAGTGATTTTGTCGAGTAAAAGATTAAGGAGCAAAATGTTTATAATTTGAAAATATAATAAATTAATATTAGATTCTGTCATGTTTTGTTTATTCACTCATTCCTTTTTGGCATTGTGTGTGTGTGTGTGTGTGTGTGCGTGGGTGCGTGCGTGGGTGCGTGCGCGCGTGCGTGTGTGTACATGCGTGTGTGTGTGTGTGTGTGTGCGTGCGTGTGTGTGTGTACATGCGTGTGTGTGTGTGTGTGTGTGTGTGTGTGTGTGTGTGTGTGTGTGTGCGTGCGCGCGTGCGTGTGTGTGTGTGTACATGTGTGGGTGTGTGTACATGCGTGTGTGTGTGTGTGTGTGTGCAGGGGTTGGGAGGTGGGTGCATTCGTTAAAGCTATTGCCAGCAAACTGACCGTGCTCCCTTTAGCCCAGACATTAGATTAACCCGACCACAAACTCAATAGTATTGGCTTACTCAGTCCTGGGCCTCAGTCTCAGCCCCTTTACAAAACCTATTGTTCCCCATGAAAGGCTGCTTGCAGGTACAGCTGAAAACCAGTCTGAGCATGTTGGCTTTCATGTGGAGTAATTATTTGTGAGGCGTTTTAATGGTTGCAATTCTGTGCGAGAACCTGGCCTTTTGTCAGAGAGCAGAGCCCAACACAGTTAGCTGGAACGAAGCTGTTAGTGCAGCTCTGTAGGCTGAATGGAAACCTGAAGCCAAATAGTGTTTTCATTGCCCCATATGTTTTTTTTTTTTTTTTGCTGCAGGGCCTACATCCTGTGTATGCATGTATTTTGAAGCCTAAATTCGCTTGTTGTGTGTGTGTGTGTGTGTGTGTGTCTGAGTCGTAGTTTGGGGCTACAATCTGAACTGTCCAGCTAGGGCTATCTGCTGCTAATCCCTCTGAATACAGACTGATTAGGCTAAGACTGCTGCCGTCCCAGTAAGCAAAGTGTGTGTGTGTGTGTGTGTAGCAGTCAGCAATGGGGAAATTTGCTTTGTTACAAAGCAGATTAATTTGGCTTGCCATCACTAGCTGCTTGGAAAAGTGCCCAGTCTCCTAACGAGAGTTTTTATTAAATATTAAGAAACATGCCATAAATACACCACCACATTATGATTTAATTCGGCCTCTCACGGCAGAGAAAACAACTTACTGTACAGCTTGATGGGGGAGCAACCAGAATGACGTACAGAATCAGTGCACCTGCAGCGCTGCATTGTGGGCAGCAAAAACACAAAGTGGAAGGAGGACACCAAGCTTTGCTGCCATTACAAAATGGATGCTGTGTTAATTCACAAAATGGGAACTGGAAATGTGGCATTTAGACTCCATCAGAGAGATAAGACTGATACAAACACACACACACACACACACACACACACACACACACACACACACACACACACACACACACACACACACAAGAAGAGAGGGAGACAGATGGAGAGGCAGAGTCATTTCAGCCGCAAAGCCAGATCAAGACATCTTGATATTTCTTGACATTTTGGCCATTTTTGATGTTCTCCTGGCACATTAGACAGTCTCTATTGAATCAGGAGGATAAAAACATTTCAGCTATAAAACTGAACCCTTTGCCACACACACGCACACCCTGAGCTATGCTGATGATGTGAATAAAGGTTGTGGGTAATTCCTTTATCTCTCCGCTTTGTAGTTCACCAACAATTTTCTCTGAGCACACAGCCGGCTCGGTCCAGCTGCAGAGTACAGTAAATGCCCTCCACTCCAACACACTATGAAAAGATTTGTGTCAACATGTCTCACACTAAGCCAAAAACAAGCAGAGGGTCCAAAGAGCAGACAGAGGGAGGGGCGGGTAATGCGATCTTGAGTAGCACTGACCCTCGTTACTTCTGACGCCTCATCTCATCTTATCATTCTGCACGGCGCTCGCGCAGGGCAAACGTAAAGTCTTGATAATAACCTTCATTTGGTAATTGGTATGCAGAGGTCTGAAAAATGAATTACTGATCAGCGAGCTGTTACCACGGTGATAACGTGAACTGCAGGCCTAAGGAGGAATTCATCACGGCAGCAGGGAGAGATGGGAGTGGAAGGCAGGGGGGGGGGTCGAAAAGTGGATAAGCGCATCGACTCAATCTCTCCAAGTCTGTGACATTGGCTATATTGATAATATGTACTTTACACATGTAGCAGGACTGGAAATGGGCTCCCTGAGGGGACTCCCAGGGCTGCACAAGTGGTCCTAGAGGATCAAGCATCAAATGAGGAGCACTTAAATTTCATTCACAAGGAAATGTTCCATCACAGAATGTACGGAACGACCTTTGACGTCAAGTTCGCAGCACTTAACTCTACGACAAAAGATCCGATCAGAAGTAATATTTCCAGAGTCAAGAGGGAAGTTTGTCACTCTGAAGTCATCACAGATCAACTAACGAACATCCCAAAAAATTAAATTGAAATCAGCTAATTTTAGTTTAATCATCGGGAAATATTCATAACTGATACATCATTTAGATCACTGATCAAGTTCAATGAGCTGCTTTCTTTTATTTAATGGAGTACTAAAGTTTCACTTTGAGCTGCTTTACTTGAGCGTTTTGATCACATGCTAGTTACTCCACAAATGATTGTTATTATTGTTTGACTGTTACTGCAGAGAAGTTTTTCCTTTTAATATAATTCAATTTGATGCATTTAGTGTTTGGTTATTGATCTCTCTCTCTCTCTATATATATATATATCTATATATATATCTATATATATATATATATATATATAATTATTATTAATATTATTAATTAATTAATAGATTTCAGTATATAGTTACTAGACAAGAATCTCTTCCAGCCAATCATAGCACAGTGCAGTAAATGTGTGCTCTATCCTCTCACATGTAAATGAATTCTTCACCTCCGTACATCGCCTATAGGTACAAACTTAATGAGGACACATGTGAAGTTAAAGAAACAACGCATACATGAAAGACTACATGAAGACTCGAAGTGAAAATATATTTACTGAAGAGTGAACATGTAAGAGGGAAAATATATGAAAACAGATGTGTGTGTGTGTAAGTGGCACAGAATGGTTGCTCTGTCTAATGAGTAACATTTTGCATCTGAGTTCTTGTTCATTCATTATAAACTGAGTCAGGTTCAGGCAGAATCAGCTAAAGCTTTTTGCTGTTATAATTGTGAGCCGTGGTACCTTGTGAGGAACTCTTTATTGATCTTTATTTTTGTGATTTCACAGATGAAACTATTATTACAAAACAACAACAACGTTTTAGCCCCAACATGTTTGCAGATAGCAAACCAGCAGCAGAGCAAACCTGAGACCAGTACACTGTTATTGCAAGTTAACAAGCAAAATGGAATATTTTGACGTTTTCCTGAGGAGGTGCATTATGAATATTTTAAAACAATATGTTAAATAGTAGCAGCAGTAGTCGTGGTGATAGTGCTACGTGTGATAAAAGAATGGCAACAACAGTTTTAATACTGGTACCTGCTATAATAGATTTATGCACCAAACTAAAGCATGCATTCAGTCACTGCTCTGATGCTGCACACACTCCACACTGCAGTGTATAATGGCACATAATCTGCACTATTTGTTCATCTGAAAGCTGCTTTTGACCTTTACTGCAACATCCCCCCATCTCTCCACCACTCTCTGCTAAAATGCCCTGAAAAATAAGGTGTTTGTTCCACGTGTTTTCTCCCAAGCTGGTCAGCTAAATTTATCAAAATGATATGGTAAGATGCGTATATATTTTTAGGGATCATTGCACCCTGTTACGGGTTTTTTCAGGACTTCTTTTGATGGGGTACACAGCCTGAAGCAGCAGAAAATGTTGGCACAAAAACACAGCCAGCAGGAGAAGTGAAGACCCCTGTCAAAGCCGAGAGAAGAGGCTAATGCACCATTGTGATGTCTGACATGGACACGTGTTTATTTAACATTAGCATTTATTAAGCACTGACGTGTTTTGAGTGTGCTCGCTGCTGACAAATTCAATTAGCACACAGAGCATAAAGCCTGTGTTCTTTTTTCAGCATTGTGGGAGCAGAATTGTGGGACACTAAGCCACGCTATCAATTATCCTAATCAAACAAAGACTTAATGCACAGCAAATAATCTGTTTAAAGGCATTAAGCTGGTTGATAACTCTGCAACAAAGTAACTGGATCCAATTTGCCACACCAAGGGTATCCAAAGTCATCAGTGAAGTTCTGCTGGGCCTGCCACTGCATCACAACTGGACACACAACACAGCATGTATGAGAGCAGGGCTGTGTGAACAGGCAGGGTCGGTGATGAAATGTCAACACACTAGAATTGGACATAAAGCACCTCGCTGGCTTTGTCCTCATTAGAAATTAAAAAAAAAAATTAAAAGACTTCACAGAGGTGAAAAAGAGAAACTGATGCTGCAGGAGGATTTTTTTTTTTTTTGTAGTGACTGAAATGTGTCGACTATCAAAAACTGTCAAACATGGAAAATTGGAATCAAAAGTCTGGACAGATTCAAAATTAAGTTTCAGGTCTTGATTTCCAACTAGGAAAATTAGGCGCAACTGTCCTGCACGAAAGCCCACTGTGAGGGAATTAGTATGTGATCATTTGATTAATATCACCTGAGATAGGAAATGATTTACAGCTAGCAGCATTATTAGCTAATAAGGAGCCCTGTGTCAAGATCTAGTTTTAAAGCCTTTATTACCTGTGTGCACATACAGCAGCTCACCACAGTGACTGATGTAAACCTGTTTGTCAAAATTCGTCTGTTCATATTCATGCTTCTATATTGTGTAATAGTAAAGCCCTAATTCAGCATTTGTCAAATTGTTTATTAGTATTATAATTGTTAAAATTATTATAATTATTATTATTTTTGAATGGTTATTCCTCAAAGCAAAAACATCAAACCAAAAAAAAAAAATCTATTTAGTATTGATGCTAGTATAAATTCCAAATCCTAACGGCCCTGCTTGCATAAAAAAGAGGGACTATTCATAACAGAATATGAACTCTGGCTGGCAGCATTCACATGAAATGCTAATACGCTCGAAATAGGACAACTCCATCCACATAAAGCAGCTGGCTGGCTCAGTCCCGATTAGGAGTGAAAATGTTCCACTGTGGTGAAAAAGAAAAACCTGGAGCAGTTGTGAAGGTCTAACTCTGAGCTTATTAGAGCTAAAACGGGCTGGAGGGGAGAATGTGGAGAATCTGTTTACTGAGCCCTGTGTAACCATCTATGCCTGCTGGAGTGACAGTGGAAGTGGCAGGCAAGCTCCATTTGGCACGGCGAGAGGGCCCTGCTGCGGCTGACCAGACATGATGACAGGCTCGGTCCACAGAGGGGCCGCACCAAAGAAAGCTCGCCACTGAATGAAGACATAAAACCGGCATTCATAACTCAGTGGGGCCCTATTGTGTGAGCTCAGATGGGTTCCTTTAGGAAAGGAGAATTAAAAAGGGGGGGGAAGAATGTATGGAAGAATGTTGTCAGGGAGGAGGGGAGAAAGAAGCAGTCTGAGAGTTAATTAATTTAATGAACGAATGAATTGCCTGTTTTGTCTGCTTACGGCCGCAACCTATTTGGTCCGCTTCCCAGCACTCCGGTGCGAGTGAGGCCTCATTAAAAAGCCCATCACGTCTCGTGGAGTGGTCTCCAGCACCAAGTGACCGAGCTCACAGGGAGCGGGCTCACATATTTACAAACAACAGCGGTGGGCTTGGCTCTCTGCTCATCGACATTAAATCCCCACGTGTCCGAAAAGACAGAAAGAGATGTGTTCCCATCAAGGATGCGCACTCGGAGGCAGCTCAGAGGGAGAGGATCTGATTGTATTACCAGTCATCGCAAGCTTTTTATCTGCTTCTCTTTTTTTTCCTTTTTTTTTAGGGATAACAGGAAATCACAAGCCACGTGTCACTAGAGAGAAATCAGAATGTCTCAAAGTACAACACCATCAGCATAAAAGCTGATTGCCGGACACACTGAAATGCCTCAGGTGATGCTGACTCTAGCTGTGTGCAGAGTTAGTCCTTATTAAAATGAGCTTTCATTTCCCAGTCTACACAATGTGCCCAAGGAAAGAACAGTTTTGGTTTCTCCCTGTACCCACAGTACATCATAACCACGTGCTAATCAGTAATACCTGCTCCAGTCCCACACAAGCCCGAGAGACATGGATTTGCCACATCAAATCAACTCGGAGTGAAAAGGAGGCAGGTCACACACACATTTACTTCTTACCAGAGGAGTGGCCTCGGTTGGTGGCGTCGTGGTCGCTGTCTCCTTGCTCACTGTCTCCGTGACCGCTGTCTTTAGAGCTGACCAGGTCAGCCTCCTGGAACGCCGAACTGGAACCAAAGATGACAATAAATCAAAACTTCATTTAGCATTTTGATGCCACTCACAGCTATGAGAGTTCTCAGTAGGATGAAGCAGAAACAGATAAGAGATAAGAGCTCTGTGACAGAGTGAGCAGCAGAAATCTCGCTCCATATTTACCTGTTGACACGTCTCGGCCTGTCAACCAGGTAGCTGAGTTCAGCTCGCTGGTGTTTGGTCTGAAAGAGAAGGGACAGTTTTTAGTTCTCAGCTTTCATTGCTTGATGAGCAGAACAAATAAAAAAACATCATCGAGCCAGAAAGAAGGATGCAGCCCACACAGTTCCATGTTGATGTTAGCTACCCTGTGTTCCACCGTTACATGTCACTCAGAAATGGTGAGGAGTGTGTGTTTGAGGAGGTGTGCTTTTCCCACGGGGAGAGGGAGGCGCGGCTTTACAGATATGTTGCCAAGGAGCAAGATGAAGTAATGCACCTATTCAGGCTGGCACAGCCGAGACATGCATCTTTGTTCCTGTGCAACTCAGCAACTTTGTGACCAGTATGCTTAATGTGAACGCTCCTCTCCCCGGGGACTGGGTCACACACACACACACACACACACACACACACACACACACACACACACACACACACACACACACACACACATGATGCACCCACAGCAGCCAGCAGCCTCTGAGCCACTATGTATGTTGTTGTACACTTCTCTGATTCTGAATATTTTCATTAACATGCAATCATTTCCTCCCTGAGGACTGCTAAAGACAACATGTCAGCAGCCGGTCGTCTAATCATTGTGTTTGCTTTAATGCCTTTCCTGGAATGAATAGGATGCTGTTTGTGGTACACAGTGTGTGTTAGCACTCTATAACAGCATTGGTAGACATGGCATGCCCCTGAACTGAGGTAGAAACATAAAGAAATGGAAATGGCTCCGGAATGACACATGTTTGGAATCTGTTGTGTTTAAATTGTATCAAACAGGCAGGCTTGGTGTGTAGAAGGGGAGGTGCTGTCTATGAATCAGGTTTTAGACATGCTGAGGGTCTCGGATTTAAGGGGAGGGGGTTAAGCTGTAGGTATGAGAGGGACTCTTACCTCATTTGATAAAATGCTGCCATTTGATATGATGTCAGGCTGCTGGTCTGTGTACCCTGTCACTATGGCCCCGCACGGGTTGTGATCGGTGTCTGTGCTCCTAGACGGACTACACGGCTTTAGGAACATGAGGTCGGTTTTGGCAGACTCTGGAGTCAGACATACCTGGTAGCAATAGTTCTGGTTTTGGTGGTGGGAGCCGAAGCTCCCTGACTCCTCCACGGGGACTTGAGCCGAACCGGCTCCACTGACGTTACCAGCGCTTTGCACCAGCATGATATCCGACTTGCTGAGCTTTTTCTTGCGAGCCCGGCCCTGCCTTGAGCAGCATGAGCTGCAGCCCAGGCAGCAGTCGCTGGTCAGGCAGGTGTAAATGTTGAGCTTTTTGTCCTTTTGGCAGCGCACAGCCAGCACAATCATGACCAGGAGGAAGATGAAGGAGACAGAGCCCAGGGCGATGATGAGAATGAGAGTGAGGTCCAGGGTGCCGTCTTTAGCCTTAGTGGTGCTTCCCCTGTCCCCGGCGCCGCGGCCTTCAGCCACACTGTCCACCAACATCACCAGAACACTGGCACTGGAAGACAGCGGCGGCTGGCCGTGGTCTCTCACCTCAATCAGCAGGTCGTACAGCTGGTGGGGGTCTCGCTTGGCCGACACCCGCCTCGCTGTCCGGAGTTCACCCGTCCTCCAGTCCATCCTGAACATGCCATTCTCATTCCCCCTCTGGATGCTGTAGGACAGCCGAGCATTCTCACCATCATCTGCGTCCATGGCCACGATGCGGGTCACCAGGTAGCCTGGCTCAGCTGAACGGGGCAGGGGCTCCTTGGCTGTGCCATTCTTCCCCAGGGGGGCCAGCACCAAAGGGGGGTTGTCATTCTGGTCCACAATGATGACTTTGACTGTGGCGTTGGAGGAGAGTTCTGGGGTGCCTGCATCTTTGGCCTCGACCATGAATGTAAAATCCTTCAGCTGCTCATAATCAAAGGACCTGAGTGCGTACAGATAGCCTGTCTCCTCGTTGATGGACACGTAGGTTTTGACTGACATGCCCTGGATGTCACACTCTAATATGGAGTAGCTGATGAGCGCGTTCTGACTGATGTCCGGGTCCAGAGCCGTCACAGCGTGTATGTACGCCCCTGGCACGTTGTTCTCTGTCACATACACATCATATATGGGCTGGGTGAATGTGGGCGCGTTGTCGTTCTCATCTGACACCTGTACTCGAATGGACTTACTGGTGGCGAGTGAGGGCGTCCCTTTATCCCGCGCGACCACAGTCACGGAGTAGGAGTCAGCCGCCTCCCGGTTCAACGGCCCGTCGGTCACTATGGTAAAATAATTCCTGAAAGAGGATTTTAGTTTGAACGGGACATCACCGAGAATCTCCACGTGGATCTGTCCGTTTTCCTCTGCGTCCCTGTCAGTCACACTCAGAAGCGCGATGACTGTACCGGGAGCCGCTTTTTCGCTCACTGACTCGGTGACGGTGCTGAAGGTGATCTCCGGTGCATTGTCGTTCACGTCGGTGACTTTAACCAGCACTTTGCAGTGCGCGGGCACTGCGTTTGGCCCCAGATCCTTGGCTTGGACGAAGATCTGATACAGACTGCTCTCCTCGAAGTCCACCTCTCCGCGCACCTCGATGCGTCCGGTGCGCGGGTCTATACTGAACAGGTCCTTTACGCGGCTGGAGATGTGGTTACTAAAGGAATAAACTATCTCTCCGTTCAATCCCTCGTCCAGGTCGGTGGCGTTCAGCTGTATGACAAGCGTGCCCACCGGTGCGTTCTCAGAGAGGCTCACCGTGTAGACTGGCTGATCAAACACCGGCACGTTATCATTAGAGTCCAGCACTTTGACCACCAGCAGCGCGGTGCCAGTCCGGGGAGGCTGTCCGCCGTCCACCGCTGTCAGCACGTACCTGTGCGCAGCCTGCTGCTCCCGGTCCAGCGGCTTCTCCAAGACCAGTTCCGCGAACTTGTTCCCGTCCGTTTGAGTCTGCACGTCCAGATAAAAGTAGTTGTTGGTGGTGATATCATACGTGCGTAAAGCGTTAGAGCCCACGTCCGGGTCGAACGCGCTCTCCAGAGGGAAACGGGTGCCCGGAGTTGCGCTTTCTGAGATCTCCACGGTGATGTCTGTCTCCGGGAAGCTGGGCGGGTTGTCGTTAATGTCCACCACCTCAATTTCGACCCGAAACAGCTCCAGCGGGTTCTCCAAGAACACCTCCATGTTGAGCTGGCAGCTGGCGCTCTGCTTGCAGATCTGCTCCCGATCGATTTTTTCGTTAACGAACAGGACGCCGTTCTCCAGGTTCACCTCCAGGTACGGTGATCGAGAACTGGGCACCACCTGGAAGCGGCGCGAGGCGAGTTTGGTAAGGTCCAGTCCCAGGTCCTCGGCGATATTCCCCACCAAGGTGCCATGGTCCGCCTCCTCCGGCACAGAGTAGCGTATCTGAGAGAGCACTCCATCCGTGATGCACAGGACAATCAAAAGCACAATCATCGCCGGGGGAAAAAGTGCACTTGGGTAAAAAAGATTATAAATCGTATTATCCTCTGTTAATTATCAAAATGTCAATTCCCATCACCCATTTCAGTCGAGAGGTAAAAGTCTCCAAAACTGCGTAAAAGTCTCCAAAATGTGTTAGACGTCCAGAAAAATCAGCCCGGTTAAATTTTTGGATTTTTGAAAACAGTTTTGGTGACTGCACGAGATTTTTTTCTCTTCCAGCTCCGCTGTCTTGTTTTTCAGACGCGTCGCGGAGATGCTACAGCGCACATTCCACTGAAGCGCAGTGCTGCCGGAGTGGTGAAGGCAGTCTGGAGAAGAGTTGGGAGAAAATAAATCATAATCCATACAAGAAAAAATAAGAGACACATTCTCTGTTCTGTGATGCTCCCTGATCAGGAAAAATGTCAGACTTGTCCTCCTTGTGTTTTCGGGCTCTGCGTCTCTTCTTGGCACCCCGCTGCCCTCACTGCGGTCACCTCAACTCCACTCTCTACTGACGCTGTTCACTCAGCTATTTGCTTTTTTCCCGCATCGCGCCTCCCCCTCTCAGCCCCCGCGGCTGTAAATCACACAGGGAGCTCTCTCCTGATTGGATAGCGGGGTTGCCCATCAACGTCCACTCGGCCCCTGTCTCTCTCACCGCTTCGGTATGTCTCTCCACCTTCCCTAAAGTCGGACTGGCTTCTCTTGTAGTAGATCTGACGCAAAAGAAAA
Source organism: Collichthys lucidus (assembly GCA_004119915.2). Classification (NCBI taxonomy): domain Eukaryota; kingdom Metazoa; phylum Chordata; class Actinopteri; family Sciaenidae; genus Collichthys; species Collichthys lucidus. The sequence goes on from CM014083.1 coordinate 2,677,256, forward strand.
GAGGGACAGGGGGCGACCAGACTGGACCATTATGACTTTAACTCCTCAGCTGCCAAACCGTGGCCACACTCCCCACCTGTCCATGATGTAAAGCGCATTTACATCATCTAATGAACTAATATGTGGTTAGACTGGGTGGGGGACTTGTTGACGTGGTGGCAGGGTCTGTGTGAGCCCCGGGCCTGACTGGGCGAACCGGGTAATGCATGCAAATGTTGTGATATGTATGCGGAGAATCATTCACCATTCATGTGCTGCTCTTAAGGCCATGCGCTATAATTATACCCGGTACTAGTAACGTTATTAACTCTCCTCCAGCCACACAGCAGCGTGACAAGAGAGGCAGGGAGAGAGGCTGATCTGCGGACCTCATACGACCCCTAGCGGTGTAAATGTGAACCAGACAGAGTCATTAAAATGATGTTTGTGGTTATAATACAGGGACAGATCATGTGTGGAGCAGTGAATGGATAGAGAGTCAAGGTGGTAAAGCTGGTTGGACAATCGGTCTCTATCGTGTGTGAGAGCAGCAATCTGGAATATTCAGGAAATAAAGAACAACAGCATGTTCATTGAAAACAAACTCTCAGTGTCAGTCTGCTAATGTCCTATTCCTTTGTGTTTTATTTTAGTGAATTAGAGTTTCATGAGTTCAGTGTTATCATGTTCAACCAAACTAATCTGCTCTCACACCGATGAGTTATATCTGACATGTGCGGTTTGTCAGTTTTATACAAAGTGTTTTCTTTGTACAACGTTTACAGCTGTGTGATTTTGAAAGCAAACATGGCAACAAGAGGGGAAAAAGATTTCTTGCTTTCTTGCTTATATTCCAAATGCAGTGAATACAAAACACCAACGTTCAAACAAATTTAAGGTGGATATGAAACAAATATTTTATACTAATGTTTTCAGTTATTTCTCCAAATCATATGTGTTCATCTGTTTTTGCCGACAGATGAACACATACAGATTTTCAAAATCAATAGCTGATGACACAGTGATGCAGTGCAAATCTAAATTCTGACTGTCTTCACATCATTTGATCGTGTCACTGTGTTTATAAAAATACTGCAGTTTTATAAAAAAAATGGAAGCCACAAATGCTATTGCTATGCTATGTTATTCAAATCTTATATCACCAGCTTACCCTCAAAGACTGTCCTGATGTCCTCTGCCTTTATCTTTGATAACATGTATCACTGTGGCCTCCTCAATAACAGCTGTGACCTGCAGAACTCACAAAATAGCAAAAGATGAGATGAAAACAATATAGTTACACTTTGAAACACACATGTCACACATGGTATCAAAGAGCTGTTGGTGTGTGTCTGTGAAGTGATCCCTTCAGAACACAACTACACAGTTAGACACAATACACACACCTCGTTCTCCAGGATATAATTCTTCAACAGTCTGAGGGAGGAAATGATTTGAAAATCTTTTAACGTTACTGTTTTTCATACCAAATCTCTTTTTCATCCATCCTGGTGGTCACATGCAGGTTTGTGTTGGAACAGAACACCGACAAACCTGTCAGGATGAAGATACATGCTAATGACTAGTGAAACATTGTAGTCATGTTAGAAAGAGATCTGCTCAGGTAACTGATTTAGTTTCAAATATCATTTACCCTGTAAATGACAAAAGAAATAACACATAACAAAAGAAATATTATTTATCTTTCAATCATCATCCCTCAATATTAAAATAATTCTACAAGATTCAAATATCTTCAAACAAGAAAAAAAACTATGCATGTTGCACTTTTTCAGTGTCAATACTTAAAATGAATTCATAAATTTGATTTGATAAACCTGTTCTCTAATGCTATGTTATGGTTATAATGGATATGATCATTTTCTGATTAATTTTCTTTTGTCTCTTTTTGTTTAAAGTTTAAAGCCGATGAAGTTTTCATTCACCAATTCATCCAAACATTGTGGTGTTTGGAAAATGTCTGCAGCATCTATGTTGAACTGGTGTGATGCTCGTTCATAAACGTGATGATGGCCAGCAGACCATGACGTCACACCTGCAGTCTGAAGTTTGTTCTTTACTTTTCTTTAACTATTTCTGTCAACTGAGCTCGGACGGAGCAAAGCTGTATCTGTGAGATCAGAAGGTGTGTGAGTTTCTGCAGCTCAAGTCAGGTCAAGTGCTCCCCCTAGTGAATAGCTGCAGCACTGCACCATACACAGTGCTGTACCCGGTACAGTGCGATCTCCGCTCTCCACCCCGAATCTGCTATCCTGGAGTCCCGAATACCCACAGATTCACATCCATGAGCTGCAGCTGCAGTGAGTAAAGCACACACACACACACACACACACACACACACACACACACACACACACACACACACACACACACACACACACACACACAGCGACATCAGTCTGATTCATGCTGTCTGCAGACTGTCAGAGCTACACACAACAGGCCACTGGGCTCCGAGAAGTGATTTTCTAAATCAAGTCCCATCAAGTGAGTGGTGCAGTCAGACATGCATCACTGTCTGCTCAGATAGCCAAACTGAGCCTGGAGAGGGGTGGGGGTGGGTGTGGGGCCTATCAGGGCTTTCTGCATGTGCAAATGCACATGGTAATCCAGGGTGAGCACTGATACGGAAACCATATTCACAGTCATGAACAATAACTCATTTACCAAGACAGATAAGATAAGAGTTCTTTCATCAGCGCCTCGTGCACATCACTTCACCACTTTCACACAGCCCTCTTATCCTGATTTACATAGTCATAACATTTTATTCTTGAGTCATCTTAAGGACTAAAAATAGACAGTGGACCGACCAGTAATTGCTGTCTTTTGGTGGGTAAAAATAATGGCCGTCTCACACATCAAGAGTTTCCCACACAATCTAACGCGCAAATAGAAAAAGAAAAAAAAAATCTAAGCATCTAAAAACGGTGCCCTAAAGCAATCCCACCCATAAGATAATTAGAGCAGGAGGAATAGCATGTAATCATCAAATGTTCTAAAGCTACAGGGACCACAGAGCATCATCTAATCTGAAACCAAGCATTGTCTCTCCTCCTGTTCACTTTAACAAGCACACTATCAATTACAACACAAGTGAAGTCACTCCTGCAGTGTCACATCTAGGTAAATTTAGATGTTAGAGAAGACAAACAGCATTTGGCCACATGACGGTCTGACAGCAGTACATCTGCACTTCTGTGGACTGTGGCAAATATACAAACTGAAAACGTGTTTCATTCCTCTGTGTCCGACACACTGCAGACTCTAAGCTGACATTTAAGGAGCTCAGTGTATCAAAGACTGTTCTGAATATGAGCTGAGTCTGTAGAGACACAAAAGTGACGGCATCTGTGAGTCAGAGTTATGGACGAGTCACGACTCGGATTGAAATCAGACTTGAGTCATGAAACTAATGACTTTAATCAAACCAAATCCAATCAAATCAGATTTTATTTGTGAATGCCCAAAGTCACAAAGTACATTTGCCTTAGAGGGCTTTACAATCTGTACAGGGAGTGACACCCTCTTTCCTTAGACCCTCGGTTCCAGTGAGGAAAAATTTGCCCACAAAAACCTTTAACAGGGAAAAAATGTGGAAGAAACCTCAGGAAAAGCCACAGAGGAGGGATCCCTCTCCCAGTACGGACAGACGTGCAATGAATGTCACATGTACAGGACAAATTAACACAGACATATTGTACAATTACAATGAATGATAAAATGACAGTGATGATGACTCCTCCAGTCTGTATGTCACAGTGTCCTTGGGCAAGATACTCTTGAACTTCAAATTGCTCATGACGGCTGTGTGTGAATATATGTATGAATGTGTGTGAATGGGTGAATGTGATGTGTAGTGTAAAAGCACCTTAAGTGGCCAGAAGACTGGAAAAGTGTTATATCTAGTAGTCAAAGTCAGTTTTATTTGTCAATTTCTTCACATGTACTTGACATACAAAGGAATCGAAATTACTTTCCTATGCGTTTACATAGACAACAACAACAGCAGTAAAGTGCAAGTGCACAAGACAAGACAAGACCTAAGCTAAGTTACTGTAAATAAATAAGTAAAGTGCAGTGGCTTAAGGCTACTGTTACCTAGTGTTGCTAAAACTAAACCAGGTATGACAAGACAAGATGACAAGACGTCATATACAGGGAGATGGAACAACCTGCTAGCATTGCTGCTGGTCGCAGCTCCTCTGGTGCCCATAGGGCAGCTGCAGGGTCATCAGCCAGAAACCACAGAAACCACACCAACGTTTTGCTTTTTAATCCTGGAAAGTCTCCTGGTGGCTGAGCAGTGACAGGGACGTCTCCCTGTCGCCCCGTGCAGCTGATAGGTGTTCCCCCCTGCAGCTGTTGTTGGGGTTAGTTGTTCTTTCCCCAGTACTTGCCCGTCCTCCACAGCCAGAGCCAAAACCTTCCCTTCTCAGCCTCCTCTGCCAGCTCTTTGGTTACCTTCTTTAGGTTCCCTCCGGTAACTCCTGCGTCCCTCAGTAGGTGTGTTGTTGACAGCCCCACGTAGCCTCGGCATCTGACTTCCACTGGATAGCAGGTAGTCTTCCAGCCAGCCCGGCAGTCTCTATCCCCTTTTCTGCTAGTACTGTGAGCTCAATGAGTAGCATGGAATTTGCCTTGGTGGACCACGCCACCAATGTCACTGGCGGAGAGATGTAGTAGTGATCTTGAACAGGAACTGGAGCTGCCTGTTGAGGTCTACTCTCATGTTCCACTCCTGGTCGAGGGAGAACAGCCTAGATGTTTCTTTTGGCCTTATGTTTCTTCTCTCCCCAGGTTCTTTGACGAAGCTGTGGTTCTCTGCTGGTGGTACCCATTGCTGCTCTGTCGACGGCGCTCCAGCACCTCTGGCAGCTTCCTCAGGACCTGGTCATTGCGGCATCTATAGTGTCCCCGGGAAAGCATGATATTACAGCCCGACAAGATGTGCTGGAGGTTTGCGTTAGGTGTGTTGCAGAATGTGCAGCATTCCTCACTCCCGAATCACTGGTGAAGAGTCCCGAGGACATGGATGTGTGTCATATGTTGAATGGATGAGGAAGCTAAGCCTTGCCTGCTGGATCTCCCAAAGGCCTGTCCAACTGATGTTGGATTTGGACCAGAACTGTTGCACTTCTTCCCACCCTAGGCCTGCTTTTTCTGCCTAGACTCTGACGACGATCTCTTGATGTTGCAGACGACTGCAGGAGTTGGCTTTGTTCGATCTTTGTCAGGCCTTCTGAGAGCTATTTCATTCCAGTTCTCCCCACCCATCTGTTTGGTGAGAAAAAAACCCACAAGTCCAATAGAATTTTTTTTGCCCCACCTCGATTCCTGAGCATTGGGGTCCTGTCAGACTCAGTGCAGTCTTACACCTTCTGACCTGGGTGGAGGTTTTGGAGGACATTTTTTTCGAAAAGTCGCACAGGTCTGAAATTTTAGGATGTTGTTCAGGGACCTGAGATGAGAGAGAGACGTCAGTTCGGTCCCCATCGGCCCAGGACTTTTTCATGGCCGAGGCAGAGAAAGGGCACCTTTAAACAAATCTGCGTCCTCGCTGCCGCCACAAAAATGCACCGAACTGCATAAAACTCCCTGTGCTATTCTAAATGAAGGTCTAGGTCAGGCTCCCAAAGTCCCAACTCTGTAGGCCTACTAGAAAGCTAACTAGATTTACAGTGATGGGATCGTGACGGGACAAAAAATCCTAGCAGAAGGCTCCACGGCATACTGCACAACATAGTCGAATTTCAGCCTCCTGCCTCAAAGCGTTGATGAGTTATTACCAAAAAGGTGTTAAACCACAACTACTAGGCCTCGTCAGGTCCAGAACGGCTCACCTCTGACCTTTCTGAAGGGCGCTGGCACACACCTCTGGCCCGCAGTGCCTCACACCCCCAACCCTCCATACCACCATACCTTCAGCCCTCAGTACCTCGGCCCTCCATACCTCCATACAGTCGACCCTTCATCCTTCCATATCTTCAATCCTTCATCCCTTCTTCTCTCATCATCCCTGTGCACCCTTTCCATCACTTGAAATAAATCCATCTAAACTTGAATCTATTGGCGTGGTTCTTGTTAATAAACTGTTTTTTTTTTATACCAGGCTGTAAACATGTATTTTTCTGCAGAGGAACTGCAGTTTTTTTGCACTTACACATTAGATTCACTTTACAGCCACAGAGCTTGTTGCTTGGACAGGAGGTGACAGATGTGTTTGTCATTGCAGACCAGCAGACAAATTGGGTTGAATTTTTGTGAAGGGTCAGTGTGAATGAATTCATTTCAAACTTCAGATGGGACAGAAATAAATAAATTAACAAACAGAGCAGTGGACAGATATTATGATCAGAGTGTAAAAAACAGCACAGAGTATCTCCATAAAGTCTCAGAACCTTTCTCTCCATTATAACTTCATGTCCTCTAAATGTCAGAGAATGCTTCTTCCTCAATCTGTTTGTCTAGGTGTGTGTGTGTGTGTGTGTGTGTGTGTGTGTGTGTGTGTGTGTGTGTGTGTGTGTGTGTGATCTCCAGCAGCTAAGTTAACGCGTGGTTGTTAGAACTGAAAAGAGACTGCTGTTTGTCAACCTTGAATTACTCCCTTCTCATTTGTTAAAGGCACACAATGGATGACTTGTCAGGAAAGTAATTGCATTTAAAAACAACAGAAAGGCACAAGGGGCGAAGCAATTTACACTTTGTTATGTCCAAGGCTAATCTCTCTAAGTTTTTTTCTAACTTCTCTAAATTTTCTCTAATCTCAGTTTTCAGGTGATCAGAGGCTCCTCCTCATCATTTCCCTTCTGATCTCTGGCACCTGTTTGGAGGCCTTTAGAGCTCTGGGTAGCTCCACCCACCCTCTTTCTCTCACACACTGCAGCCCGGTCTGCTGCAACACCACCAGCCTCCACATTTTGTCATTATTGTTATCCTTGGTTTTGACTTTTAACTATAATAAAAGTTACTTTGGCCGCATTGGTTGTTCTTTGTTACCTGTGTTGCTTCCCAAGAGCCAGGGTCGTAACACACTTCAACAGGCCGAACTCTGCAAAACAGAACTGACAAAACAGTGCGACTGCATGTTCTACTTCAAAGTCTGAAAGTTTGAGCAGATACCAGGGCCAGCACCAAATACACACACACACACACACACACACACACACACACACACACACACACACACACACACACACACACTTAAGTGAAAGTTTTTCAAAGAGGTGGAACGTGGCTTCATCCAACTGATGGTGTGTGGAGCTGAAACACAGCGCCACAGACAGCATTGTAGAAGCTATTAAAGCTTTTCTATTTTCACAGATTTCTCCTGTAACCTTGGCTCATTTAGTTGCACCTCATGCAGGTGCTTCAATTTTTAATAAAACTAACACAGAGACAAAACAATAACCACTGTCAAAGACTCATCTGCTGCTCCAGGCACGCATATGTGCTAACTTTTCAACAAACAAAAAAAAATGCATATCTGCACACACACACAAAGTGTCCAGAATGGTGCTGTCATGGTGGCATCACTCAAGCAGTGGGAGCTTCAGTCAGTCAATCAGCTGGCAAGAGCCAGGCGGTGTGAAGCCAACACGAGCCTCCCCACAGTGATAGAGGGAGAGAGAGGAGTGGACAGATGGAGAGAGAAGTGGGGGAAGGATGGAGAAGGAGCAACACGGACGCAGGTGGACGTCAAGACAGCGGAATCAGAGCAGCGGAGCCAGTCTGCCCCACATCACACACTTCCACAAAGTTTAAACTGTAGATGAGGTCAAGGTGTGATGACTTCACACATTTAGACCCCAGTTCAGCCTGGTATTAGCATGTAATCGATGTTTGGATATGTTGACATATATGTTGGCTTCATGAGTCTTCATGTCTTTTCAATTCTGTTGCACTGTGAAGGTCAAACATTAAACTTGGAGGTATTTCAGGTGCCAGGACAGCTGCAGGTGTTTCCCCGATGGTAATCCAGCCTTAAACATCATACATGTTAAAAATCAATAAAACTAATATACAAAATAATTTCAAAATATATAAAAGTTACAATTGTCTTCACAGCATATCTATGTGCTTTTGAAAATTATTATTATTATTATCATTATTATTATTATTATTATTATTATTATTATTATTATTATTATTATTATTATTATTATATAATATATTTATTAATAATGATAATAATAATAATAATAATAATAATTGTATTATTATTATTATTATTGTTGTTGTTGTTGTTATTGTTATTATTACTAATGGTATGGCACCAATTTGGTATTGAGATTTTATTATGAGTTTTGGACTTCTTTAATGCTTTTTTTGTACATTTTAAATCTGACATTTTTATTCAACAGTTTCTTGTAACCGTGGTTATACCTATAGGTATAGTTTGTGTCATTCAACCTATCAAAACGTTTGCTTGTTCGTATCGCTCATATTTGTCGACATGTCAGACTTTTTTTTTCGTGATGTCACCACATGGCGACACTAAGACTAAGACCCATGTTGTAATAAGCCAGAATTATTCTTTAATGAGGTTAGTATTAAAAATATTTAGGGTGAAAATGTTAATATTTAAAAAAAGAGATCTGGAATTGGACCACAATGATTCTCTGTGATAGAAATAGCAGAGAAGCTTCTTTCTTTGTAAAAGTGTGTGATTACAGTGATGTCTGCACAGCATGGAGGTGCATTTAGATTGTTTGAAACTCATTTAAAACTTCAGCTTGGTATATTCTCCAGTTAGAGCAGACAGGCATACTGCAATAATCCTGAATTCAAGTAATGGTGTGAGTGAGTCATGGCTGGATTGGATTGGAACATAAATAGAATGGCCTGCTGAAAGGCTCCATCTGTGAGGCAGGCCAGAGAAATTCATTCTTACTCGCTGGCTGAGATTTAAGTTTGCTGCATCGTTATTTAGAGGAGAAAATGAGAAAGGAGAAGAGATGGATGGGATGTGCATCCGTGTGTGTGTGTGTGTTGGTGTGTGTGTGTGTGTGTGTGTGTGTGTGTGTGTGTGTGTGTGTGTGTGTGTGTGTGTGTGTGTGTGTATTAGAGAGAGATGAATACAGAGAGAGACTGATAAAGGCATGAAATCAAAACTTTGAAAGATTTGTCAAATTTACTTTAATTAAGCAGAACATTATTTTTAAATGACTTCTGATATCTGCAGATCATTTATGTACTTTTAGAAGAATTCAAACATCATTCAGTCATTTAATGTTCAACATTTTCCCAATGTGTGCTTGTCCTCAGACTCTGTGGACTGTAGTGGACTGAGAACACAAACAGTACTACATTTAAGGTTAATATACAATATGTGACAGTTGGCCTAATGGCCATTATGCAATATATTCAAAATGATTTCATTTCCTCAACAATGCAGTTGCTGCTTCACAAGTCCAGTCTTTAATGCTCATGTTGGCGGGCGACACTGATGTGTAACGTGTTGGCCTTAATACACAAATGTGTTGCAACTTTTCAAGTAATTCAGCAAAAGAAAATTAAAATGATTTCTGTTTCCACCCACTATTGTACGTAATATTGATTGAAGGGTTGGTCTGTGAGAAAAGCAGCAGGTGGTGCCAATTCTTCAGTAGGAAAACCAGACGAAGAAGACACATCAAGATGATGTCGTAAAAAGAGCGCCATTTCATTTTTTTTTTTTCATTTTGACATGATGATCAATCAACATCCTCAAATTAATTTTCAGATAAATCAGTGTCACAGTTATTATTGTTAGCTGTAGGCTGGCTGACCGTCCTCATATCCAAATGCTCTTTGCATGTTTTCCAAATGCTTGCTAACATTTATTGGCCCCTTCAGACACACTGGACATGACAGGCACACCGGAGGTTTTGGTGCCACATCATGTTTTATTCGCTGCACCGTGCAATGCCACTGAAAATATTTCAAACACAAAAGCTGCTATTATTATGCCATTTTATAAAAATGCATTATGAATTATGTATTACCAAAATGTGTTGTTGACACAGAGAAGTCACAGAAATTAAACCGTGACCAATAAATACTGTTTATCCATCATCTGATTTCACTCTTTTCACTCTCTCTTCTTGAACTTTTTATTGTTACAGAGCTTCTTTCTGCAGCAACACTTGATTCTGTTCCAGCCTCTGATGTCCAACATGACACTTTCTTGTAGCTTCTGCTGTATTTCTGTGTCCTCTCTTTAAATGCACAAGCCTTTTTCTGCTCCTGTGTTCCATTTGTCCTCTGACACCATTGTAAGTGGCTTCACTTGCTCTAGTTATTTCAGGGCAAGAGGGGAGGGTGGAAATTGCCTCTCTTAATTGAGTTACCTTGCATATCTATTCCCTATTCCCACCCGATCTGATCACGCTCTCGCTCTCCCACTCGCTCTGTCTCTCTCACTCCATCATATTATCATTCGGCTTGTCAACAGATTTGGAGGTGAAGCTGCCTTCTGTTCTCCTCAATTTTACTTGGAGTCTGTCTCATACAACAACTTCCCATTGTTGCTTCTTTTTAAGTTCTCTGCATTTATATGCAGATATCTGTTCATAGAGATGAGCAGAGCCATGTCTTTCTCGTCATTCTTGCTAACTGACTGCAGAAGAAGTCTTGGCCCAGTTATCTGTATCCATTTATCTGGATATTTGCTGGCTACACCCAAATCGAGTCATTTATCCCAGGGGCAGCTGGCTCGCTCAATTCTTACCCTGACCTGTTCTCCTTATTTTTTTGTTGTACCAAATGACAATAGGAAAACAGAGTGACAATGCGAAAGGGGTCGATGAGCAAAATTATCACCTGAATCTCCAGTTCACCCACAGCTGTGATGAGTTTCAACTCGTGTGGTTGTAAATGGTAACTGATAAATGGACATTCACACACTGATGGCATTATCTGCCATGCAAGATGCCAATTGTTCATCGGTTTGAGGAGCTAACCATTCATTCACATTCACACACTGATGGCACAGCCTTCAGGAGCAGTTTGGGGTTCAGTGTCTTCTCCAAATACACTTCGACATGCAGGCTGGAGGGGATGGAACCGCCAATCTTCTGGTTATTAGTACTGCAACTTGACTGTTTTGGTTCACTCTCAGCATTGTTCCCAGCCACAGCAGGCAGCTGTTCTCAGAGAGAAAGCTCAGAAGGCGCTGTATGCTCAGCGGCAAACAGCAGACAGAGATGTGTTGGTGAACAGTGGCAAGCATTAAGCAGCTAAAGAGACGAGAGAGAGATTTTTCTCTTTGGGTTGAAATGTGCGGGGTAGCTGCAATTTTTAGTCTCTTTCTCAAGGCCATTTGGAAAAAGGCACGGAGGGGGGTGACTGGAGTCTGGATGTAAATTCTCTGGTGTCACAGTCCTGCATTTTGTATGCTTACCATCCACCCCAACCATAACCACAACAACAACCATAACCTTAACCACATCCACAACCACATCCTAGTGTCATTTAGTCAAAGAAACGTTGTCTGTGAACATATCAAGCTAAAAGTCCTGTACTCTGCATCAGAGGTATTATATCAAATCAAATCAAATCAATTTTATTTGTATAGCCCAAAGTCACAAAGTACATTTGTACAGGGAATGACACCCTCTGTCCTTAGACCCTCGGTTCCAGTGGGGAAAAACTTGCCCACAAAAACCTTTAACAGGGAAAAAATGTGGAAGAAACCTCAGGAAGAGCCACAGAGGAGGGATCCCTCTCCCAGGACGGACAGACGTGCAATGGATGTCACGTGTACAGGACAAATCAACACAAACATATTGTACAATTACAATATAATATACAATATATATATGAATGTAACAATGACTGCATGTTTTGTCCCTGAGTATTAGATATACCATATAATAAAAATCTATACAAAAATCCAGTGTGTGTGTGTGTATTGCATTTTATTGTATTCTGATCTGTCCGTAGATATTTACCCACACTCCCCAGCTTCAGAAAAATGAAGTAGTTCAATGATTCAAATAGTGTGCTCTCACTCTCAGCCTCTCCATATTCCTTGTGTCCTTGACGTGGAGAAAAGGCATGAGGTGAAGTCCTGTTGCTGCTCTCATTGTAATTATCAGCAGCAATGTGTTGGTGTCCATCCAGCAGCAGCCAAGCATTAATCAGTGATTCTGATCAGAGGAGGTGAGTGGGCCTGTGAGAGAGGTTAGACCAATCAATACCACTCATTAGGAAGAACACTACGGAAACACTGCGCTGATCAGCAATAGGTCCGTCAATAATGCTCCTGTGTGTGTATGTGTGTGTGTGTGTGTGTGTGTGTGTGTGTGTGTGTGTGTGTGTGTGTGTGCGCGCGCGTGTGTGTGTGTGTGTGTGTGTGTGTGTCTGCGTGCCTGCCGCTTCACTCTCTTTGTTCTCGCGTATATCGCTCTTCTTCTTCCATCTCTCTCTCCCTGCAGCCTGGTGATGAACATCTCTCCCCTCACTTGCTGTCTTAACATCATCATCATCATCATCATCATCTCACTCCAATCTTAACCTAATTACCAACACATTTAACATTTATCTTAATTACCCCCACACCCCCTCTTATACCTCCTCTGACTTAATTAACATGATCAATAATTAATTTAAATATCACTTTTTAAATTAATTATTGTTGCATTGCAGCTAATTAGCAATGTTAATTAACAGAGAGTGTCTGTATCCCCTCTGTGGATGTCACAGATCAAATACATAAAGTGTTTCAGTCATTGTTTACAGGCAAGCCTTCATTACCAGCTCCCACCAACTCTTCCTGAGACGTTCCCCGTCCGCGTCTCCTTCCTTTGTTTAATCGTTTAGAAACGTCTGTTGCTAAGCTGCACATCAGTTGGAGCTCTAATTGTCTTTTTTCCCCTCCTTCCAGTTTTTATTATTATTATTTGTAGGTCGCCATGGCTCACTGGGCATTCTTTGTCACTCCACTCATTTTTCTTTTTCATTCCATCGTTCATTCTCTTTTTCATCACCATCTTTCTCTGTGTTTCTCTCTGTGTCTCTCTTTGTCACTCTCTCGCCAGCTATTTGTTCCCATGTCGCACTCTCTGTCTTGACATTTAGCCATTCTAAAGAGAGAATGTATATTATGTCGTGTTCCACCTCCAGCACTGCAAACAAGGAGATGGTGTGATCACAGCAAAAAGAGGAAAATTGTTGTTAATAGTTGCTTTGCATAGCAAACAGAGGGAGCTGATACACATTGCAGTTTTTTTTCTTCTTTTCTTCTGTCGCCAGGACAACAAATATTACACAGTTGGCCAGTTGATGGCACCATAACAACCAACTTAACAATTTCAGGAACAACTTCTGAACTAGTATTGTCAGAATATACTTCTTATCTTAGCGTGACCTGCCTGACGAGTCTGTTAGGACAGTTGTGGATGTTAGTGGAATGAAACTAATCTGCGGGGAATAGCCTCTGAAACAGTGCGCAGATTCTCGCGGCACAGCAAGGCTGTGATCACACCTAACATGTTAACTGACAGACTCTGGAGTATTTGTGTACTTATTTATTTTTTTATAGTCTACTGAGAAGAGTCTGTGGTCATTCCTTCCACAGTCAAACACCTCCACAGATAAAAAGCTCAGAGTTCCACTTTAACTCAAGTGCAATTTATTTGTTGTGAGAGATCAACATGGAACTGACATCTTAATTATGAAGATTTTCATTATAGTGTTTGATGATAAAAATGTTACATTTCATCAGCCAGGCAGGCAGCTATGTACGAGTAAATATCTATAGTCCCTACCATGTTCCAGAGCTGCTACCATCCTCTGAGCTTTCTTTATCATTCAGCATCCCTGGTAAAAACAAAAACAAAAAAACATGCCATCAATCAGGCTTTTAACAAAAGAAAAGCACTGAGATGAGCTGACTTTCACCAGATTAGGAAGGGTACGGTTCAGATGCCTGTCAGATCTCCACGGGGAAGGCCACGGTTAAAACAGGTCTGATCCCAGCAGCCTCCTTCCCTGAGAAAACGCTGCTGGATGCTTCCATTTAAAAGGCCATTACTCCTCATCATGTCAGACACAGAAAGAGACCCAATATAGAAAAGAGGCCATTAGCATGTTGAAGCAATCCACTGAAGCCAAATTCCCTGCAGATAATAAGACTTGCCATCAAAACTTCAGGACCCAATATCAGCTTCACTTTTCACTTCTAGTGGCTCCATTGACTTTTTTAATAACTCGGTTTGTGATGATGAACAGGATTCAACAAAAAAACAACTCACTTCTCAAAGTTCCACCCAGACCTACTTTCTAGATATCATTATACAAAACTAAAAAGGTCACTAGATCCACCACTGACAGTTAACATTAAAGTCCCCATGAAACAGGAAGCAGAGTGCTGTTTACTTCCTCATGCTTATGTGTTTCCTGTAAAAACAGGCAGACAGGGAGGGACTTGTTCTGTATATTAACTGGCATTTATAGTATTCAGTATCAAGTGCCCCACTGTTATGCATTGCAGGTATTCCAGTGAGCATAAAGCAGTCCTACAGGAAATATAGTAGCCAGCTGAGTTAGTTTTCTTGCTGGGTTTTGGCTGCTGGCATCTCGGGGCTGAGTCATTTTAGTTAGCTACAAGGCTGACTGAGCTAAAGACAATCCAGCAGGAAAGTTCGTAAATCACCTCTGTAGTGTAGCATAATTCCCTGATGATCTCAGAGGCTGTGCTCAAACCTGGTCCAGTCTGACTGCTGTTCTGGTTTGCAACTTTAGCAAATAGTTAAGGTAGAGCTTTCTGTCCATCAGGACATCAGAGAGAGTTGAAGCTGAGCAGCCAGAGGACATCAGAGGGAAAAGCAGCAAATATATTGTGTGTACAATCTGATCCAGTTTCACCAAAAATCACTGAATAGAGTTCTAAAGTTGTGCTTTTATACAACAATCAGAGAGGTAAGGTGATGACTAGATGACTGTAGCAGCCCTCAGAACCACTCATAGGAAACAGGAAGCACTCTGTTCAGGCGATGTCGGAAGAGAGAAAACGTTTTATTGGATGTGAAATTGTTGTTGATTTCATGGAGACCTTATATTTTCTTTTAATGATGTCCTCAAACTGAGAAACACAACGATCGTATATCTAATTTTATTTTTTTTTTCAGTTTAGTTTCTAAGACATCTTATTTTATGCCACGTGGAGATAAACATGAAAAAACATGTCCATGCCAAATTTGCTATCAGTACAATACATGTTCGCGGCTGTGGCTCGGAGGTCGAGTGGGTTGTCCACTAATCAGAAGATCGGTTTGAGCCCTTCCAGTCTGCATGTTGACATGTCCTTGGGCAAGATACTGAACCTGTCAGTCTGTGAATGTGTATGAATGGTTATCTCCTCAAACTGATGAGCAGTTGGCACCTTGCATAGCAACCAATGCCATCAGTGTATGAATGTGTGTAAATGTGTGTGAATGGGTGAATATGTAGTGTAAAAGTGAGTGGTCAGAAGATTAGAAAGGCGCTATATAAGTACAGTCCATTTACCATGTTTGTCCTAACGTGATTTTCACATGGAAGTGGGTAGCAGTTACTGAGAAAAGTCAACTCAATGTTTTCCAGGTTAAGTCCATTCATTCAAGAGCTGTTAAATCTCTGTAAGTGGACTTACAGCAACCTGTACTGGTGCATTCATCCCATCCATGGTTGTCAACGTTCATATCACAGCAGCAGCCACGATCCACGAGAACCTGCTGGACGAGAGAGCACAGAAACTCCAGGGAACAAGTTTAGTTAGTAACATGCATCAACATGCATTCTGGAACATTCAAGAGTGAAAAGCCCCGGCTTGTTCTTCCGTTGCTGCAGGTGGGCAGGTCATGACTTTACATCTTATATAAACGTTCAAACTGAGTTTTGTAAAAATCAGTAAAATTAATTTTATCACATAAAATAGTAAGTTACAAAAAAATTAACACGTTTTACTTTACTAATAAGAAAAATAAATTGATTATAATTATATATTATTAAATATACGTTTAAAAACAAGGTCATATGGACAATACCAATGAAAGACTTCTACAGTGTAACATGGTTTGTGATGTCAGTTAAATGATCAGACAGGTAAACAAGCCAAATGTTTATTTATATGATGTTGTGTCTCTCTCTGTCTCTCTTGAATTTAACATTTTATGTGGAGTTAAAACTGAAAGTGAATACACCTGAAATGCCAGGTGACATGTTAGGACTGTCAACTGGATATAAATATTTGGTGATTTAAAAACCTGATATTCCGAAAGAAATTACAGAAACAGAAATAACAGATTTCCCTAACATGTGTTATATGTAGTTATTTATGAGTCCTTGCTAAAATAATAGGATAATGCAACTTATTTTATTGTCACAACAGAACAGAAGAACATCAAAATATATTAAAGTTCTGATAAAATCTGAGATTGATGGGGATGTTCTTTTAATTGCTATTAAAGCAATGTATGTCTCATGACAGTTGCCAGCTTACCATGAACACACTTCACCGATGATCTCAGTCGTGGATAACTCCTTCTTACTGCCTGACTCTGGCTGGATCGGCTGGTTGTAGGGTTTGTAGCGTTCTAAACATGAGCAGTGCCAACAGGGACAGGGACATTGTAGAGCGCCCTCTGGTGGAAAAAAACTATGAAAATGTCCGATAATATCGGTCCACCGATAAATTGGTCGGGCTCTAAAAAAAATGATGACAAAACTATCGCATTAATACCCAAGTTGACTGTGTTCACCTTCACTTTGAGATGGTACATTACACACACGCACAAGAACATTGCATGCAGTGTGTGTCTGGCTGAGGAAGCGTGTGAAGCGCAGCCCAAAGCAGGCTGAATTTAATGACACAGAGGACAATTATTGTGCATCCCATGGAGACTGACACTAATTTAATAAGTTGCGTTGTTTGGTGTGCCTTCCCTCCAGCCTCATCAGTGAGACGCTTTCAGAGGGACTACTACTACTACTATTTTTTTTCTTTGCTCTTCCTCACATCCTTTCATTATCATAAGCTGTGGCTTAATTAATTTAATAGGGTCAGGAGTTATTACCACCTCCACTGCACACACTTTATTACCAGGAAACATCACCTCCATTATGAATTTGTCTCTTCTATTGCACATATTTTTGAACACTTTGCTCTCAGGCCTCCTCGGGTGCACAGCAAGGTGAGCCGCAGAGCGGCAGAATAGAGGAAGTGATTTATACTGCAGTGGGAAGCAAATACAGGCCACACACAGTACACGTGATACTAGTTTAATAGACTAATTAACCCACTCGCTTCTGTGTTTAGCTGAAATAAATGTGATGTTATTAGACAAGTAGGTTTTGATTTCAGAATGTTGATGTTAATTATAACACATGACACTCAAACAGCACCAATAATACACAGGCACAGCAACAATGCAGCATTAACGCTGGTGGAATACGCATTAAAAAAAAGAAATCAAAATGAAAACCAGAGAATGTCACCTGGGATAGCACAGGAATATTTTTCTCCAAAAGCACCTTGAAGTCAGCCAACAAAAAGTGGAACAGATGTATTATTGCGTGAATACATGTGTGCAGTATGTGCAGACTATGTACATGTGTAGTTGGCATCTAGGCTCAGAGTGTCCCAGTAGTACAAAGCTCAGCACACAGGAGGATGAAATGTTCTAGCAACAAACTTTGGCAGAAAATTGTGTGTTCTTGTATCAGCTGCTAATGAAAACCATTTTTTAGGGTCATTAAAGGAAATGTGTCTGTTATCTTATTTGTATTTACTGATAATAAATCATGTCAAGACATAGAAGCAACCAATGTCTTAGTCTGTCCTTCAATCTCAAACCCACGGGTTCCCATTAAAAATGATTATCTTTAGAGAAAGGTCACATATACTGTAGTTTAACTGGCCAGCAGGCCACTGACATTTTACAGAAAGGCATCTTTCTGTGTGGACTCTGCCTGTTCTCCCTGTGTCTGAGGGGGTTCTCTGGTTTACTCAAACTCTAAATTGCCTGTAAGTGTGAATGGGTGTTTGTCTCTCTGTGTTATTCCTATGATGAACTGGTGACTAGTCCAGCATGTACGCTGCCTGGCGCCCAAGTGCCAGCTGGGATTGGCTGCAGTTCCCTGCGACCCTGATGAGGAAAAGCAGTTGTGGAAAATGAATAAATGAATGAACTTAAACAGGAGGATATTGTTGCAGTGCTGGAGAACATTTTCAGTAGCATATTAATACACATTTGGTGCATTAGCAAGTATGATGAATATGAGATCAACTTCATTATGCATATGTCCATTGCAATGGGCTGTCAAACCAGCATTTCAAACAGTAAAATGTAGTGTGACATTAATTTATTTTAGTGGATTCACTCACAGTAGCACAATGGTATTTGCACTGTGGTTTTGTTACTTATTATTTAAGTTTGGACAGAATGATTTGTTCGTGACAGATTTACTATTTGGTGAATGAATTACATTAATTAAACCTGCAATAACTGATTTTCTTGGAGCAGCAGAAACAACCTCTGAACACAGCTTTGACATACTATCGTCTTTTAAGTCAATATGCTGAACTTGTTAGCAAACTGTTACTTATTTACACACCCAGCAGCTATGGAGCAACATTAACATTCATTTGGAGTGGTGATGAATCTGATGAATGCAATTCAAATATTCACTGTTACTCTAAAATATACATACTAATCACTTTCAGATTGCTTAAAATAAACCCAGCACGGTCATTCAGCACATATAGCTGTCTATCATGACTATGCAACTAGCAGCAATGTTGCCATGGACATCCCTCCATGACTTGTATGAGGATAAAGTTGATGGCTAAGTACCTCTTTATTCAGCCCTCCACTGTACATGTGTCTAATCACAGCTGTAAGCTGATGTGTAGCCAATAAGCACAGGCAGGTAATACAGGATAAGAGCAGAATGCGAGTCTTTCCTCTCCTCTGTTTCCTCGCAGTGAGGCAATTTCTTCAATCCTCTTAGCATTCAGCTGGCTGCCGTAGGGCGACAAGATGTCAATAAGCAGACAGTAAATGCAAAGCAGGCCATGTACAACAGCTTCCAGGACCAAGCTCCACAGACAGCAAATGTTTCAATTTAAGAGTCAACAATATTTATCCCGAACATTTAAAACAGACAGAAGTCTCTGATCAATATGGGAGAGCCTGACATGCTCTTAAAAAGGAGGATGAAAGTATATGTTGACCACTGACGTTTGCGGTTTCTTTCTAATGGGGTAATATGTCATCTTAATCCCAGCACCAAAACTTTCTGTATCAGTAAGGTAAAGGCAACACGAGAAGACTGACCAAACAATAATCAGATCTAAGGGAACTCCACCTGCCATAGCTACAGACAGCTCATGTGGAACATAATCTTACTATAAAAACCTGATGAACTTCACATGTAATTTATGAAACTGGCTCAACTGTTTTTGTTTCAGTCAATAATTATGTCTCTTTTTAGTTGATTTTATTGTAAATCACGTTTTTGGAAGTGTTTTTAACAACCCAACCAAATTTGAATGATTAAAGATATAAACAAGTTTATGAAATTAGGTTTCAAAATCCCTGTCTCTCTGTGTCATTCTCTTTCTGTCCAAATGTACATAATTCATGTATCTCTGTCTCTCTGTGTCTTTCTCTCTCTGTCCAAACGTACATAAGTCATGTATCTTTGTCTCTGTGTCTTTCTCTCTCTGTCCAAACGTACATAAGTCATGTATCTTTGTCTCTGTGTCTTTCTCTCTCTGTCCAAACGTACATAAGTCATGTATCTCTGTCTCTCTGTGTCTTTTTCTCTCTGTCCAAACGTACATAAGTCATGTATCTCTGTCTTTGTGTCTTTCTCTTTCTGTCCAAACGTACATAAGTCATGTATCTCTGTCTCTCTGTGTCTTTCTCTCTCTGTCCAAACATACATAAGTCATGTATTTCTGTCTCTGTGTCTTTCTCTCTCTGTCCAAACGTACATAAGTCATGTATCTCTGTCTCTCTCTGTCTTTCTCCCTCTGTCCAAACGTACATAAGTCATGTATCTCTGTCTCTCTGTGTCTTTCTCTCTCTGTCCAAACGTACATAAGTCATGTATCTCTGTCTCTCTGTGTTTTTCTCTCTCTCTGTCCAAACGTACATAAGTCATGTATCTCTGTCTCTATGTCTTTCTCTCTCTGTCCAAACGTACATAAGTCATGTATCTCTGTCTCTCTGTGTATTTCTCTCTCTGTCCAAACGTACATAAGTCATGTATCTTTGTCTCTGTGTCTTTCGCTCTCTGTCCAAACGTACATAAGTCATGCATCTTTGTCTCTGTGTCTTTCTCTCTCTGTCCAAACGTACATAAGTCATGTATCTCTGTCTCTCTGTGTCTTTTTCTCTCTGTCCAAACGTACATAAGTCATGTATCTCTGTCTTTGTGTTTTTCTCTTCCTGTCCAAACGTACATAAGTCATGTATCTCTGTCTCTGTGTCTTTCTCTCTCTGTCCAAACGTACATAAAGCATGTATCTCTGTCTCTGTGTCTTTCTCTCTCTGTCCAAACGTACATAAGTCATGTATCTCTGTCTCTGTGTCTTTCTCTCTCTGTCCAAACGTACATAAGTCATGTATCTCTGTCTCTCTGTGTCTTTCTCTCTCTGTCCAAACGTACATAAGTCATGTATCTCTGTCTCTCTGTGTCTTTCTCTCTCTGTCCAAACGTACATAAATCATGTATCTCTGTCTCTCTGTGTCTTTCTCTCTCTGTCCAAACATACATAAGTCATGTATCTCTGTCTGTCTGTGTCTTTCACTCTCTGTCCATACGTACATAAGTCATGTATCACTGTCTCTCTGTGGCTTTCTCTCTCTGTCCAAACGTACATAAGTCATGTATCTCTGTCTCTGTGTCATGCTCCTTCTGTCCAAACGTACATAAGTCATGTATCTCTGTCTCTGTGTCTTTCTCTCTCTGTCCAAACGTACATAAGTCATGTATCTCTGTCTCTGTGTCATTCTCTTTCTGTCCAAATGTACATAATTCATGTATCTCTGTCTCTCTGTGTCTTTCTCTCTCTGTCCAAACGTACATAAGTCATGTATCTTTGTCTCTGTGTCTTTCGCTCTCTGTCCAAACGTACATAAGTCATGCATCTTTGTCTCTGTGTCTTTCTCTCTCTGTCCAAACGTACATAAGTCATGTATCTCTGTCTCTCTGTGTCTTTTTCTCTCTGTCCAAACGTACATAAGTCATGTATCTCTGTCTTTGTGTTTTTCTCTTCCTGTCCAAACGTACATAAGTCATGTATCTCTGTCTCTGTGTCTTTCTCTCTCTGTCCAAACGTACATAAAGCATGTATCTCTGTCTCTGTGTCTTTCTCTCTCTGTCCAAACGTACATAAGTCATGTATCTCTGTCTCTGTGTCTTTCTCTCTCTGTCCAAATGTACATAAGTCATGTATCTCTGTCTCTCTGTGTCTTTCTCTCTCTGTCCAAACGTACATAAGTCATGTATCTCTGTCTCTCTGTGTCTTTCTCTCTCTGTCCAAACGTACATAAATCATGTATCTCTGTCTCTCTGTGTCTTTCTCTCTCTGTCCAAACATACATAAGTCATGTATTTCTGTCTCTGTGTCTTTCTCTCTCTGTCCAAACGTACATAAGTCATGTATCTCTGTCTCTCTCTGTCTTTCTCCCTCTGTCCAAACGTACATAAGTCATGTATCTCTGTCTCTCTGTGTCTTTCTCTCTCTGTCCAAACGTACATAAGTCATGTATCTCTGTCTCTATGTCTTTCTCTCTCTGTCCAAACGTACATAAGTCATGTATCTCTGTCTCTGTGTCTTTCTCTCTCTGTCCAAACGTACATAAGTCATGTATCTCTGTCTCTCTGTGTTTTTCTCTCTCTCTGTCCAAACGTACATAAGTCATGTATCTCTGTCTCTATGTCTTTCTCTCTCTCTGTCCAAACGTACATAAGTCATGTATCTCTGTCTCTATGTCTTTCTCTCTCTGTCCAAACGTACATAAGTCATGTATCTCTGTCTCTGTGTCTTTCTCTCTCTGTCCAAACGTACATAAGTCATGTATCTCTGTCTCTCTGTGTTTTTCTCTCTCTCTGTCCAAACGTACATAAGTCATGTATCTCTGTCTCTATGTCTTTCTCTCTCTGTCCAAACGTACATAAGTCATGTATCTCTGTCTCTCTGTGGCTTTCTCTCTCTGTCCAAACGTACATAAGTCATGTATCTCTGTCTCTGTGTCATTCTCCTTCTGTCCAAACGTACATAAGTCATGTATCTCTGTCTCTGTGTCTTTCTCTCTCTGTCCAAACGTACATAAATCATGTATCTTCGTCTCTGTGTCTTTCTCTCTCTGTCCAAACATACATAAGTCATGTATCTCTGTCTCTCTGTGTCTTTCTCTCTCTGTCCAAACGTACATAAGTCATGTATTTTTGTCTCTGTGTCTTTCGCTCTCTGTCCAAATGTACATAAGTCACGTGTCTCTGTCTCTGTGTCTTTTTCTCTCTGTCCAAACGTACATAAGTCATGTATCT
Source organism: Collichthys lucidus (assembly GCA_004119915.2). Classification (NCBI taxonomy): domain Eukaryota; kingdom Metazoa; phylum Chordata; class Actinopteri; family Sciaenidae; genus Collichthys; species Collichthys lucidus. Next base: position 2,699,783 of record CM014083.1, read on the forward strand.
CTGTCTTTGTGTCTTTCTCTCTCTGTCCAAAAGTACATAAGTCATGTATCTCTGTCTCTTGTGTCTTTCTCTCTCTGTCCAAACGTACATAAATCATGTATCTCTGTCTTTGTGTCTTTCTCTCTCTGTCCAAAACGTACATAAATCATGTATCTCTGTCTCTGTGTCTTTCTCTCTCTGTCCAAACGTACATAAGTCATGTATCTCTGTCTCTGTGTCTTTCTCTCTCTGTCCAAACGTACATAAATCATGTATCTCTGTCTTTCTGTATCTTTCTCTCTCTGTCCAAACGTACATAAATCATGTATCTCTGTCTCTCTGTCTTTCTCTCTCTGTCCAAACGTACATAAGTCATGTATCTCTGTCTCTCTGTGTCTTTCTCTTTGTCCAAACGTACATAAGTCATGTATCTCTGTCTCTGTGTCTTTCTCTCTCTGTCCAAACGTACATAAGTCATGTATCTCTGTCTCTCTGTCTTTCTCCTCTGTCCAAACGTACATAAGTCATGTATCTCTGTCTCTCTGTGTCTTTCTCTCTCTGTCCAAACGTACATAAGTCATGTATCTCTGTCTCTATGTCTTTCTCTCTCTCTGTCCAAACGTACATAAGTCATGTATCTCTGTCTCTGTGTCTTTCTCTCTCTGTCCAAACGTACATAAGTCATGTATCTCTGTCTCTCTGTGTTTTTCTCTCTCTCTGTCCAAACGTACATAAGTCATGTATCTCTGTCTCTATGTCTTTCTCTCTCTGTCCAAACGTACATAAGTCATGTATCTCTGTCTCTATGTCTTTCTCTCTCTGTCCAAACGTACATAAGTCATGTATCTCTGTCTCTGTGCTTTCTCTCTCTGTCCAAACGTACATAAGTCATGTATCTCTGTCTCTGTGTTTTTCTCTCTCTCTGTCCAAACGTACATAAGTCATGTATCTCTGTCTCTATGTCTTTCTCTCTCTGTCCAAACGTACATAAGTCATGTATCTCTGTCTCTCTGTGGCTTTCTCTCTCTGTCCAAACGTACATAAGTCATGTATCTCTGTCTCTGTGTCTTCTCCTTCTGTCCAAACGTACATAAGTCATGTATCTGTCTCGTGTCTTTCTCTCTCTGTCCAAACGTACATAAGTCATGTATCTTCGTCCTGTGTCTTTCTCTCTGTCCAACATACATAAGTCATGTATCTCTGTCTCTCTGTGTCTTTCTCTCTCTGTCCAAACGTACATAAGTCATGTATTTGTCTCTGTGTCTTTCTCTCTGTCCAAATGTACATAAGTCATGTCTCTGTCTCTGTGTCTTTTTCTCTCTGTCCAAACACATAAGTCATGTATCTCTGTCTTTGTGTCTTTCTCTTTCTGTCCAAAAGTACATAAGTCATGTATCTCTGTCTCTGTGTCTTTCTCTCTCTGTCCAAACGTACATAAATCATGTATCTCTGTCTCTGTGTCTTTCTCTCTCTGTCCAAACGTACATAAATCATGTATCTCTGTCTTTCTGTGTCTTTCTCTCTCTGTCCAAACGTACATAAATCATGTATCTCTGTCTCTCTGTCTTTCTCTCTGTCCAAACGTACATAAGTCATGTATCTCTGTCTCTGTGTCTTTCTCTTTCTGTCCAAACGTACATAAGTCATGTATCTCTGTCTCTATGTCTTTCTCTCTCTGTCCAAACGTACATAGTCATGTATCTCTGTCTGTCTGTGTCTTCTCTCTCTGTCCAAACGTACATAAGTCATGTATCTCTGTCTCTGTGTCTTTCTCTCTCTGTCCAAACATACATAAGTCATGTATCTCTGTCTCTCTGTGTCTTTCTCTCTCTGTCCAAACGTACATAAGTCATGTATCTCTGTCTCTCTGTGTCTTTCTCTCTCTGTCCAAACGTACATAAGTCATGTATCTCTGTCTCTCTGTGTCTTTCTCTCTCTGTCCAAACGTACATAAGTCATGTATCTCTGTCTCTCTGTATCTTTCTCTCTCTGTCCAAACGTACATAAGTCATGTCACTGGCAGCCTGGTGCATTGGCAGGTGGTCACACCCAGGCGTGTGTCTCTCATCTGTGTGCGCTGTTACCGACACACGTAAACTCAGATCTGACTACATATATTCCCTGTCATAGCCACAAGCTGCTGTTGCATATAAGAGATGTCCCGTTCCCCGCTAGCGGTGTATTTTCCTCTGGATTCTGCTCAGGAAATGAGAGCAGTCTAACATTATATGCATTGACATTAGATAACACACATAAATTCATTTGCACAATGTGCAAATTCATTTTTACAACAGTCATGCAGTCTTGTTTTATGACCACCCAAAACTTCTGATTTGTATTTTTACTTGCATGATTTTCTTCTTTATACATATTTCATTTATTGTCTATGACTGCTTCTCTGTAATTGTTATGCATATGACAAATTACATTTGAATGTTTTTTGTGAAATTTGATTGTTTCCCTTCTGCTGATGCTATGATACATCATTAAAAAAAAACTGCCACAAATAGCAAGCTCTGTGTCCGCATAACTATGCTATAGCTTTTTTGAGTGAAACTTCATGGCTGGGAGTTATTACATTTTTTTTTTCATTTACTTCTTCCGGGAACGTAAAGGCCCACATGAAATCAATTCTTAACTTTATTGGAAACTGCAGACAGTCCCTGGGCACTAGCTGTTGGTCAGGCTGCAAATTTTCCACCCAAAAAGCAGCTTCACCAAGGCAACTGATCTGGCTCCATCGCCACTGATTTGAATGGTATTTGACTAGGACCTTCATGTGTGTTTAGGCCATTGTGACTGAAAGTGCCACTGAAGACCTAACAGCAGAGTGACATATAACTATCATGACATATTTGGTGAGACACGAGATGATTTACACTGCTCAGAGGTAATAAGTGAAGGTGTCATTCACCTGAGATGACTGACTTGAGAAGTCATTGCTATTCAGTTTCATTTCAGTTTTATTTATATAGCACCAAATCATAACAGAAGTTAACTCATGACACTTCCCATAAAGAGCTTACTCTTCATAATATTATTTATAGAGAACCAACAATTCCCAGCATGAGCAACCACTTGGTGGCAGTGGTAAGGAAAAACTACCTTGAAGAGGCATAAACCTCAACCAGAACCCAGCTGGTGGACGGCCTACTGCCACAGCCAGTTGAGTTTAGAGAGGGAGAGTGGGAGGATAGAAAACAAGGGGGAGAAAGAGAAAGCGGAAAACCTGATGGTAGGACTTAGAAAATCGAGTTTCCAATGTTATCTAGCAAGTTTACTTCATTGCTACACCATCTGCAACCATCCATTACAGATCTTCATTTTATCATGATATCATGATTTCTATAACCTCTGCACTATTTTTATTATTTTAGAACAAGAATTGCTTCATTTCATTGTTCATATGACAAATAAAGAACTTGGAACTTGTATTGCATTTGTGAGATTGATAACTCCAGTTGGTGCATGTCCTACAGACAGAAGCTCTCACCTGCATCCTCCTACTTTTATATGTCACCAAACTTAATGCCAGCGATCAAGATTTGAATCTTACACAGAGTTACAAACTCATTCAGTACTGTTGGATGAAGCGTAGCCTTCTTTAAGCACCGCAGGACTGACTGACACATTTTCCCCTCGGGGCTCATTGCTGATACCATTCAGCACTTGTGTAAAACCTGGATTCGACCAGAATCGGCTTGACTGCTGCTAATACCAGATCCTATACAAACTCACCACCCTCAGGGTACAAAATACCAAAGACACTGCTTAGGGGTTATTGTGTTTTTTCGGCTGAAAACACTGTTAATGGAAGGATAATGATTAATAAGAGTTAATTGCTTTACTCATTACCACTGCATCCTCTTAGCATGCCCTCAATGTAAATGTGGTTAATGTGAAGAATCAGGAAAACGGTGACATGAGACATGAGGAGACATCATCTCATATCATAGATTTCTAAATATCTTTTCTTTATTGGAAAGTTTGTAGCTTCTGTTTCTGCTGGTGACTCCTAAATGAGATGTTTTCCACCACAATGTCCCCAAAATGCTTTTATGTAAGATAGTTCTTCAGAGGTAGTAAAAAAACATTACATTATTTCCAAGAGCTTCTGGTGGACAGTCAGAATTGTTGTGTCAGTATTAACCAGAGAAGTTAAATAGCCACCTATAACGCAGTAGCTAGCTTCAGTTTAACAGAGATGTCCCCCCCCCCCACCCACCCACCCACTTGCACTTGATCCTCATTGGCAAAAGAAGCTCAAAGGAATGTGTGAATGGTGTGTTAGTCTTTGTTTTCCTGCTGGGACAGGTGGAGGCAGCGAGGGACAGGACCTGTCACTGGATCCATTTGCAAGCTGACATTAAGCAGAGGAGTTTTGGCCTGGAAGGCCATCATGGCCTCTTCTCCTGTCAGCTCTGCTTTTCCACCAACTCCCTGACAGCCCCCACACACACACAAACCCTGACACCATGGAATGCTTGTTGTTAACATCACTATCCTGCTTGCTCTCTCTCTCTCACAGACACACACACACACACACACACACACATACACACATCACAGCCCGCAGTTTCCATCCATCCCACTGATGGGCTATGAATTGGTTCTTAGTTGGACACATATTAGGACAGATGGATGACCTTGGCCCTATTCACAACAATAACTGTGTCTCCTGGACAGTGTGAGTGTTTGTCAGAAGCAATCACGCCACACTGTAAGGACACTTCAGCTGTGTGCACCCAAGATGGGATGCCACACACAAATCACACACTTTCAGTTTGCCTGGTAATAACTTAAAGCACCTCTTCATCTGTAAAGATTTACAGAAGGTTGCACAATTTTCTGTACAGCTCCCAGACCTAGAGTTTTAAAACAAAGCGTGCGTGAAAACATGCCAAATGCTCAAAGAAGGTTCTCTGTTCTAAGGTTAGGACTATTTTCTTACATTTTGTTGAAACTTTAAAAGTGATTACGCAAGTGCAACAACAAACTGGTGGGTTGTGCCTACTGGTCCTAACGCCAGACCTTCACACTTTCTTTTAGAGGTGTGTCAGCAATACAGCACAGTCTAACTGAATCCATTATCATTCTGGTATAGGGGAAGGAATTCTGGCGTCTTTGTATTTCATGCTATGCTCAAGGTGCAGCAACAGTGACCTTGCAAAACAGTGCTGGGACTTGATTTTAATGGAGGCCCTGGCATTAAAACTGTGTGTTTGTAAGGTATGGGTAACTCGCCATTTTCAGTATAGGTTGCTGGCTTGTTCTTGTACGTAGTGACAGGGACAGATATCATGGAGATGGAGGAGACTGATGACTGAAATAGTTGCCGAATGACAGGTTTACACAAAAAGCATTCGTCCTTTGAGTCGGACTATGTGTGTACAAACTGTGTTCATGTAGATGTAGCAGCAACAAAGTGCTAAAGGGCTAGGTGGAGTGGAATAGAGTTCAGATGTTGTTGTTGTTATTAAATACATTCTGCCAAGAGAATGCTAAGAAACAGGAACATTGGTAGACCAGTCTGCATTTATCCATATTACTGCAAAACAAAATGATTTCTGTTATAACCACATTAAAAGATACTGATGCTGATTTAAACACATCTAATGGTTGGAGAGTGACTAATCAAAATATTTCAAAGATATATTTTTATCTTCATCACTTAATAAAATGAACGCTGACTTAAATAGAAAAAACACAAAAGGAAATAGGAATTGACAGAGTACTGGTGGAATTGTTGGTATATGCTATATATTACTGGCCTGATTATGTGAAATGGAAGCAGGTGAGGGAGTGGAGGTCAGGAAACAGCAGGGCTGGTGAGAGATAGTGGGAACAGGGGAGCTGGGCAGAGAAGAACAGGTGGCTAGGACTAAAGGAAAAGGAGTTACTGCAGGGTCGATGTGGAAAGGTGGAAAAGTCTAGTGGCATCTGGTGGATGAGACGAGAGTGGCAAGAAAGATAAGGCAATGCAGGTTCACAAGCACAAGTTTTAAAGTTTAAAAGTTTTTTTAAAGCCGGGAACTCAACACTGTTACCAGCATGTGCTGAGGGTAGCACAACAAGCTGATTGGAGCGTAAGTCAATTAAACCAAAGGGGGCACGATGAATTCATCAAATGAAACCGACAAAGGTGTGTTGGTGTCACTCACTATTGTAGGGTATATGAGTGTACATATTGGTTACAAAGTTTCTCAGCAACACTGGTCTGGGACTACAGGGTTGTCTCATTGAAAATCACATTTATAGATATTGTTCCTAGTTTCACATTGAAAAAGCATCCTGCCTAGTTCATCCAGCTCGTTATCCAGTGACTGGACAATTGCTGGAATGCTAATATTCTTCTTCTTCTTCTCCTGGTGTCAGTAAGTTAGGTATGCAAGCCCTACTTTCTCTGGGATGTGTTGTTGAGGCAGTGGTGATGCACTGTATAGTGGGAGGTTTAAGGGGGTTTATAGTTGCCATTACAAAGTGTGCAAATATGAGTCGGCATCAGGGTGATGGTACGCATCTAGAGCCCCCAGTTTGGATGTTTCCACACCCTAAACTCAGTTTCCAGGCTGCGGACCAAGATACTACACAAATAGACAAGGTGAATATAAAAGTCAGGAAAATACAGAAAACACACCTTACTCAATTTGATCAGTACAACTGATTGTTGACTGGGAGATTTTCAGTAATACAACCGTTTTTGTCTTATTTCTAATTTTGGCCCAAACTGCACATAGTAGTTCACAAGTGTAGCACAACTGTACTGACAGCATGTAGCAGTGATGTCCCCAGGGTGTTCAAGGCAATCTCAGGAGAGTCTCGGCTGCTTCTCTACTGAATCATTTCTACACTTGACTTTCTGTCTCTTTTGGGAATCCAGCAGATAAATCCTGTGGGATCCTAGAGTAGAGCACATTCCAATCTCCTTTTAGCTTTTCACCAAAGATTTATATGGCATACTATTTTCTTCTCCACAGCCATTCTGCTGTTGATGACCTGTGAGCTATCACATATGTATTGGGTTATTTTGAATTCTACCAGTTATACTTATTGCCCAATCTGGTATACACCTTAAACAGTGCAGTGGTTGTGAGTTTAGTACAGACACACACAGGAGTACACCATAAAGGCTTAAGGCGAATGAGGTAGGATTATACAGTGGTTAGTTTAGCCAAATCTGAGGGCAAAGGTGTTCATGGCTTTCCCCGAATGACCACACCCAAAGGCAGGGCCACAATTCGGCTGTCATAGTCTTAAAAAAAATCTATGATCCTAAACATTATGAAATTGCAGCACTAAATTACTGGGGTAATCATTTTTCCTACATATTTTACCTGAAGATGACACCTCATTCTTTATTCTAAAGTTTGTTTATTGTAATGAAATGTGTTTTTCCACGTGTCTTGAGCCATTGACTTTCTAGTGATTCCACATTCAATAATATACATTACATTTTTTGTACGTGCTACTCATCCAAACAAAGTTGATGGCACATTACGAACTAATCTGAAGATCTGTTGCAGCTGTGCAGGAGCAAAAAAGAAGTAAAATGCAATGACACACTACCTGAAGTACCACGTTTGTAATTTCCATGACAACAGTGATCTAAAGTACTGAAGTGAGTAAAGAGGAAAGGCAGGACTGAAATACACTGTAGGGCCAAATGACACACCTACTGTATATGATCTTGTAGTCAATCAGTCATTTTGTGGTATTTTGTGCCCATTCAAATCAAATCAAATTGATGATGAATGATGATAAAATGATTACAGTAGCAATAAAAACTGTGATAGAGATAGAGAGACACAGATGCACAGCAGCAGCAAATCATAAACTATGGTAGCAATAATGACAGTAATAATATATGTAGTGGACGTCATGCAGGATCACAGCAGCAGCCACGATCCATGAGAACCTGCTGGACGACAGAGACAGAAACTCCAGAGAAGAAGTTTAGTTAGTGACATGCATTATTGAGACGTGTATGTTTACAGATGGTGGTGGTAATGGCGATAGAGGGATTCACCCAGAAGACGAAGAAGAAGAAGTTGTGAGGTGAAATACTGATGTTGGGCAAAAAAGCCAGGCATATAATTCCTCTTAAAGATTGAGGTTGGGGCTCTGTTAAGGGCAATTCATTTCCTCCACACCAAACTCATCAAACCATGTCTTTGGTAGTGGGTTGCTGTGGGTGTGTCTATACCTGCTGAATGTAACCATAACAATCAGGAAATGACTTTTTATTTCTGTGATTAATAACAGCTTTATTGAGCATGGCGCTCTGTTGTTGTTACTCTGTCTCTTTCAAATCATTGGACACAAATCAAATTAAATTTCTTTGTGTCTTTATATTTTGCAGTGTAAATTGCAAGTCAGTATCAGATTTAGAAGCTGCTACATGAACTAAACCTCTACCAATCAATGGTTTAATGCCAAGAATTGATGAATTATTTAAAAAAAAAATCAAATACTTTCTGCCACACCATGATGCCTATGAATAAAAACAGTTGCCATGCTACAGCAGTGCAGGAAATATCGCACCTGCTTCTCTCAATCAATCAATCAATCACAGACACACAGCTATGTCTGTCACAGTAATTAATCAGCAATGGCAAAACATCAACGTGACCACATAATAAACATTGTTCAAAGGCTTAAATATTCTCACAATGACAATTTTAATGAGCTCACAAGTACTGTTAACCATGGTCACCATGAATGTTAGCATGCTAACATTTGTTATTTAGCAGTAAAGTGCACAGGTGAAACTGGAATTGACACAAACACACAAGGCCAAGTTCAGACTGCAGGCAAATAAGATTTGTTTCTCAAAACAGATTTTTAAGGCAGACTGACAGACTGTTATTTGCAAGTGATAGATTAGACATTAGATTTGTGTGTCCAGACATCACCAACCTACATGTACTGTTGCGGTAATGACATAGGCGAAAATAACGTAGGCGAGACAAGGCTTTCCAATGCTGAAGTAGCTTTTCTTTTACAAATGCTGCCTCCCAATGCCACGTAAGCCATCACAGTCACACCTCTGCTCAGGTCACTTGAGTGTAACCTGACACACTGAATGGTCACCCTTTGTTCACTCTTTCTCTGTCACACCAGACCTGATGGGTCTCTGAACCTTGATGTGGTCCGCTTGGAGCTAATGTTGGACCAGACCACCCAAGATGGAAGGACAACAAAGGATTACGGCCACAATAATTTTGATGATTTTTTTATCTTATAAACCAACTGAGTCACATGAGTTTCAGAATTTTTACAAATAGTTTGAAAGTTTCAGCTAAGAGAAGGCATACAAGTCATAAACAAGTGTGGTGATGTTAAGGTAGATAGGAGCCTCTGCTGTATACAGCTGATGAAGAGCTGTTTATCTGGCAGCAGTGCAAATCTAACAAAATGAATAGCTGCAAAACAGAAACGGTGGCAGCTGAGTGCTCACGTCATTACTTTCAGAACTTTCACACCTCTACTTTAACAATAATCTTAGATGTAATGGCAGTGTGCATTTTGTATGTTTTATGCCATTGAAATGTTTTTAGTTGCTGTTTTGTGCCTTCTTTAAGATAAAAAGGTGAGTTTTATATTAGTAGGTACCAGCTGCTGGGTACAAAGGAAGCAGGACTGCTTGTGTATTGTGTGTTTTGACAAATCTGGCTGTTAGATTACTGGTTTGCTCCAAACAGACAATGTAGGTGTACAGACAATAGCTGTAGCTGGCTCACCACATACCCAGCATTACACATTAACTGTTTGTGTATGTGTGACCATTCAGGCACCAAGAAGTCCAGTTGTCTCTAATACCTCCGCACCACAAACAAAAAGGAAACTAGTCCATGGCTTCGGCAACCAGTAAAATCCAGAATTTACATTCCTTCTCCTACAGAGCTCTTCACTGGCAGGCACTATCATATCTTAAAGAGCTCATAGTACCCTCATGTAATATGGTCTAGACCTGAATCATGTTATGATTTGGTGCTATGCAAATGAAATTTGGATGAAGTCTTGATGGACTATTTCAACCAGAATCTTTGGATGAATTATGACTCAGAAGGGCTAATATATGTTCTTGTTTACATTACAGCTGTTTCATTACAAGGCTTTGTGGAATAGTCAATTCTAGAGATGACACAGATTACTTTCATCAAAAAAATAAATTAATTAATTAAAAAAAAAATAATAATAATATATATATATATATATATATATATATATATATATATATATATATATATATATATATATATATATATATATATATATATATATATGCAGTGTTCTGGATCAACTGCATAATGACTTAAACAGACAGCCTGATAACAAAGAGTTACAATAGTCCAGCCGAGAAGTAACAAATGCGTGATCCCATCTAAAGTAACTACAAGAACTGTTTTGTCTGAGTTTAACATCAGAAAATTGCAGCTTATGGAGTTGTTTCCCTGTTAGATAGATTTGAGATCTGTTTGGTTGAAGCCCACTCTTCTGGGTTTAATCAGGTATGACTCACTAAGGTACGAAGGAGAGAGAAGAAGAGGGATGAGAATGAAAAGGTTTAGACTCAAACTGGCAAAAGAAGAAAACAGAAAGAGATGAAAAAAATGTTTAAGGCAGACATGCAAAAACACCTATCTGTCCACTTTACTGTCTCTGCTCTCATCTTTCTCTCTTCTTCATTGTTTTTTCATTCAATGCTGACAAATTGAGCTGTACAGGAAGGATAGGGAGACTGATGGCTTCCTTATCTCCACTTCATACTAAACCAGACAAAAGCCCTGTGATAAAAACAACCAATTCATTCCTTTTAGTTATGATTTATTAGATTTATTTGACCCATGTGGTGAGTGTGGAGGAAAAGAACACTGTGTTTGGATTGCCCTGCCTCCCACCTGAAAACACACACACGCACACACACACACACACACACACACACACACAGACACACACACACACACACACACACACACACACACACACACACACACACACACACACACACACACACACACACAGAGTCAGTGGTGCAAGTCTGCAGAAATTGCATCAGATGATTTATTTTTTTATTCATTTTTTTATCTGTTTTAGGAGGAAGGTGACCTGTTGATGTGTAATCTGTTGCAGTATGGGGCTATGTGGCTTCAGGGAGGCCTTTCTTTTCCCCAGCAGCACCGATGCAGCTTCTGGTGAGAAGCAAATCTAAATGCACACTAATAAAATGTCATGTCAGTGTACAATCAATCTTCTGTCATTTGTGCTTACATTAGAGATGTAATGAGAGTTGAGTGTTGTAATAGCAGTTAGCGACAAAGCTCTATTTCTATCTCAACAACTGCTAGATTTCCATTTAAGAATGACTTTTTCTTTAGTGCTCCAGCAAGTCAAATTGTTCTCTTTTCATGTGTCTCAACATCTGGATAGATTAATGCAGTGGTTCCCAAACTGGGGGGCGCGCCCCCTAGGGGGGGCGCGGAGGTATTGCAGGGGGGGCGCGGCAAGGCTACGGCTAAATGAATGACTAGTTAGTTACAATGCTAGCATAACAGCATGGACAAGTTTGTGACAGCGCTCCCAGCTAAACGCAAACCAGATTATGAATCTTCACCAAATGTAGCAACTTCAAAAGCAAAGACAAGAAAATATGACGAGGCATATCTCGCACTCGGCTTCACCAGCACAACAGTGGGTAAGGAGGAAAGACCACAGTGTGTTGTGTGTCTAAAAATACTAGCTCGCGACAGTCTGAAGCCGAACAAATTAAAACGCCACTTGGAGACAACACATCCCGAGCACAAAGACAAGCTGGTGGAGTTCTTCAGAAAAAAACTCACACACTGTCGTGCACAGCAGAGTCGCTTTACTAAAGCAGCATCCCTGCCTGCAAATGCTCAGCTCGCCTCCTACAAAGTTACCTACAGAGTTGCTCAGTGTAAAAAGCCACACACTATAGCCGAGGAATTAATACTTCCCTCTGCGATCGACATGGTCTCAACTATGATCGACGTAGCCACTGCCAGCAAGCTAAAGGCCATTCCTCTCTCAAACAATACTATCTCAAGGCGTATTTATGATATGTCAAAGGACATAGAAGAGCAGCTAAATGACAAGATACGGGACCGACGCTTTGCTCTGCAGATGTATGAGGCGACTGATAGTAATAAAGACTGCTTATTGATAACATACGTCAGATTCATTGATGCCGATGATTTGAGGGAGGATTTGCTTTTCTGCAAACAAGTGACAAGCAGAGCCACTGCAGACGAACTGTTTAAAATAATTGACACCTACTTGAGAGAGGCCGATCTGAAATGGGAGGACTGTGTGGGGATCTGCACAGACGGGGCTCAGGCCATGGCTGGGAGAAGAGGGGGGCTGCAAGCGCTCATCAATCGCGTCTCCCCTAACGTGCAGTGGACACACTGTATGATACACCGAGAGGCGCTGGCGTCTAAACAGCTGAGTCCCGACCTGCACGATGTCATGACGGACGTCATCACTAGAGTGAACTACATTAAAACACGACCTGTCAAAGCACGTATTTTCTCTGCACTGTGTGAGGAAATGGGCTCCGACCACACAGCTGTTCTGTTTCACAGCGAGTCCCGATGGCTGTCACGTGGGAAGGTTTTATCCAGGGTCTTTGAACTGCGGGATGAGATCCGCATCTTTTTGGAGGAGGAGAAAAATGAACTTGCCCACACGTTTAACAACAACAAGTTCCTCATGAAACTTGCGTACCTCAGTGACATGTTTCAAAAACTCAATGAGCTAAATCTGCAGATGCAGGGCAGCGACACACACCTTCCACATCTGGCAGATAAAATCACATCATTCACAAGAAAGCTTGAGATGTGGGAGCAGCGAGTTACAGAGGGAAATATAGACTCGTTTGAGAACCTGAAGTCATTCATTGAGGTCAACAAGCTGCAGAACACAGTGATCCCATGCATGAAAGCTCACATCTCTGCCCTCCAAAAGCATTTCCAGAGGTACTTCCCAGTGCAGGATCCTACACAATATGACTGGATCCGAGACCCCTTTAGTGCAACACCACCTGCCGAATTCAGCACTACAGAGAATGAACAGTTCATTGATGTCACCTCTGATTCAATAATGAGGCTGGAGTTTAAGTCTAAGACACTAGCTGCATTTTGGATTGGAGTGGAGAAAGATTTCCCACTGCTAGGCAAAAGAGCTCTGGCCACACTCCTTCCATTTGCCACGTCTTACCTATGTGAGATAGGTTTTTCTGCTGTGGCCTCCATCAAGACTAAATACAGATCAAAGCTGGACATTGAAAATGAACTAAGAGTAGCAGTCTCACAGCTGCAGCCCCGATTTGAGAAGATCTGCAGCATGAAGCAAGCCCACACCAGTCACTGAAAAGATGTGGACATAAAAGGTGCAGTTTTTGCAGAGTTAAATGTTCAGGATTTTGTTATTTTCCTCAGAGAGCTGGTAAAGTGTAAAAGGCCACTTTCATGCAGGTATGGAGTTTATAAGAAGATGTGTTGAAAGCCATGAACACCATTACATGGTAAAATTTTATGATACATGATGCAGTGTCACTTTTAATAATTGTAAAGGTGATTTGTCTTTTTTTTTTTAGTTTTGTTCAGGAAGAAGTTGCCATTTTGTATGACTTACAATGTTAAGTAAAGTCCAGTGGAGTTTAGAAACAAAGGATTTGTATGTTTGTGTCAGTGTGGGGGGGCTCGAAAATATTCTAATCTTCAGAAAGGGGGGCCCTGCAGAAAAAGTTTGGGAACCACTGGATTAATGGACTTAGATAGATCGGCCAGTGGGGATGTGATCGAAAGCTCCAGAACAATGGAGGAGGTGATCCCTGAGTCAAGGTGCAAGATGCAGTGAAGAACCCAAACCCTTGTGGCAGCACTGATGATGGTCAGTGTGTTAAAATGTATCTTTGTTTTAGGATCTTTTTTTGTTAGTTTTTTCTGAGTTTTTTTCTTAATTTTTATCTGAATTTGCAGAATTTGCATCAGGCTTGATCCTTAAAACAGATAAAGTAATTATTGTAGGTGATTTTAACATTCATGTGGACAACCACAATGATAGTCTTAGTACTGCGTTTATCTATCTCTCTATTAGACTCAATCGGCTTCTGTCAGAGTGTAAATAAACCGACTCATTGTCTGAACCACACTCTTGATCTTGTTCTTTCATATGGCATTGAAATTGATAATCTAATAGTCTTTTCACAGAATCCTCTTCTGTGGAAATAACCTTTGCGTTCATACTACAAGACTATAAGCCTTTGTGTAGAAACTCCTACAGCAGATGTTTATCTGATAGTGCTGTAGCCAAATTTAAGGAAGTGATTCCTTCTGTATTTAATTCCCAACCCCAGGTTGCTCTTCAGCACTGTAGCTAGGCTAACAGAGATCCACAGCTCTATTGAGCCATCTACTGTATTCCCTTAGGTCTAAGTTGTACTTGTCTGTACTTGTCCTGTTAGATCTTAGTGCTGCATTTGACACTATTGACCATCAAATTCTTTTACAGAGACTGGAACATAAAATTGGCATCAAAGGAACCGCCCTAAGCTGGTTTAAGTCGTATTTTTTAGATCAATCTCTGTTTGTTCACAATGATGAATCCTGATGGGACTAAGTACAGGTATCTGGTTAATCGCTTTGTGGCATTAGGAACAACTACCTCGTCTTAAATGAGACCACAATGAGAGAGATGATTGTAGACTTCAGGACCCGAGCACAGTTTCCATCAGGTTTTGTACTAGGAGCACTTCTATTCAGTTTATATATGCTTCCTTGAGGGAACATTATTGAGGAATCACTCACATTTTCATTGTTATACTGACAACAGCCAATTGTATTTACTGATTAAGTCTGATGAAACCGATCAGTTAACTAAGCTCCAAGCATGCCTTAAGGATATAAAAGCTTACAAATCTCTTCATGGTCGGGCACCATCATATCTAACAGAGCTCATAGTACCTTACTACCCCTCTAGAACACTGCGCTCTCAGGGCGCTGGGTTCCTTGTGGTTCCTATATTCTCCAAAAGTAGATTGGGAGCCAGAGCCAGAGACACGTCAACACCTTTAAAAGTAAACTTAAAACTTTCCTTTTTGATCAAGCCTATAGTTAGTTGAAAACTCTCTCAACTCTCTCATCATTGTATCATCATCATTCATTGTAATTCAATGTCATTTTATCATTCTTTTACAGAGAATGGAACATCAAATTGGCATCAAAGGAACCGCCCTAAGCTGGTTTAAATCGTATTTCTTAGATCGATCTCAGTTTGTTCATGTAAATGATGAATCCTCCATGCATACCAAAGTTTGTCATGGAGTCCCACAAGGTTCTGTACTAGGACCACTTTTATTTAGTTTATATATGCTTCCTTTAGGGAACATTATTAGGAATCACTCTATCAATTTTCATTGTTATGCTGACGACACCCAATTATATTTATCGATCAAGCCTGATGCAACCAATCAGTTAACTTAACTCCAAGCATGCCTTAAGGATATAAAAAATTGGATGACCGACAATTTTCTGATGTTAAATTCAGACAAAACTGAAGTTCTTGTAATTGGACCCAAGCACCTCAGAAACTCTCTTTCTAGAGACTTAGTTACCTTAGACGGTATCACCCTGGCCTCCAGCTCCACTGTAAAGAATCTTGGAGTTGTTTTTGATCAGGATTTGTCCTTTAATGTCCACATGAAACAAATTTCGAGGACTGCATTCTTCCACTTACGTAACATCGCTAAAATCAGACGCACTGTTTCTCAAGCAGATGCAGAAAAACTAGTCCACGCATTTGTTACTTCTAGGCTGGACTATTGTAACTCTTTGTTATCAGGCTGCTCTAATAAATCTCTTAGGACTTTACAGTTAATTCAGAATGCTGCTGCACGTGTTCTGACAGGAACCAAGATCAGAGATCACATCTCTCCCATTTTGGCTTCCTTGCATTGGCTCCCTGTTAAATCTAGAATAGAATTTAAAATTATCCTCCTTACTTACAAAGCTCTTCATGGTCAGGCACCATCATATCTAAAAGAGCTCATAGTACCTTACTATCCATCTAGAACACTGCGCTCTCAGGACGCTGGGTTCCTTGTGGTTCCTATAGTCTCCAAAAGTAGATTGGGAGCCAGAGCTTTCAGCTATCAGGCTCCTCTTCTGTGGAACAAACTACCAATCTGGGTTCGGGAGGCAGACACGGTCAACACTTTTAAGAGTAGACTTAAAACCTTCCTTTTTGATAAAGCGTATAGTTAGGGCTGGCTCAGGCCATCCCTTAGTTATGCTGCTATAGGATTAGACTGCCGGGGGACTCCCCAGGGTTATGCCTAGCCAGGCACGGTATTGGTTAAAGATGTAGTCACATCTCCCTTACCGAAAACCCTCCCTCCTACTCTGCCTCTCTCTCTCTGTCTTTCTCTGTCTGTCTTTCTCTGTCTGTCTTTCTCTGTCTGTCTTTCTCTGTCTGTCTTTCTCTGTCTGTCTGTCTGTCTGTCTGTCTGTCTGTCTGTCTGTCTCTCTCTCTCTTTCTCTCTTTCTCTGTCTGTCTGTCTGTCTGTCTGTCTGTCTCTGGACATGTCTCATTAATGCATGCTGCTGACCAAACTTCCCCGGAGTTTCTGTGCTCTGTCGTCCAGCAGGTTTTTCGTGGATCGTGGCTGCTGCTGTGATCCTGGACGGCGCCCACTACACATATTACTACTGTCATTAATACTACTATATCTACTACTGTGGTCACTTTATCATTCATTGTCATTCTGTAAGTCATTGTAACTGTACAAAATGTTTATGTTGATTGTCCTGTACACGTGACATCCATTGCACGTCTGTCCGTCCTGGGAGAGGGATCCCTCCTCTGTGGCTCTTCCTGAGGTTTCTTCCACATTTTTTCCCTGTTAAAAGGTTTTTTGTGGGCAAGTTTTTCCTCACTCGAACCGAGGGTCTAAGGACAGAGGGTGTCATTCTCTGTACAGATTGTAAAGCCCTCCGAGGCAAATGTACTTTGTGACTTTGGGCTATACAAATAAAATTGAATTGAATTGAATTGAATTCATTGTAACTCATTGTCATTTTGTCAGTCATTGTAATTGTACAATATGTTTGTGTTGATTTGTCCTGTACACGTGACATCCATTGCACGTCTGTCCGTCCTGGGAGAGGGATCCCTCCTCTGTGGCCCTTCCTGAGGTTTCTTCCACCTTTTTTCCTGTTAAAGGTTTTTCCTCACTGGAACCGAGGGTCTAAGGACAGAGGGTGTCATTCCCTGTACAGATTGTAAAGCCCTCCGAGGCAAATGTACTTTGTGACTTTGGGCTATACAAATACAATTTGATTTGATTTGATTTGATTAGGCTCTGTGTGATGTCTTTGTGTCTGGCACCAGGTGATGTTTGTATTTTCCTTCTGCATGAATGCAGACTGGGTAATTTATGCATGTCTCTGCCTCAGCTTTGGAAGAAGGTGAGTGTTTAGTCAAATGTATGCCTCTCTCCACCGGATGTGGTAACCTAATGTAAATATTCTGTGTTCAGGCTCAGTCCCATCACTGATACACCCCACAACCGCAGAATAATCTGAGAATTGCTGCAGATGACAGGACTCAGAGTGGTGCATAAAGTCTGAGGTGTACAGTGTGAAGAGGAAAGGTAAGAGCTCTATCCAGGTGAGAGAGGGCCCGCTGAAGAAGGTAGATGATCGCGTCCTCAACACCAACTGAGGGGAGGTAGGCAAACTGCAGTGGGTCTAGGGAGGTGGTCACGTCAAGACAACTGGTCTGTAGTTATTGAGCACAGCTGGATGTGACTTCCGGAACGTAGTTATACATTAGAATTATTTTATATATATGACGTACTATGGTAAGCGTATTCTGCCACTTCTGGTTATCGGTGTTACTGCCACGGTGCTCTCTGCTCTGCTCACCCAAACAGATTTTTGTATATTTTTCATATCATTGATTATCTACATATCTCTACACTAGACTTGTTCTGTTTGTGCACGAACAGGTCTGTTAACTTTAGTAACCACAATCTGCTAGTTTTACCAGTTTCTGTTAGTCACACCAACTAGCCTAGCTACAGCAATGGCTTCTCTCTCCTCTCCTCCTCTCTCCTGCCCGGTGTGCTTAATGTTTAACTACTCCTCCCACCACCGAAGGTAGCTTCGGTTAGCCATCCCTCGCAGTTAGTTAGTTCCCAAGCAGTCCGGAGGCTGGGTGACTGTTCGAAAGAGGCATAGCCCCAAACTAAAGCCAACGGTACACCCCCAACCACTCCACATTCCTAACAGATATTGCCCACTCAGCGACACACCCGCTGAGAGGCCAACTCTGGTCATTGGCAGCTCCATAGTCCGAAACGTGGAGTTAGCGACGCCGGGGGCCATAGTTAAATGCATCCCGGGGGCCAGAGCAGGCGACATCAAAACTGCTGGCTAAAGATAAATGTAGATACAGTGAGATTGTTATGGTAGTCAAATGAATGTTCAGTTCAAAATCTGACCACCAGCATGAGTTGGGCAGAATAGAGACCGACTCATAGGCATACCTAATTGTATGTGTGAATGTCTCCTTTATTTCTCCAAGCCAAGCTTCAATAAATATTAAAGCATAAGACATCAGAGGCTCCTGAACGCTTTCTTCCCTCCTGACCTGGTGCCATTGACTTTCAGCAATTTCTCCACAACAGCTATGACAGGGAACACATGTAGTCAGATCTGAGTTTACGTGTGTTGGTAATGGTGCACATGTAAAAAGGCACCTGCCTGGGTGTGACCACCTGCCGTGCTGTCGGTGATTAGCGAAGGAGAAGTTCTCACTAGGGATGAGTGAGTACAGCATTATCTGTATCTGTTAACCATATGACTTATCTGTATCATCCGTAATCAGGGTGGGCTGGGTTTAACCCGGAATTGTCGGGTTGTCTTGAAATTGGCGGGGCTTTAACTGGTATGTTATTTTAAGCATGCAATTTATATAGGTTGATCAGAAATTGTTATATTGATTAGAAAACTATTTACAGGACAGCATCAGCATTGAGTGAGCATTCAAGTTTTGCAACAATGGATACAACACATGCAGTTGCAATTATGAAGTAAAATGTAATGAACAAAAGTTTTCATACTTTTTTTGACCTTTAATTTTTTTTATGATCAGTGTGATTTTTTGAATTTTTCTTTATGGCTCTTTTTTATTATTTTTTATTTCCACACCAGGTGTGTGTGTGTGTGTGAGTAAGTAAGAGAGAGACAGATAGAGAGAGAGAGAGAGAGAGAGAGAGAGAGAGAGAGAGAGAGAGAGAGAGAGAGAGAGAGTGTGTCCGACAGGCAGAGACGCAGCGCTAGTCGCATACCTACAAGTATCACATCTGAACAAACCCACGTTTACCAGAACTCTACTGGTTAATAATTAAGTACAAACCGAAGTAAAAACAAACCTGAAGCTGAAGAAACCCTAAACGAACGAACCTGAGTGACTGAGGGCAGGCAGAGAGCTGTTCTGTGTGTGAGTGAGCAGAGCAGGACACAGCAACACAATTACTGTATGTGTGTAGGAGAGGGGCACTGTGACTAGCCTATCACAGAATACAAACACAGTCAGCTACCCAATGAGGATTTTCATTCAATCCCAGCACAGATATTGACTCGTATGACTTGTATAATACTCGGACTCTGCAAAAGTGGTTTATCTGTACTGGATACTCGTTTCAGCCGAGTGTCTGGCTCAACTCTAGTGCTCACTAACACAGATTTTAACAAATTTGTCAACAAATGTTAAACACATAAACCCTCTGTGGGCAGAGACGAGGTCTGAGATCTTTTCTTTGACCACACAGTCCATGAGGATGCTTCAAATTAAGGAGTGACAGGAAGCCTTCAGTCTGCGCACCTCTAACCCTTTAATGTGTCTCAGACAGAGAATATGATTATGTGTGCAAAAAACTGTACATATAGTATTGTTCTACCTCACAACCTGTATATAGCTGTGGCATCATCACCCAGATTAACACAATCATCTAGCACATAAACACATTCCCATTCTGCAGCACACCTGCATAACGGTTAAATGTCAGGCAATATCAGTGGAAATCATGCATTCACCCACCCACAACTACAGCCCACTGTGAGCCTGAGATACAGTTATCAGAGCAACAGCATCAAGCTCTTCATCTACTCCGAAGGGAAGTAACATGAAGGACTCAAACGACCTGTACCATGCAAAACAAGTTAATTTTCATGAAGGTAAAGAAGGGAAGAGAAAGGTGGCTGATAAATGTGAGTGTGTGTGTTGTGGTAAGATCCTTTATACCATGAAATTTAGTGCTGTTGATTAATAATAAATATTTGTATATTAATTGAAATGCATGAGCACAAACTGCCCTCATAAATGCATAAATGCAATGCATACACATACACAGTGTGATGTGTGTATGCACTTCTGTACGTTTTTTGCCGAGCTTCTACTCCCACAAATCCAAATAAAAAAATATCACTAGATGCAGCTCATTCAGGACATTCCGGCTATTACTTTTCAAATATCTACTACAAATATTGTACATGATGAGAGGTGTATGATGGCACTTTTTAAATAAAATTGAAATTAATTGAATTGAATTTCTTGATGTCAGCCACTTCCTCTGTGGCCCAAGGTATTGGTATTTGTTCTGTATATCTGCATTGCTTTAGATCCTGGTGTCATCCATGTAGAGGAGGTGCCTGATGGTTGTTTCACTTTGGAATCAGTAGTTCAGGCCTGATACAGAACGGCAGCAGGGAAGGTGCATGACCATGACATATTCCACACTTGATGGTGACTTGTGTAATTGGTTTTAAGTTGGCTTCCAGAGTGGTTTCCCACAGTCCTACTGAATTCCTGATGAAGGCTCTTCGTGTCTTGTTGATATTGTGCATCTCCAAGCATTCCAGTATCCATGTGTGTGGAATTGAATCATAGGCTTTCTTGTAGTCAATCCAGGCGGTGCACAGGTTGGTCTATCTGCTCTGGTTTGATTTGTAGAATAAAAGCAAAGCTGTACTGGCAACTCATGGTAGCACAACATCTTTAAAAAATTAGGAAATTAGGACACTTTCCACTGGTTTGAGAACTAAGTTATTCAAACTAGTTTAATCCAGATGCACCAGTGCACCAGTTACAGTTAGGTTTCCAAGTTTCTTCTATCTTGTCATTTTTTTCTGACAAATTAAAGTCTGTCTAGCCTTTATTATCCTCCAATGGCTATTCTCAAAGTCTCTTTCTCTTGTCTTTGGTACTTCATATTCCCCACAGTCCTCCTCCCACCGCTCTCCTCCCTCATCTCTTCCATCCTTCGAGTCATGTAGATCCTTGCTCTTCTTGTCCTTCGTCTCCTCTTTTCTTTCTGGTGAAGGCAAGAAAGGGTAAGATTTGGATTGGTTCAAACCGTATATCTGAGAAAAGGCCAGCCTGACATTTTACACAGCTGCTACATTTTATTACAGTGCGCCTCAGCGTGTGGCTGTGTAGGGTCTGGAGAGACAAACGTGCATAATAAAAGAGGATATGGAGAGGGAAGAGAGATGAAGATATGGTTTATATATTGAAGCCCCTCTCCCTCCATCTGCACCCTTTTCACTTTCACAACCTCCTTTTCTATTAACCTCATTCCTCCTTTTTCCCCTAACCCTCACCGTTTGTTTTCATGCCTCCCTCTGTGGTTAAATCTTGTTTGTGGAATAATAATTTGCATTAAGAAATGCAGATTCCATGGTTGCTTGCAATTCATCCCTTTACTCATACTGTATATGTTTTTTTCTCACATACAAGTATAGAAATACAATCCTAGGTAAATGTCTAATATCTTCTTTCTAAGATGGTGGATTTCGCAGATGCAGCAGCCAGTTGCTCCCTCAAACGTTGCTACATTATTTTTTTCTTGTTATATAAATGTGTTTATTATTATTCTTTATTACTGAAGCACATATTACTTATGAGAGTGGACACACTCGTCATCATCTGAAAAAAAAGGACAGCGAGTGGATTAAGTGCAGCAGACCTTGGCATGATCATTGCTCACAACATCATCGGCCCACCCACCCAGATCAGCCAGACCAAACAACAGTCCCAGGAGGAGGGGTGAGAGAGCCAGGATAAGAGCTAAGCTAATACAGCTTGTACCTAGGACTACTCCACTACTCAGCCCACTGCCGTCAAATGTCGGGTCGCAGGAAAACAAACTAGATGACTGAGAAACTAACCGTGAAATCAAAGACAGTTGTGCTCACAACTTTACAGAGATCTGGTTCCACTATAACATCAAAGACTTGTGAGTGAGTGCAACTCATCCTTTGCACTGCACCATAACAAATGACATATAGCATCTAAGAGTTCCTTTTTGGCTATGCCTCCTTGTGATCACTGGAATTTCTTTCTCTTACTATGACCTGCATCAGACCAGACAACACTTCAACCTCTGTCTCTCTCCTCAGCCTACCCTTTCACCGAACTGCACAGATCCGCTTGAGGAGGGGCTGGTACTGGTTTGTGAACCTCCTGTAAATGGACACTGTTCCTTTAATCTACTTCCACACTTCATTCCTTCACTCTATCCTTTGAATTTCATCCCATCTATTACTTACATATGTTTTACTGTTCACCAGGTTGTGTCAGGGAAATCTTGGAGAATTTAGATACCTTTCTATCAAACTACCCAACTTTCCCTTATCCCTTATGCCAAATGACTTTGTTAGTTACCTTGAAAAAAAAAGATAAATGACATACACTTCCCATTCCCCACCCATTGACACCACCTGCCTTAAAACTACTTTGTCTTCTGCTTCTTAACTTCCTTTTTATCCCTCTCTCCCAATGACCTACTAACCCTGGTAATCTCCTACTACCGTGCCACCTGCCCTCTTGACCGTATCGCCTCTCACCATCTTCAGTCTTTTGTTTCTGACCATCTTACTTCCTTTCTTTCCCCAACCTCATCAATATCTTGCTGACAACTGGTTGCTTTCTGGCTCCTCCTCATGGACTGTATTTCTTTGGTTCTGTACTCTGGACTTTTTGTTACACCAAGTCACTTGGTTATTCACTCACATGGCTTTTCCCTACCATAGCTATGCAGATGACACACAACTTGTTCCTCTCTCCAGACTGAAACCAGGTGGCAGCACCAATTTCTGTGTGTCTTGCTGACATCTGACATAAAGCTTATGGTTAGGGATGGAGGACTCACCTCTTAGTTATGCTGCTATAAGCCCAGACTGCCAAGGGACCTCTCATGATGCAGTGAGCATCCTCTCTCTCCATCTGAACACATTCATGTCCCATTAATGCACGTAACGCATCGTACACGTTCTTTTGGATCATGGCTACATCTAGATCAACAAATTTTTATCATTATCATTATTACTACCTTAAGTTATATTTGCATTTATGTTTATAGTCATAGGTTTTTTTATTGCGGCTGTGCATCTGTCTCCTATCAATTTCTCTATGTATTCTTTATTATGTTGCTCATCCTATTCTTTCTATTCTATTCTATATATATGCAAAGTAATCATTCATGTAGCTCTGTGTTTTGATTCACCTCTACTGTAGTACGTATACTGTTTAATAATTATATTCTCGTATCGTGTCACAAAGTGTTGACACACTCATTTTGATTCATGTGAAGTTGATGAGATAAATTCAAGTTAAATAATCTCTTGTCAGAAACAATTTGAGGAGGCCTAATTTGTTTCTTTACTGCTTCTTTCAGCCATGCACAGAACCTATGCCCAGTCTACTTCTGTGCAAAATCAGAAAGGACATGGGATGAAGGAGTGTGTGAAGTTGCATATTGCACTATACCTCACAACAACAACAAAACAAAAAGAAAGAGAAATGGATTGTATGTTTGATCTCTAGTTAAACATTTAATTTTCTCTACTAAGACTGTTTGATTTGTTTGAGATGGGACTAAAATAAAATCAATCAGTCTGATATATGAAAGGAATAATTCATAACTAGCAGACAAGATCAATCCACATGACTTGCCAACAACACATAATTAATCAAAATCAGAGCTCTGTATTTGTACTTTGAGGCCGTATGGTCTTAAATTTTAATTTGGAATATCTTAGTTAAACATATATTGAATGTGGTTTTACCTTTGTAAAAAATAGGACACAGGAGTGACAGATGGAGCGGTGGAGGATCATCAAAGGGAAGATGAAATATCAAAAATATAAAAAAGAAAATCTATTGTTTTTTATTTTAATTTTTTTTAATATTCCTGGGAAGGCCATAATTAAATGTCAAGGCAAAGGAGACTGACAAACAGAACGGGGTATTAAAATAACAAATTTGAAAATGGAACATAAAAAAAAGAAATGAAAGATGGAAAGGCTTAAGTTAAGATGTTCGATCTGGAAGCTTCTGACACTATCTCAGAGTGCTGATGCTGTATGAAAACCCAGGGTTGTGGTCAGGACCAACAGTAGGAGGGTTCTGGGTTTGAACACGCCAGTCAGCTGGGGCCTTTCTAGGGTTGGAGAGTTTACATGCTTTTTCCGTGTGTCTGTGTGGGATCTCTCTGGGTACTACATGCAGTTAACAGGTTAAGTGGTGACTGTCACACCGCGGTGAGGTCAAGTTGGGTTTTTGTTCTGTCTCGTCATTTCCTGTTTTATTTTGATATTCACCTGCCCTCTCGTTTCAGGTCACTTGCCCTTCCTCATGTGTCACCGGTCTGATTGTCTTCCCCGCCCTGATTGTTTCCACCTGTTCCCCATTACCCTGTGTATTTATTGTCTGCGTCTCCCTTTGTCCTGTGCCAAAGTGTTTCGTCATCAGATCGATCGGCAAAGCCTTTTTCCTTGCCTTACCATAGCCATAGCGTTTTTTTTAACGCGAGTGCTCTTTGTTTTTCTCCTCGATTGAGTAATTTTTTTTTTTTTTGTAAATTCTTAGTCTAGCCTTTTGTTCCTTAGTGTTGTTGTGTTTCTCAGCCTCCCTTGAAGCACTTTCAGTTAACATTTTGCAGCCTGTTGTTTTTGCTCTTGGTGAGTTATTTTGATCTTGATAATTTTTACAAAGCCCTTTAGACTGTTTTTCCTCCTTTGGAGTGAATTTTGTTTTCCCTAGTTTAGGCCTGTTTTCATAGCCTGTCATAGCCTCACTCTGTTGAGGGTTTTCTGTTATTTCAATAAATACGCTCACTGACACCTGAGTCCTGTTTGAGTCTGACCTGACAGTGACTCCATAGGTGTGAGTGTGAATGGTTGTTTGTCTCTAACTGTCAGCCCTGTCTTTACAATATATTAATTATCACCTCTATGGAAACTAGTACTATGGGAGATAGAAGTATAGAAAATTGTAAAATGTCTTTTGTGCAGTATAACACAGTTTTACACAATACAGAGTTGTTGACCAAAACAGACATTTCTGGCATCAAAATTATAATTGTTTCAGATCATATGATCTGAGAACATTAACAATAATTCATGTGTTACCATTTGTTTGTATACATGTGGAGTTGATGAAGTGGGAGTGGGTCAGCTGTTTGCTGTGGACACTGAGAAAAACATCAGATCTGTGTCAAACGACAAATAAAGATAAAACCAGAACTGGGACACTTTGAGCTGCAGTTTGAATGGAATCCAAACTGTCAGCTAGACTACAATGTATGATTTGATTCATTCTACTATGAAGTCTTTGAAGAGTTTTGTAGCACTGGGTCACTCACCTTACATATTCTAATCTTTTGTGCCTTCTTTAGACAGATTTATACATTAGATACATCATATTTTATAACGTTTGTATTGTTTTAGAGTATTTGTACTTTAGAGCCTGAGTGCAAAGGAAATATCTCTGATGGGATAATAAAATGAAGTGATAGTGTAAGATCACAGATGTTGTAAATGTGGAGGCATCAGACCACTTTCGGAATTGGAGAACAATCCAACTCTGTGGGGACAGGAAGACACCATTTATGAGAAAGAAATGCAGTGATTTCTCCAGACAGAACAAAGCATAAAAAGGCTTTCTTTGTGGGTGAATATGGAAATAGGGCAATGCAGTGCAAGGGGTCCTCTGAGACACTTTAATTATGAATAGAAAATGAGAGACAGAGCAGAGAGAATGATTTTTTTGTCTTTTCTTCTCACTGATGTCAGTGACAATGACACTAAGACATGTTTTGGTAGGAAACAAAAGCGGTATGCTTTGGTGTGTCTGATGGAAATACAATGAAGGGTAGGTCATAGTGGCATCATTTCCAGTGTGCAGACCACCCACTGAGTGTGAGATACACAGCACATTCATGTTTCAGGTCAGTGTGAAGTCTTTACATGTTGTGTCACAAAAGGAACTAGTTTGTTTCACTGCTGGACTTCACAGTGGAGCAGGCCTCAATATAAGAGCCTTTATTGGAGTGCACTTTGAGTTCCATAAACCACAGCAGATATGTAACATAGGGTTCACATGGACATTTTATTATGTAAATAGTATCATATGTAAAGAAAAATAGTGCTTAACAATATAAAGCCAACACATTTTCATCCCAAGTCATCTCAAACAGTAGAGTCAGGCACACTCAGAATTTCTTTAGAAATGTTCTAGTTATTATTATCATACAATTGACCAATATTTATTAAATGAATACAGTTATTTTAGATTAGTAAAGATATAAATATTACCTGCAAGCTTCACTCTCTCAGCCTCATCCTGCATTACAAAAACACACAGGGACGGACTGGCAATCTGGCATACCGTGCATTTGCCCGGTCGGCCGACGTGCTATTTGGGCCGATAAATCCTGATTTTTTTATTTATTTATTTTTTTAATATTTTACTGGCCCATAACAAGTAGATCACGCAGCCCAAACACACTGTTGAACAACCACTCTATACGCTTTGGTCCCGCCTACAGGCACAAAAAAAAGGCTGTGCGAGACTCCTTACCACCGGCCCTTACACGCTAACTGACAGGGGACCAGCCCAAACATAACATGAAACACCTCCCCCCTTTGGCTTGATGCACCGGTGTGCAGTTTATTGATGGGTGAAACGCTATCAGATAAAGATGGAGAGAAGACGTAAAGGTGGCGCAGAAAAACGCGATAAGAAGAAACTTGCTCTTCGGGCAGACGCCGTGTGTTCAAATCACCGACATGTTTGCCACCGGCACAACTGTCATCAGCTCCCATCGCTGATGACAGTGGTGCCTGTGGCAGTGGCACTCAACATGTTGTTGAACCTGCTGGACTACTGTCAGAACATGTATGAAATGCAACAAGTAGGATAAAGCCACCCAACCCCTTGATGCATATGATAAAATGTCAGTCAAATAATTCTGTCTGTTGCCCTATGGCCAAGTTGGTTAGTTTAATGCAGGTGAAATGAGCATTAGTGTTATTATGACTGTAAGACATTGTAGGCTACACTGGCTGGATAAGAAAATAAGCCGAGCTCAGTAGCCTACTTTTTATGTCTTTCATTCTAAATGAAATAGTCTTTAATGTGAGAAAACTTGTTCACCATTCACCGACAATAACAATAAGTCTAATTTCTTATTAGACTATTATTGTCTGTGGGGTGAGTACTAGGCTGGCCTATTGGCTAAGTTGCTTTTTTGTACTGCAGATATAGCAGCTCTTTATGTAGCCTAGATGGTAGGGACAATGTAGGCTACATAACTGATAGAAAATCTCACTTTTAAAAATTATATCATTTTGTCTATGTTATGTGAATGCAGCTGCAGGTATCTGTACATTCCAGTAATTCTAGCCTAGGCATATTTAAAGCCACCACCACTCACCAAAAATGTGAGTAAAAAGTGAATGGTCAGCACTCTCAATTTTTTTGTTCAACTAGTAGCCCTCGGGTAAGCTCCTATTTAGGCCTGGAAAACAATGGACTGTTTTATGTAGCTAGGTGGCTAAAGACAATGTAAGTTAGCCTACAAATAAAGAAAATAGCACTTTTTAAAATGACATAATTTTGTTCTTTGCTAGCGTTATGTCAATGCAGCTGTGTGTTTGTTTATATAAATATATTATAAACAGGCTGTATTTATGTCCTGTTGAGCTAGGTTGTTTTAAAGACCTGCACAGTTGCACTGAAAAAACTGAAAAGGTGTGTTATCAAATATTGTGGGCCGGTCTGGTCCAAAATGCCAGGGCCGATTTTTTGTCCCAGTCCGCCCCTGGTTATAACAAGAGACGAAAACACTGGATTTGAGAACTGTATTAAAAGTTCCTAAATATCACGAGAACTAATTTCTTACGTTCAAAATTCATCCACATCACTCACACTCAACACAAACACATTTCCTGCAGTTTTTGTGTTAACTGTACATTTTTTTCAGTTGCTCTGTTCTCTTATTGTTATGCATTAAATAGGATATCAAATGTCAGGGGTTATTTAATCAACAATAACAGCGTTTGATCCATGTGCTTTTTATGTAAAATAAATACAGTGAATAATTCTCTGAAAAAATCTAATGCTAAATGTCACATTATAACCCTTTTCAGTAGTATCACTGATCACAACCTCTGCATTGTGTAATCACCCAAAACTGCACCTTCTTATTGTGTTTACAGATTTTTAAAAATTAAAAGATTTTGATTTTAAAGAGTTTTTACTCTTTAGTAGAACAAAACAAAATCAATTACCAAAAAAATATTTTTTAAAAGCAATAAATCTAGTACTATTGACCTTTGGGTGTCATTAAGATTTGACACATGTTTGGTGGTTTTTCATGAATGTTCCAGAGACGTTGCATTCACCAGCAGAAAAGGAAAAAGTTTATACAGTTGGCCAATATGGAGCCTTTGTATTTTCCTGTTGTGTTTAAATAATAAGTCATTATTAGAGTAACCTGGATACAGGAGAGGAGAACAGATGTGTAAACAAACATTAAAGTCTTCTGCTGCTCTGATTGGGGTTGGACATGAAATATTCACCAATAGGTGTGCATGGCGTGGCCCTCAGCTCTCAGCCAAGACACTCATCATTCCATATCTTTGTTTCCTTCCACTACACACCACCACTTCCCTCTTTAATGGAAGAAAGGCGCTGGATGAGCCAGATGGCCGCAGCTCCCAACTACCCCAAACCGCATGAAATATTCAGCCAAAATCTGCAATCTTTATGATTGTCTTAAAAATAGGAAAGAAAATAAGCTAACACCTGTTTATAGGTTTAACTGCCCTCCCCCAAAACAGCCTCCCTCCTATGTGTAAACAAACCATCTTTTGTATGAAAAAAACATGTTAAATAGCATGTCACTGGATATTATCTAACACATTTTATACAAAGGACAGTATGCTTAGTTTAACACAATCCCTTTTTCTTCCAAATAAAAAAACAGTCCATTGATCAAAGGAAGAAATTGACAGATATATAGAAATTGTACATTAGTATGACACCGAACAGCTGTACTCACTGTGAACACTGGATTTTAAAGAGCAGTATATTATATACATATTTATTGTCATTTAGCATACCTTGTTGTATTCCAGGGTGTCTTATCTTATCTATAACCCAAGAGGCCTATGCAATTAATTGGAATTAAAAAATAAACTAATTGGATGTAAGCAGTGCATCAGAGCCGCAGTAACATCAGCAGTTTTTCGTATTACCAATAAATTGTCTGTTCTCCTCTCTTTGGTGTTCCCGTCTCATCTGTCAAACGTCTAAACAAGTATTCAATGAAACAGATCAGGTGGCACATTCACTGTCGCCTGAGTGAATATATGTTAGAGCATCTTGTGGTTCTGCATGTTCAGGTTCAGCGTGTGTGTGAGTGTGTGAGTGTGTGTGTGTGTGTGTGTGAGAGAGAGAGAGAGAGAGAGAGAGAGAGAGAGAGAGAGAGAGAGAGAGAGAGAGAGAGAGAGAGAGAGAGAGAGAGAGAGAGAGAGAGCGCAAGTTTTCGGCCTTAATAACACTACCTTATTCCTCAGGGAGTTATCTGTTCAGAATCAGTGGGGACTGAGATCTTTCTCTCTTTCCTCAGGGAGTGTTTTTCCCCAAAGACCTGCTCTTCTCCCCAAGATTACAATGATGAACAACAACACATAACACCTAGAAAGTAGGCCACAAGCATGCACAATCACTCTTCCTTCCAGTCAACTTTTGGTGAGGAGATATGGGAAGTAAGAGATGGTACTGTGGAATGCTGCAGTTCTACCTGGAAGAGTTGTTCCTTTGTTCGAGTGAAAACAAAAACAACTCTTGAACTTCATGTTGAACTACCTGCTTTTTTTTCTTCTTTTTGCAACCATCAGGTGTAGTTTGGTACCTTGTTTGATAACTACACTTCTCTTTTTTTTTTACCTTTAACGTCAGAATTTAGAGCGATATTTGGAGTGAAAAAAATGGGATTTATGATGACACAAAACCTCCGTACAACACAGGCCTGGTTGGAAGCGGTGTTAACAGAGATGAAGTACGATGGAAGATTCTAGAGAAAAAAGTGATTTAGATGCGTTGATATGTATCTAGCTAATAACACATTATGACGAATCTTGTCTTAAAATACTAATGTATTAGGATGAAATGCATTCTGGGGTATAACTCATAAATTGTACATGTTTAAGCTTATTCCCAGTGATCGGTGTGCAACAATGAGCACATTTAAATACGGTTAATTACACGTACAATTTATACAAGTGCCATAAATACAGTGGGACTGAACGATAAAGCCATACAGCAATCACACTTACTAGTCATTGTGTCTTCTATAAATTTACTAAAAGCCATTCTCACAGACTTCATCAATGACAGGAAATTTCTCTAACGTCATCATAGGATGTAATGTTAATGTGAGCGTGGTTATGCCACTCACAATGCAGAAACAATAAAATGTCAATGTGCTGCCTGCTTTCTGCCATATGCTCAAAAGTTTGTTTTCCTATTCTTCCACCTCTTTAATAGTGTGAGTTTGAATGTGTGTGTGTGTGTGTGTGTGTGTGTGTGTGTGTGTGTGTGTGTGTGTGTGTGTGTGTGTGTGTGTGTGTGTGTGTGTGTGTGTGTGTGTGTGCTCGTGACCTTCTGATGCAGAGCCCCAGGGCAGAGCAACAGCCGTCCTCTGACCTTAGCAGAGTTTGGAGAGATTCAGTCCCCTGGCTATGGACCATCAGTTTGCAGAGACAATGATGGTGGTGAGGGAGGGAGACACTGAGACGGTGTTACATCTACTCTGTAATCTACACTGATTCAAATGGCCATTTTGTCCAACAGTCCAAACATGAATACAGAAATGTAACCAAACAGTGAGTTTAGTCTCATCACGCGGCTGGGCTGTGGTAAAGGTCAGACACAGGATTTGGTAAAAGGCCAGATCAAGACACAAATTCACAGTGCAGCTCTCTCTGGCCTCTAACTTTCAGCCATGTTTTTGGTCACACATTCATTTCTATTAATATATCTACATTACTATTACTGTTGTCTTCCTTTTCAATGATGCAACTGTGCTCTGTTAAGACAGCAAAAACACCAGGGCCAAGTAGGTTTATGTTTATGGATTGAATGACTACTACAATATTTTACTCAAGCAAAAGTAATATTACTTCTATTAAATGTTCTTAGAGGGGGAAAGAAGGGGCAGGAAGGAGGGTAAAGGAAAACCTCTATATGATGATTATAATGAAGATAATGATATATTATTATAATAGATCTACTATAGAACAACAAAGTATTTTAATCATATTGTCAACATATTTCAGCATGACTGTGTAAACAGGCCCTTATACTGTAGCTCATTGACTAAAGCAGCTGTAATGACAGACAGAATGTATTCAAGTTGTTTACCTTTAAGAGTTTCTAAAAATGAAAACCAAATTCAAAACAAAACTATTAATATACAATAAAATATAGTAAAAGGCAACAACAATGGGCAAAGGTAAATAACAAAGCATAAACCAATAAATCAAGGTTGAGCGATGCAAAGACGCTTGTTAATACTCAGACACTGTTTCTCATATGGACAGACACTGTTTCTCATATGGACATACACCAAAAGAAGGTTACCGTGCTGGAGGTACCTTGGCTGTTGCAACACTACACTGGTTTGTTGTGGGTAATAGGTGGCGTAAGGCCTCACACAGGCATGAAAATATGCATCAGAATTGATTACTACAAAAAATTTTAGTTTAGTCAATGCACTTAACTTTTGGCTTTGGAGAATCTGAGTAACAGAATCTAACTCACATGAAATCCACCTCAGGGCATCACCCTTAAAAAAGGAAAACGGAAGCCAATTACTATAGTCTACTGTAGCTCGACCAGCTGAAGTCCCCCACTCGCTCTCTCTGTGAGCAGGCAGCAGTGGGGTCACCCAACCCCACTCGGCTGGGTGTGATGGCGACACAGTGGCAGTTTCTTTCTGTCAGAGTTGGCTGAATGTTAGCCTTCAGCATGTTCAGTGCATCTCAGGGATCTAGCTGAGTTCAACACAAAAGAGCATAGGAGAAAAAAAGCATAGAGAGCCAAGTCCTTTGGCTTTCTTGTTCTTCTATCAAACTTTTTACTCCTTTTATACTAAATCTCTCCTGCCTTAATTCTTTCTTGTTTCACTGTTTTGTTCTAAAGGATTAATAATGTTTGCCACATGATATATGTGGAAGCGTGGCCTTCTGGCTGCTGAATGATACTAAACCCATCTGATATATGAACATCCACTGACCACTGGCTCACAGATGACATCACATCACATTACAACATGAAATCACCACACGTATAGTATATTATATTAATATTATATACAGTATACACTGTGTACATACTGTATGTTATTTGCTTTGTTTGTGTGAGCCATAGATGAGAGCCAGAAATCATCCTGATCAATGAGATACTGCGCTTAAAAGGGTCAGTGTGAAAGCAGGTCATAAAAGAATGAACTGGACTAGGCTGAACCTTCCATTGTTCCTGCTTTCTGAGTCCTAGAGAACCAGAGAGCTTGTGAACAGGAAGGTTAAACAAAGTCCACTCAGTTGTCTGAGGAGGGAGAGAAATGATTTCTTCATCACACCAGATAGCCTCCTCTACAAGAAGTCCATTGATCACAGTGAGATGTTGTTATACCCATCAGTCTGAATGGCATTTGGTGAGCTCTGACCACTGTGACAGCCTCCTAGTCTGCTCAAGATTCAACTTTTCTCTTTGACCATTCTCAAAACATAGTAGAAGTATGATGGGTGTTGCTGGCGCATCTTTCTGTCTTACGCCAAAACTATAAAGCTGACAGTTTCATCGTTTTCCTACGTTTCTAGCTATAAATTGTTTATGTAGAGTGACATTTGTGGCCTTGAGCACAGTTTACAAATTTATTTTTGGATGAATTTTTCTCTCCCTCTCCACTTTAACTATGATGTCACGCACTCTAGCTCGTGAACATTCTTCCAATACACACCCATTCATTTTTTGGCGTGCTTTTTTTGCGATTTTTCAGCAAACTGTTACACGGGACTCACACAGGAGGCCGGAGGAACGGTAGTGCCGCGGTCCTTTGCCCGGTGTCAACTCACACCGGACGTTTTTCACCCGCAGAACGGCAGCGGAGCGAGCCGGCCGTTTTCACGCGAGATCCTGGACGTAAGCGAGACCCCGCGACAAACAGTGTATAAAGAAAACAACAACAACAAACAGCTGACTTTGCTTCCCTGATGTGGAGGAGATTATAAAAAGCATCTGTTGTGTCATAAATGATAACCTCGCTCACTATCTGCTTCTGCACTTCACTATTTCTTCTTTTAAATTTTATACATGTCATGCTTGATCTCTAACTCTCACTCTTCTACACATACTGTCCCCTCACAGACTCTGCCACAAACACTGTCTCCATCCTCCTTCCTGAACTCTCTCTATGTCCTCTCACCTCTTAGTGGGCTTGCATAATCCCTGCAGCCTTGTGGTTTTCTGATGGAGAGCGTGTTGACAGAACCATCCTACAGGTAGCTAAAAGAAAATGGTGTAAATCCAAGCAACCTGGAGGACCTCCTTGCCTATGAATCTCTTCTTTTTTTATTCTCATCCTCCTGATCTGAAGCTAAACACTGTTCAAAAAATAAAAAAAATCTCTATCTTCTTTTCCCTTCTTGAACATTCCAGTCCTTTACCTCCCTGTGACTAACTGCCCACTTGAGCATATCTCTTCTCACCATTTTCTGTCTATTGCTCCCGACCTTGTTTCTTCTCTCACACACCTCATGAATATGTCATGTCATGAATATGTCATATCTATATAAGAATCTTGGAGTTGTTTTTGATCAGGATTTGTCCTTTAATGTCCACATAAAACAAATTTCAAGAACTGTATTCTTCCACTTTATTTTTCAAATAACCAATTTTAATTTATTTTTAAGTTAATTTTTCGTTTTTTTGTGTAATTAAATATGCTGATTAAGAGGCATTGCTGTTGTTTGCTGTTGTCTGCTGTCTGCAAAATCCATAAAGCTCATGAGCAGGTAGACAGAAAAGCCAAGCTGCCTTTCATGAAACAAAGACTTTATAGTGTCTTCTTCACTGGTTTAACAACCCGATGCTTTTCTCATTCACAAGGTGAATTAACTGATGTGTGTGTAACTAGCAGGCGGTCCGGGTGTCTACATCTAGTTTGTGTTTGAATCACTGGCCCCTCCAGGGGATCGGAGCTCTGCTTGGTGCTGGGCGCGCCAGACTGGAGAGCATGGCAGGGGGCAAAACACTGATTTTTAATTGATACATTAAACAGTCAAACAGATTGCACAACCTCAGGCCATGAACAAAACAGCATGCACAACTCCAAGCCCCAGGCAAACAGAGAAGCACTATCTTTCTGTCATCTCCCTGTCCTTATTCTTAGACGTATTCTCTATTCCACAGGGAGGCACTTTTGTTGTGTTGTCTGGTTCAGCTTCTGAAAAACAGTCTGCACACAGGCCTGCACATTTTATGGAGGAGTTGCTACTTCTGCAATACAGGGAAGGGATCTACAGACAGTGTTTTATGGAAATTGACTCTTTTATTTGACTTCTATCAGATCTCCACCAGAAGACAAAGTTTCAAATTGCATCATGTTCGTGCTGTGTGTCTTTGTGTGAGCAATATTTGCAGCTCCGACTAATGTGCTTTAAATAGGAGAGTGCTTGTAGTTTGGCAGGACTTATTAAAATGATTTATGCTAGCATTGCATGACATCACTGGAAGCCAAAGTACAAGATAAAAACCCAAATTAATTAATCTATTTGCCAGACACACATACTCCGCGAGTCGTGTAAAAGCCTGCCTATCAGTAATATCTAAATATAAGTGTAGACATACAACTGTGGATGGACTATCATGACCGCAGGGTCTTGAAACTTACCTACAAACACAAAAGAGTAGTAGAACCACCAACATTCCAACAAACCCCAGAACTGCAGAGGGAGAGGGGGTCATTATTACCCACAATGCCCGAGCAATTACAATGATGTCTTTTCTTTAAAATGATAATAAATAAGGATTGACTAAAATAACAATTGAAAAATGATGTTATGGAGTTTATTACATTTCCAATTGCTGTACAGTCGTCCCTCGCTATATCGCGGTTCACTTTTCTCGGACTCACTGTTTCGCGGATTTTTTTTTCAGTGTAATCTTGCATGCTTTTTTTTACAGCGTACTGTACAGTATGAACACGCATTGTGTTCTGCGTCCTAAATTGGCTAAGGGAGAACCGCACATGTGTTCTGCGTCCTAATTATCTAAGATCAACCCATAGTTTCCTAAGCTGACCAAGGCAGACAATGAATAGAACCTTGAAAACATGGACTGAGATAGCATGTGGCTGAGGTCTGAGAGGCAGAATCACTGAAAACCATGGCATGTGGCCAACAAGGCGTCACGGCGGCTACTCTTTTTGTGTGATCACACCCTGATATGATGATCAGCTATTCAAGGCTCTGCATCCTGGTTTTCAAGACACCAAAGCAGGTAGTTTAACTGGATCACAGCAGGATGAGCTTAGTGGGTTTAAACTGTTGAGCTATTACAACATCAACATCAGCAAAGCTGCTCTGAATTCCCAGTGAGTTAAAAATAAATGCATCTCTTTTCAGTTCTGTTTGATAGAAAAAGAATATATGGGCCCCAAAGAAATCAGCCTTTCATGAATATATTGTTGCCACACAGACCATTTTACCAAAGAGCAACTTTTATTTCTACAATCTTGAATTCAACATTCTCTTTAATGTATATTTATAAGTCATAGTATTTACAGTATAAATCTGTAGAATATACAGTACATGAAGAGTGTTATACCCTCACATCTCCAACAGATAAAGTTCAGTCAGTTCAGGCTTCATACATATTTATGCTCGGTCCTTAATGTGAATTTGATGCAGATGCGAGTACCTATTCTTAGACTCAGTCTGGTGACATGCTACATAAGGCAAAGCAACACACACATCTTATACAAACTGGAGTCTAATGGATCTGTTTGTTAGAGTTTTCACACTTTATTCAACAATGTGAAAATTAGATCTCAAAATCTCATTAACTACCTTTGTAGCAACGACATTTAATTTGCATCTAGCAAGACAAAAGTACATCTCTCCATTTCACACTTTACTTTTCCAATTTCCTCCTCAGTTACACCAGAGAAAAGAATGTATGAGATTTCCGCAGCATG
The DNA here is from genome assembly GCA_004119915.2 of Collichthys lucidus. NCBI lineage: Eukaryota > Metazoa > Chordata > Actinopteri > Sciaenidae > Collichthys > Collichthys lucidus. The sequence goes on from CM014083.1 coordinate 2,736,399, forward strand.
TTATTAATGCACAGATGTCAAATGCAGCACCATACAGTAAAGTATTTGCATTGCGTATTTTTTTGTGTAAGCTCATGACAACTGTTAATGACCTCTAAACCACCTCATTGACAAACATTCTATTCTCCCATCAGTCTCAGACGGGTGCAGTCTGGTGACCAGTATGGTACTACTACTTTAGCTTTCATCATCTTTTTTTAGTCTGTCTACCATGTAGCACATATATTTTCCTTGGAGTTCATACATACAATATATAGTACATTATAACACTACCAGACTAACAACTGTTGTATAAATCTCATATATAATGGGTTTTACATCAGAAATTTGACATCACGTTTACGGCTCAGAACCTGGGTAAATTCTGCTGAGCAGAAGTAGCTAAGAATATTCTGCCTAGTCAGCGATTCAAGTGATAAGGTGTCCCGACCAGGGCGTTACGCTCCGCTCATACAAACCGTCTAGTTGTACCCTCGCCCCTCACAAAGCGAGGTCACTCTAAACTCTTCTCTGTGGTCGTCCCCAAATGGTGGAATGACCTACCAACGGCTACAAGAACTGCAACATCCCTTTCTACCTTTAAAAAACTTCTAAAAACCTTTCTGTTTCGAGATTGCTTCCCTGCCTAACAAAACTAACAAAACTAACAAACTACTCTGTGCTCCTTTACACCTTTTCAGCTTATGTCCTCCTCTGTAAGTCGCTTTGGATAAAAGCGTCTGCTAAATGCAATGTAATGTAATGTAATGTAACGTCACTTCTTGTTTGTTTTAAATGTTTAGTATGTCTGTTCTGGGCTACTGTAGAAAAATGGCAATTCACCACCAAGAAAGACACATTTAAAGACACAGCACCACTTTACAGTACAGGACTGCAAAAAACACTGACTGCTCTTTAAAAACTCGGATTAGATGGGACATTTTCTGGAGTTGTTCTTTCCATAACTTATGCACTTGGCTGCATTAATAGATTTTTTTTGTTTGTTTTATGTTTTGTTTTTATTATAGTTAATTGTTAGATTTTTACTGTGTTCACATTATTACAATGGCTGCCAAAAGATTTCTTCTGGGCATAAGTGTGTGAGTGGATTGCAGTGTTTTTCTTTCTAATTTCACCAACAGCCTGATTTATTCTTTTTTTTCAGTTCAAATCAATTTCAAATAAATAAGTTAACCATGATTTCTGTATTATTATCCTAATTATTAATGTATTATATCTAATAATATCTATATGTAATTTATCATTTCATATTGCTAAAAGTAGTATCTCTGACACTCCCAGAGAAACCCAGAGAGAGCAGAGGGGGAAGTCAGACCGACAGTAGTAACAGCAGCAGCAGCAGTGTGTTCTCAATCTTACTGGCTGGCTATCAGCTGCTGCCATCTGTGCCAGCAACATCTCACATTCAGCTCTTCTTTCTGAGCCCAGAAATTGAGCAGGCAGATTCTCCTAAAGCCTTGGCATTACACAGGGAGTGGAACAAATGGGATTTCTCTTGTCTTTGATCTTTATTTTCAGTCTGATGCCATCTGCATGAAACGTCTCTAGCCTGGCCCACTACTGCAGACAAGGGAGCCACATTAATATTTAAATGATAGCAATTATCCAAAGAGGCTGTGTGCATACATGTTGTCACATGCCCCATTGTGAAGATGGCAACTGCTTTCACATTCTATTACAGATATGAAAATCACAAGATGGGTATTCTTGCATATTGTGCAGGGATAATCTGATTTATTGTAAATACAGTACATACAGTAGTTTTTAGCAAACCCCTCAAACAAAATGTGCACTGCAAACAGTCAAAGAGATGCGGTTTAGTGTATTGATGTTACTGCTTTTGGTCGTCACATTCAGGGAGATGTTAAAGCATAATCACATGTAATTACAGGCCATTAGCATCAGCAGCACGGTGTGAAAAGGATGAAAGGGGAATAATCCTTAGGAAAGGTGGATGCTGCTTCTCCCTGTACTGAGGAGTCTGTTCAGTGAAAATTAAATATGGAAGCAGCATTTCTCCATAAAAAAATTCTATATTCTGTTTTGTTTTGTTTCAGTGTTTTTTTTAAGCTCTACTTGAGTTATTCTGCATAGTAGGACGTGTTTATTTGCTTTCTGTCTGTTAGTGAGATAGATCAACCTTCAGTCTGTAAAAAGAAAAAAATACACTTGCTCAATAATTAATGCAAAATATCTCACTGCCACTTATCACCATCACCAACAACACCGTGTCTGTTGTGGAAACCTTCAGGTTTCTGGGATCCACAGTCTCCCAGGACCTGAAATGGGAGACCAACACAGACACTATTATTAAAAAGACCCAGCAAAGGTTGTACTTCCTGCACCAGCTCAGGAAGTTCAACCTGCCTAAAGAGCTGCTGATGCAGTTTTACACCACCATTGTTTAGTCTGTTCTCTGTTCATCCAGCACTGTTTTGTTTGGATCAGCCTCCAAACAGGATAGAAACAGACTCCACCGGACAGTCAGGACTGCAGAGAGGATTATTGGTGTCAGCCTGCCCTCCATCCATGACTGGTATGTGTCCAGAGTCAGGAAACGGGCAGGACACAACTCTGCAGATGCTTCTCACCCCGGACACAATTATTTCCAGTGTTAAATATAAGAAATATATATATATATATATATATATATATATATATATATATATATATATATATATATATATATATATATATATACAGCACTCGAGTTGAGGGGGGGGTGGCATCCCCCCTGGGGGAAAAAATGGTCAAAATCATCCCTCTTCTAAAATGGTCATCCCTTCTACCATCCCTTGTGGCATTTTATCAATGCATGTGGAAATTTCTTATATTTAACACTGGAAATAAAATTACCATTTGTGGTCAAAAGTTTTATTCCAGCGAAAAAATTCTGCTAATGTCTCCTGCTATGTCTCGGCTTTAGTTTGAATCAGTCACGAAGCTCCTGGTTGTTACATAAAGACAAAGAGGCTTTGACAGTGAAGTGAGACCTCGTGCTGTGATATACTACCTTTGGGTTTACTTCATTCTGGATCGTCATTGGTGGGTCAAAGGTGAAAGTGGGCGGTACTATCGATTCTCCTGAATCTGATTGGTCGACAGGTGTCAATCATCAAAATCCGCCAATCAGGATCCACACTCTGTGTTGCTTTAGCTTTAGCAGCACCGCTAGCTGCTACCTGCTGCTTCATATTCTTTTAATACCGCTTGTTTCAAACATCGTGTCGTCTTAAAACTCTAAGTCGTCTTTACTCCTCCTTAAATTGTGTTTTTTTAAACACAGTGAAGATTTTTTTTAACAAAAATGTGTTTAAATGTATTTAAATATGTTTAAAAACACACAAAGATGTTAAAAAACATGCACAAAGATTGTGCTTAAAAATTTTTTTTAACACATTCACAAATAAAGATATTTAAAATGTTTTTACAAATATGTTTAAAAAAGATGTGAATGACATGATGTCCATAGTTAAGTGGTTTTTGTTTCTTTCCGATAAATAGTATTGTCTTGTGCAGGCCATGCAACTGAGAATGCAAGCTATGAATCAGATGGGATTTAGGATTTGCCATGTCTAGCAAGTCACCCTAAAATTGACTAGAATGCAGGAAATTGCATCTAAGAAATAAAAAAATTTTCTGGGGGACGACCCCCAGACCGACCCCCATATATATTATATATATATTATTCAGTCGTTTACCTGGTCTACAAATGTCTGTGAAATGCCTATAAATACATACACACACATTGAACTGTACTTATGTATGTACAAAGGAGAGCAAAATTAGTCAAATTCATTGTGTGTGTACACACACCTGGCCAATAAAGTGATTTTGATTCTGATTCTGATATGTGGACACATTAACACATCTGGTTGGTGTTGATTGACATATGTCTAGCCATGCTTTGGTCACAGCCAGGTTAACGGTTTTTCTCTGTTTCCAGTCTTTGTGTTTGGCTAAGTGGATGCTAACTGTCACTTTATACATATTAGTAGACAGATTGGTTCATTAAAAGTAGATTGGAAGCCAGTTTTCCAATAGGAACAAACTCATGCACATCACACACAGAGTCTCAAATGATTGGTTTCTCCAATGGCTTAGAGTGGGTACTCTAAGGCAGGAGTTTTGCCCCTTCTGCCATGGATTCACTGCAGAGAAAAACTTGCTAAGTGTTGTGTGGGGGTGGTATGTGTATAGGATGTGTTTATAAATGTGGATGTGTCCAATAGGTGGCCTATTAATAAAGGAAAAGTGAAGTTTACCTTTCCCAAAATCACCACTGAAATAATAACCACTGAAAAATAATTCACTTCATCAAAATGAATTCTACTTATTTTGTGCTGCTCTTGTGTAATGAGATTAAATATCTCAACCACTATATTGTCAATGTTTTATCAGATGATAAGCAGTATGCACACCCAAATATAGATGAGGTAGCTTTATTCAGACCATTTTGTACCTTGTTATTTACAGCCCACCTGCAGTGCTCCAGCAGGAAAGACAACATGCAGAGGATCACGATTGAATGATGGTATAAGACTGCTTCTTACCATGTTAGTGTAGTGCCAGTCAAATGTTTGTAAATGTCAGTGTCCCGACATGCTCTGCATTAATGCAAAAATCTTGTGTTTAGATGTGTGTGCAGCCTGTCCCTTTCAAACATTGTATTATTGTGGTGACAAATCTTAAAATAAACTCAGTCAGGTTTAAATCTAGACTGTGGAGCCATGAGCACTCAAATTTGTATGTGGGTGCAGTTAGCTGTTTCCTTCCTTCAGTTGCATATGTTGCTCTGCAACATATATACTGTTTTGTATATATGGTCTGCTTTTACCTAGTATGCTCTGGACCTTTTCTATGAGTTCCCCTAATAAAGTTATAGTATAATAATAATTATGACTTGAGGACTTTCTGGCAATGACTGGCCATCGACAGCACCCATAACTCTTTACCCTGGATGGGAGGATGTGCAAAGTTAAGGGAGTGATGATATCAGAATGTATGCATCTATATTCCATCATGTTTAGTGTTATGAAAACTACCAAAAAAAAGGAAAAAAACAAACCCTGCTCTGTGCCTTGGCAGACATACAGAAAAATTGAATAACTGTGTCACAGTGTGTCTTGCAGCATAAGTTTTTATTCCTCTGTCTTTAACCAGATATGTCTTTGTGTACACCCTCTTTGTGTAAATGAACACCTTCTTCTCCCATAATGACTTCTTAACTGCTGCTGTCTCGTAGCCGTTTGGACGGCCTAATTGGCCCAAATCATCTATTCTCTGCTAGCTTTCATTCTCTGGGCGCTGCTAGGGAGACTCCCCACTGTTAAGGAGCTTGCCTTCTCCTGCCATGCAAATTAGGCCAAGCAGAAGAGAAAACACTGGCAGAATAAACTGTCCTAACAGCTCCCTCACCCCCACTCCCAGCTCCCCACTCCCGTACACCTCATTAACCCACAGAGTGCACAGGAAATGAAACCTCTGACAGGACATTAGGGAGCAACTAATGACCCAATCAGCAAGGTTGACACCGGTCAAATTAGCATTAAGCAAGTGCTATAGGCATGTATGTGAGTGTGTTTGTGTGGGTAGAAAGTTGAACACAAGAGGCTTTATCAGAGTGGCTGATGGAAGCCCTTAAGGAAAGTTATCCATCTACTGAAACCCAAACTTCCATGACTCCACAGCAAAGAGAGGGAAATAAGAGTAGAAGTTCTCCAAAGTTAAAAATGTTGTTAAAAGTTTGATACATACATTGTGTGTATCTGTGATGCATCACAGCCTGCATTCATCTACAGAACATGTCGATGCAGTTATTTGTGTAAAGCGTCTCCTCATACAGTGAATTTGCATTCTAAATGAAGCCTTATAGGTAACTGTTTGATACTGGTTAATCCATGCAAATCCTACTGAACCCCAGGCTGCCCACTGCCTCTGCATTGTGTGGGCCTGCTGGTGCACAACCTCGTCCATCTTCACACACACACACACTGATGCACACACATGTTGGCACAAAAAAAAAAAAAACAATCAAATATCCTTCAACATGCAAATAAGTATGTGTTTTCAACAAATTCTGCTGTGTTAATGATACGATTACATGACTATATTTATTACATCATAACATCATTTACTATGTGTCGTTTTCCTGACTGGATATCTCATGTTGAAGCACTCTGTGAGGCCAGGAGAATCTTTGAAGAGCCCAACCACCCCATTCGGCATTGAGAGGCTCAGGACGAGCTTCTACCATAAATGAGGACACTGCCTAGGACTATTTATTCCTCATTACTATTGTTGTTGTACTATTATTAATACTTACTAATTGCATTATGAATGTATAGAAGAAGCTCATGGAAATACATTTCACTATAACTGAATTGGTGGTATTGTCTGTTGCTCTTTTCTTGTTAATCTTCTGTCTTTCTGGTGCAGTCGAGGTATGGAACAGTGTGAAGCAGCAACATGCTGATGTACATGTCAGACATAAAACAAGAAGAAGAGAGGCAGTCCTGCAACAGTGCTGTTATTTATGTTTCCATCAGCTTTTATTGCATCATTGCTTCATCTCTATATACATTATGTGACCTGAGCACAAGGAAAATATTGTTTTGCATGAAAACATCAAATTTATTTTTATTTTGGTTCACACTGTTGTTAAACGACCCTCTGGGTTTTTTAAAGGTTACTTTATATTTATTCATTCACTTATTGGGGGACAAACTGTGGTTAGATGGTAGCTGGCTTACTGTATTATTTTACATTTATGTAAATTTGAGGCAAATGCCAACAAACAATCCTAGACGTTCATGGTCCTGGCAATTAAAAAATATCCCAGTAGCTTACCTGGTACGGTGTAAGCTGAGTCTACCATGATGGCCCAGGTTTGATTCCAACCCATGGCCCTTTGCTGTCATCCCTCTCTCTCCCAGTTTCCTATATATCTTTAGCTGTCACTACAAATAAAGGCATAAGCCACCTACCCCCACCAAAAAGAAAAACAAAACATGGAAAGCTGTGGTAAACAATCTCAGCATATGTTTCCAGGTTCAGTAACTTGTGTCATTGCAGACTGTTTGACAGCTCTCCAGACATGCATGTGAGATACAGCCAGTGTCAGCAGCAGCTGTCTCTCCAGGAAGAATGCAATTTGGATACCATAAAACTTTTCATGATGCCGTAGTCAATTCAATTGAATAGTCAGATTACCATCCACATACTGTATGTGGATTTCATATTTTGGGTCAAAACTTTTCTCTACAAGGGCTTGGTGTCCACATACAAGATCATTATACTGCCACTTAGTGGTGGCAGAAGAGTTCAACACATTACAGGTTAGATTCAAGATAGCCAACAACACACCCAGAAGTTCAGATGACAACTCCTACAACTACACTTCGCCTAGGTAAAAAAATCCACCAAATTGCATGGGTAATTCTTGTTCATATATGTATAAAAGTGTTCAATGTTTGTTACGTCTCTGTGATAAATATGAAGGATATCGCTCAGCTTGTGACATTGCCAGATCACCCACTCCCAAATGACACTCTCGAACACAGCAGGATGAGGCTGATGTCTCAAGCAATGTCCCTGAAGACACACCAGGACCAAGCCATCATGAACAGTCCAAGAAAGGGTGTGGAATGCAATGGAGAGCTTCTCCGCTAACGCCAAATCAAGCCTAGTTTGAGCATGAGGAGGAAACTGTGCAGGACAAAGAGAGCTGGACCCCACTAGACTACATAGAACAGTATATTGATAAAGATTTGACGAAAATGATTGTAGATTGCTCTAATGCTATGGCTAGAAGTGGGGACCCACTCAACATATCAACTGATGAAATGTATCTTTTTTTTGGTGCCTGTATTTTGCTGTCTTGCATACCATATCCTGCAATCATGGTGTACTGGTCCAAAGCCTTGAGATTCCCTGCCATCACCGAAAAGTTCACACAAGACAGATTTTTCAGACTGAGGCAATCATCAAAATGCTCATTGATGATAGAATGTGATAAATTCTGGAACGTGAGGCCTTTTCTAGACCTCATTCCGAAAGGCTGCAAATCTCAGGCTCGACCAGAATGCGTTTCCATTGATGAGCAGATGATTTCATTCACAGGAGCTTGTCCATGTTGATAATATCTGCCAATGAAACCAAACCCAGTTGGCATGAAAAACTTTGTTTGTTCAGCAGCCGATGGCATTGTGCTGGACTTTGACATTTATCAATATATATCCCAAACAGACACAACAGTATCCTCACCATCATTACAATGGGAACAAGTCTTATCCATTTATCCATCACTCCTAATGCTGATCTGGAACCAAATTTGTAAAAATACCAATATGCAGCTCATAAGATATAAGATAATCCAGAGAGTTCACTTCACTGGTTAATATTTGTAGTTCAGTAGGTTCAGTGAGGTTTTCAGAGCAGAGCATTTTTTTTTCCAGTACCATCATCACTGACAGAACAGTCAAAATGTTTTTTTTGAAGGATTTCAACTTTGAGGAGAGAATTTAAAATAAAAGATACTGTCTCATAGTTAAGGATTATAGGGAGCCCGTCTAGTAACATGGGTGAAAAATAATTAATAAATAAAAAATAAAAATCCATGGCCACAAATTAATAATGCGTGGGAACGAGATCCTATTCCGTGGCCACGACTTGCTTAATGCGTGTAACGAGATATTTGAGAAATGAATTAATTAACATCCAGAAATGTTATTCATTTCATCAGTGAGACCGTTCACTTTCTTTCTGGCATCAGTAGCTTTAGCTGAAAACATGGACAATTTGACAGATCTGATTTTGTTTTATTTTAATCTAGGGATGAATTCTAATGATCGTCTTAAGTCACTTGCAGTTAGACCAGACATGGGCAAACTACGGCCCGCGGGCCGTATACGGCCCGTTAGGCGTTGCAATACGGCCCGCCGAACTTATCTACATCCAAAAATAAAAATATATCTTAGATAAAATATGTGTCCCATCACTGTGCGATGAAAACTCGGCGAGCGCACGCTGCTAATGTCTCCTGCTCTGTCTCTGCTTTAGTTTGAATCAGTCACGAAGTGCCTGGTTGTTATAAAGACAAAGAGGCTTTGACAGTGAAGTGAGACCTCTTGGTGCGGTATACCACCTTTGGGTTTACTTCATTCTGGATCGTCATTGGTTGGTCAAAGGTGAATGTGGGCTTTACTAATCGATTCGCCTGACTGTGATTGGTCGACAGGTGACAGGTGTCAATCATCCACACTGCGTTGTTTTAGCTTTAGTAGCACCACAGCTGCTTCATATTCCTTTAATACCGCTTGTTTCAAACATCACGTTGTATTAAAACTCGAAGTCTTCTTTCCTCCTCTCGGAATCGTCGCTGAACAACTTTTGCAAACAGCAATGCTGTTGTTATCTTCTGCCACTATGAAAAATGACCACACTGGTGAAGACATGTTCATTATTAGTATGGCAGAGACGGGGCCAGGCTAGGGTCCTGCCAATAAGGTGCGATAGCTTTCGGGGCGACTCGGCCTGCAAACATCTAATAATGAACATAAATGAAAACAAGTTTTTTTTAACAAAAATGTATTTAAATATATTTAAATATGTTTAAAATCACACAAATAGGATCCTGGCCCGGCCCCTCCGTCAAATTTTAGAACCCAATGTGGCCCACAAGTCAAAAAGTTTTCCCACCCCTGAGTTAGACATTTCCATTCATACAATAATGTCCTACAATTCTAAAGTAAAGTATAACTTTAGTGCACATGAGCCACTTGCCTGATCAGAGAGTTTTTATGTACAGCCCTGGTTCTAGTTGAGTTATAGGTTTATAATCTTGAGTATAATTTCTTGTATTTACACTGTAAACTGTATTTGCACAATTGACGACCGCTCCAAAACTGGACACCATCCCATCAATCTGGAACTTGAATCATCTTGTTCCCACATGTTATCAATTTGTGGCCACGGAATACATATTTTTTTTCTGAAAAATGTCAACAGATTGGCTTGATCTCATTCCTATGCATTAAGCAAGCCGTGGCCAAGAAAAAGGAGGCGTTATTAATTCGTGGCCACGGATTTTTTTTTTCCCACCCATGTCACCAGACAGGCTCTGTAGAATTACACCATGTAAAGCAGAAAAAATACGTAGAAAATGTAATCTTAACCCAATCAAAATCAGGTTCAATCAGTCTGCATGAAGAATTTACAATTCTGAATTTAATCTTGATTGAAGAATTAAAAAATTTAAATAGCAAAACACTGTTCCCCACTACTTTTTCTTTTACTAAACTAACTAACTTCTTAAATGGCAACTCGTGACAGGGTTGTCTGGTGGTCGGGGGTGAGGGGAGTTGAGGTGGGTGTGTCTATACGTGCTGAATTTAACCGCCGTGAAACAGGAAATTACTTTTTAGTTAGTAGCTTCAGTCGCAAACATCAAGGCCGGCGCTCGCTCACTGTTATTGATACTCTGTGTCTCTTGACCAAAGCACTCTCTCTCAAACCATTGGACACAAATCAAATTAAACTTCTGGTACATGGGAAGCTGGTACATGAAATAAACAAAGTGAGAACACACACACAGTTAGATTATCAGAGTTAAGTCTGTGAATCCACCTAGATAGTCTCTGCTTCAGAGACATTTCAGGCTGTCTGTGGAGGTTTGCTTCAGAGACATTTCAGGCTGTCTGTGGAGGTTTGACCGATCTGAGTGTCTGATTGTCTGCCAGAGCGTGATGTCAGGCTCTGTTTTTACAAAGGTTAGATCTAGATCAACCCCTCCCCCACATGTGAGAGCTCTTTTTTGCACCACCCTACTCAAATGAATAGAAAAACCTCCTGTCTGAATCCAGCCTAAGAGTGTTGTGGTTGAATTGAGTCAAGTAGCTTAAATAAGAAAATGGACAATATCAAAGCTAAAATCTATAAACAATAAAAATGAGCATCACTGTATTTTTACATGAAGTATATATCCTGTTAAACATGATCATGATTAAAACAGAATATTAATTATTCTTGTAATGTTTTGTGAACAAAGAAACAATTTGTCTCTTGTTTCCATTATATGTACCAAAATACTCTACTAAAAATACTATTCATATGCAAAATTTTGTAGAAGAAATGTAGAAGAACAGGTCACATGGTTGAGTTTATGATAGTGATATGCAACACCCTGCAAAGAGTGTAGAGGTGGTGCTCTATGATTATTAGTTAAAATTGTTTTCTATTGTATTCTATAACTTATTTCACTGATTGCACCTGTATGATTATATCTGATGAAAATGAACTTGAACTGAATTATTTTTATGGTGGTCATATTGATTTGACATGATTGTCATGTTAGGGGGAGTGGTGGAAAAAAGAGTGAAAAAGTGGAATGAATTCTTTTTTTCACAGAACAAAAAGGACGAGTACTTAAATATCACTACTATTAATACTATTAATAAAGAGTTTTATAAAAAAGGTATATGAGCTGCAAGTTGTGAGTGAAGAAGAGCAGCCCACACTTAACATGTGTCATTTTGTCCAATAACAACAGCCCAATCTCACTTAAGAGAATAATAGTATTGGAGATCATTAAAACCTACTAGCTTCATTACACAGATAAAATGTGAGAGGTCATACAATCAGGCACCATTTAGTGGAATCCATTTCCTTCTTCAAATGAGGAGAGCCAATCGTCTTTGAACATGCTGTATGTATTTGATCCATTTAGCCACTGACCTCATTCACTATCACACTTCCCATTTCCACAAGCTTAATTGATCTTGAATGTTCCAAGCTTTGCAGTGTTTCCCCCAGTGTCACTGCATTTCAGTAAGATCATGCACTTTGCAAAGGCAGTGACATTTACATTTTTAATTAGTTAGGTTTTTGTTTTTTAGATGGAAGATGTGCTGGTGCTTGGAGGCTTTTAGTGCAATAGATCCATGAATTCATTCACTTTAATTGCACATTACACATAATGAGATATTGGTAATAGGTGGAGGTAAAAAAAACAATTCAATGTTGTCGCCAAACAACAATACTGGACTAAAGAGAGCCAGAGAGCAGGATTTAACATCTCACAGAACATTTCAGACAATGTGAGGAAGGTGTCATCTCCCCTCTTTCTCTGCTTTGGGATGAAGGAAACAAGGACACATAGACATACTGTATAGAGATAGATAGAGGTAGATTAAACAGAGTCACAGTGACATGACCACAGTGACAGCTCTGAACTGCTGTATTTTCAAAATCATTTAAATTCTATTGTAACCATGTCTCTCACTTCGATAATCATCATATGATGTGTGTAAAGAAGTGGACCAGCTGTCGTGAATCATGTTGACTAGAGACAGAAAAAAAAAGGAACCGTGAACAAAAACAGCCAATCATCACAGATGTTTAGTGAAGTGGTGAATAAATCAAAACCTTACAGGAAGCAGAAAACAACCGGTGAAATAGTGACATCGTCCCAGTCTTCAAGTGTGGCCCACTGGGTGATTCGAGTTCGGCACCCCTGCTTTATATCATTACAAAACTGTACTGTAAGCCCCACTGACTCATGGGCTACTATAATGTATAGTAGCACAGGATTTTTCAATGTTCTTTCTATTTCAGTTAGTAATAATCATATGCCAAGTATGCATCAAATGTTGATGATCCCCCAAAGTGTTGATCAAAGTGATTTGATGTTCACATAAAGCAATTCATTAGAGCACTAACTATTTAAAAAAGTTGATCCACAGAAAATTAATTGACTACTGACTACTATTTAATAATTCATTTTTGTGTAAGTACAAAATAAAGTAAAAAAAAAACATTTTATGTTTCCTTTTCTCAAATAAGAGCATTAATTGTCTCCCCTTGTAAGTGCACTGAACATTTTGGGTTTGGACTGTTGTTAAGACCGCCAAGGCAGCCTGTCATGTCACTTCGCAAAGACAGAACGTCAATGTGTCGGTCGGAACTAGTAGTCCTAGTATAGCCTGGTAAGAGTGACGTTCTGTTTGTTTTGATCCTAGTATAGCCTGGTAAGAGTGACGTTCTGTTTGTTTTAGTCCTAGTATAGCCTGGTAAGAGTGACTTTCTGTTTGTTTTAGTCCTAGTATAGCCTCGTAAGAGTGACTTTTTGTTTGTTTTCTTAGTCCTAGTATAGCCTGGTAAGAGTGACTTTCTGTTTGTTTTAGTCCTAGTATAGCCTGGTAAGAGTGACTTTCTGTTTGTTTTAGTCCTAGTATAGCCTCGTAAGAGTGAATTTCTGTTTGTTTTAGTCCTACGACTTTCTGTTTGTTTTAGTCCTAGTATAGCCTGGTAAGAGTGACTTTCTGTTTGTTTTCTTAGTCCTAGTATAGCCTGGTAAGAGTGATTTTCTGTTTGTTTTAGTCCTAGTATAGCCTGGTAAGAGTGACTTTCTGTTTGTTTTAGTCCTAGTATAGCCTGGTAAGAGTAACTTTCTGTTTGTTTTAGTGCTAGTATAGCCTGGTAAGAGTGACTTTCTGTTTGTTTTAGTCCTAGTATAGCCTGGTAAGAGTGACTTTCTGTTTGTTTTAGTCCTAGTATAGCCTGGTAAGAGTGACTTTCTGTTTGTTTTAGTCCTAGTATAGCCTGGTAAGAGTGACTTTCTGTTTGTTTTCTTAATCCTAGTATAGCCTGGTAAGAGTGACTTTCTGTTTGTTTTCTTAATCCTAGTATAGCCTGGTAAGAGTGACTTTCTTTTTCTTTTAGTCCTAGTATAGCCTGGTAAGAGTCACTTACTGTTTGTTTTAGTCCTAGTATAGCCTCGTAAGAGTGACTTTTTTGTTTGTTTTAGTCCCAGTATTGTCTGGTAAGAGTGACTTTCTGTTTGTTTTCTTAGTCCTAGTATAGCCTGGTAAGAGTGACTTTCTGTTTGTTTTAGTCCTAGTATAGCCTCGTAAGAGTGACTTTCTGTTTGTTTTAGTCCTAGTATAGCCTCGTAAGAGTGACTTTCTGTTTGTTTTCTTAGTCCTAGTATAGCCTGGTAAGAGTAACTTTCTGTTTGTTTTAGTCCTAGTATAGCCTGGTAAAAGTGACTTTCTGTTTGTTTTAGTCCTAGTATAGCCTGGTAAGAGTGACTTTCTGTTTGTTTTAGTCCTAATATAGCCTGGTAAGAGTGACTTTCTGTTTGTTTTAGTGCTAGTATAGCCTGGTAAGAGTCACTTACTGTTTGTTTTAGTCCTAGTATAGCCTCGTAAGAGTGACTTTTTTGTTTGTTTTAGTCCCAGTATTGCCTGGTAAGAGTGACTTTCTGTTTGTTTTCTTAGTCCTAGTATAGCCTGGTAAGAGTGACTTTCTGTTTGTTTTCTTAGTCCTAGTATAGCCTGGTAAGAGTGACTTTCTGTTTGTTTTAGTCCTAGTATAGCCTCGTAAGAGTGACTTTCTGTTTGTTTTCTTAGTCCTAGTATAGCCTGGTAAGAGTAACTTTCTGTTTGTTTTAGTCCTAGTATAGCCTGGTAAAAGTGACTTTCTGTTTGTTTTAGTCCTAGTATAGCCTGGTAAGAGTGACTTTCTGTTTGTTTTAGTCCTAGTATAGCCTCGTAAGAGTGACTTTCCGTTTGTTTTAGTCCTAGTATAGCCTGGTAAGAGTGACTTTCTGTTTGTTTTAGTCCTAGTACAGTATAGCCTGGTAAGAGTGACTTTCTTTTTCTTTTAGTCCTAATATAGCCTGGTAAGAGTGAATTTCTGTTTGTTTTAGTCCTACGACTTTCAGCTATTGTAAAATCTGTCCAAACAGATCTGCAGCAAATAATAAATTGCTCACTTCAATCAGGCACGTTTCCAAAACCCCTAAAAGTAGCTGCCGTCAAGCCACTCTTAAAAAAGCGAACGCTGGATACTTCCAAGCTAACCAACTACAGACCTGTCTCAAATCTTCCTTTTATAGCCAAGATTGTTGAGAAAGTGGTTTTCAATCAACTCAGTAATTTCTTGAACTCCAGTGGACTGTTTGACAAATTTCAATCAGGTTTTCGAGCTCACCACAGTACAGAAACAGTTCTTATTAGAGTGTTAAATGACATAAGGTTGAACACTGACTCAGGCAAAGTATCAGTTCTGGTCCTGCTGGATCTCAGTGCTGCGTTTGACACTGTGGATCACAGCACACTGCTGAACAGACTGGAAACATGGGCAGGACTCCGTGGAACAGTCCTAGAATGGTTCAGGTCCTACTTGGAGGAGCGGAGTTATTTTGTGACCATTGAAACTAATCAATCAGATCGAGTGGCTATGACATGTGGGGTTCCTCAGGGGTCAGTTCTTGGACCCCTTCTGTTCAGCCTATATATGTTGCCTTTGGGTCAAATTCTGCAGAATTCTAATGTCAACTATCATAGTTATGCAGATGACACACAGATATATCTTGCGCTGTCCCCAGATGACTGCAGTCCTTTAGAGTCATTGTGTAACTGTCTAGAGCAAGTCAAAAATTGGATGAACCAAAATTTTCTGCAATAAACTCAAGAAAAAACTGAAGTCATTGTTTTTGGCAATAAAGAGAAGAGGGTTGCTGTCAGTAAACACCTTGAGTTACTGTCTTTAGAAACTAAAGACCAAGTCCGAAACCTTGGCGTGTTGATAGACTCAGATCTGACCTTCAACAGTCACATAAAATCAGTCACCAAAACAGCCTTCTACCAACTTAAGAACATATCCAGAGTTAAGGGCTTTATGTCCCAAACAGATCAGGAGAAGCTGATCCATGCTTTCATCTCCAGTAGACTTGACTACTGTAATGGTCTTTTGACTGGACTCCCCCAAAAAAGTATCAAACAGCTGCAGCTCATTCAGAACGCAGCAGCTCGAGTTTTGACCAGAACAAAGAGATCAGAACACATCACCCCAGTTCTTAAGTCTTTACACTGGCTCCCAGTTAGCCACAGAATAGATTTTAAAGTTCTGCTACTAGTTTACAAATCACTGAATGGTTTAGGCCCACAATACATAAACGACATGTTAGTAGAATATAGACCCAGTAGGGCTCTGAGATCTACTGAGTTCAAACCAGACACGGTAAAGCAGCATTTAGCAGTTATGTTGCTCACAACTGGAACAAACTACCAGCAAAACTTAAATCAGCCCCAACTCTTAGCACTTTTAAATCCAGGTTAAAAACTTTTCTCTTTTCACGTGCTTATAGCTGAGCTCTTTCAAAGAATTTTTAATCATAATCCAGTGATTCGTTTAATGTTTTAAATTGTTTTCAAATTCACTGTTTTAATGATTTTTTAATTAAATTTTCTTCTCTTTTTATTTATTTTTTTATTTCTATTGCTACTGCTTGTCTCAATGTCAAATGTTTTTCCTTGCCTCTGTAAAGCACTATGAATTGCCTTGTGTACGAATTGTGCTATAGAAAAGAAAGAAATTTTTTTTTTTTAAATGTGCTTATCAGATCTCATCCTGCACAAACAGACAAAAAATAATGAAAAAAATAAAATAAGCATCATAATCTCATCTCTTTCTGTCTGTTCAGTTGGTTTGGTAAGTCATGGCATATTTAGTTTGTTCTTCTTTTGTTTATTCTTCTAAACTCAGAACGCTTTAATGTCCAGATCCTCATGAATTCTAGGTTTGAAATGATCGGGGTTGCTCTGAGTTTGGCATAAAGCAGTTAAAAAAGAGAAATCTATTATTCTGAGCTAGACATTGGTACCAATGAAAAATGAAGGGGAAAAAAACACAATCCTAAATAATTTACTTTTATTTTGTCATAAGATATTAGCGCAGGGTAATATCACAATGCACAAATAATATACGGAATTATGGTCCAGCATTTCTTAGCGCTAACATTTTTCTTTTTTGATATCCCTTCTTCTTGCAAAATATAAATCTGGAAGTGATATATTTGTATCTGTTGTCTTTTTCATGATTAGCTTTTTTCTAAACTTGATTATTTGTCCAATTACACTCACACACACTGAACATGTTCTCCCTTTACAGGATGAGATGGAGGCAGTGCAAGGAGCAGTGGCACTGAATGAAAAGGAGGTGCCTGCAGGACTTCCTTTTGAAAGTCACCATGTGTCAATCATCCTCGAGGATCAGGTCGTCATGATGTACAGATCTTAGACAGATTAACAGGTGTTTTAGTTTGGACTGAACTGTGCCCTCTTTTTGAGCTACCCTGAGAAGCTGAGCAGAGCTCATCCAGGTTGTTCTCTTAAATCTTGATGATGGGAGAAAACAGCTCAAACCTCAGTTACAGGCTGTGAGAAATGAGCTGGAGGAAGCGGTCAACAGGTTTTGTTGTCAAAGGTTATCTTTCAGCCTTAACCTTAATAGGTTTTGCATCCAAGAATACGATGGCAGCTCAGCTGTTCACTTCGGTTCACTTCAGATTTCGTGTGTTTAAGCAGATATTATTCAACAAGGTTTGATTGATTCTAGTTTGAGATAATTTCATATTTTACTACAATGTGTTTCTGCATTGTCAAACCTTTTCAATTATCACATGGAAGTAACATGGATTTTATTTATTTTAGTGATTATTAGTTTGATCTCATTTTCATATTTTTTCAACACAGATGTATATGATGTATTCACCTTCATTGTATAACAGTCTATAACATTATGAACACAGTAACTTAAAGGTGCACAAAGGTCTCAAAATTTAAAACAAAGTTTTAGAAGAAATATCCACTGTATTATTCCACACTGATGGATATGATCACAACAACCTGCTTGGATTGTTGCTTGCAGGAGAGGGAAACAGTATGGGGGAGAGGCAATGATGAAGGGAAGATCAGTCTTCAAGATTGTAGATCACAGGTGTCTGCCTTAGGAAGATTTTCTAGTGTCACTGGCATCGTTACTGTAGTTCAGTCAGCTACTAAAGCAGCATTTTAAATGAATGTACATGATAATTTAGGAACTTAAACCAGCAGGTAGCATTGCAATTCAATATTTTCAAGACAATTATCAGTAAACTGGGGTTTAAACATGGATAATAACAGGGACTACAGATCCTAATCCGAGATACTGACGCTAATGTGAGGTGTGTGGAGTCCTGTCTTTTTTTTCTGAGAAGAGATTAGTAAACACTGAGGAGTCAAGGTTCATCATCAAGATGAGAGGTGACAAAATCAGGAATAATTCAAACTCTTGAGTGTTTCTGGTTCAGCAGGTCGTCGCTGTTGGAGAGCCTCTCTATGTGCCCACGTCTCAGCTCCACACATCAGCCATGTATTTCTTTGACTTCATACCACTGGAGAATTCCTTAAACGTGAGAGCAAAAACAGAGGCAGATTCCATGGGAATAAAATAAAAATAAAATAAAATTCTGAAACTCATAACCGTCCCAACTGAGCAGCACGTTTCTGGGGCAACTGATTTGAAATAGTTTAATGCTTGTTACATACTATATGTAACTAAAAATAATTTGTGTGTTTGTTTTTTTCCAGTGGGAGCTAATAGGACAGACACTATTCACTGACTTAAAGTACACTCTAATAACATGCTTATGAATTTCAATACAAATATTCATACTCAGAAACATAATTAAAAGAAAAAGAAAATACAAGAATCCAAGGTCCTGTAAGGTAAGACAAACATTACTTTGATGGTTGCTGTTGTGTCCTGTCCTGTGACACAATGCTGTTTTATGGCAGAAAGGAGTTTCTGTGGGTCTCCAGGGATGTTTAGTCAAATCTGTTCAGGCTCCCCTGCCAAAATAATCTGATATTATACTTGAATTGTGAATTAGACAAAAGAGAGCACAGACACAGCGTTCTTAAGTCGAGCAGCACGCACTGAGCTAGAAATGACAAGTCTCCTGTGGAAAGGACTCTTTATTCATACGGCCTGGAAGACCTGAGACTGTTGGGTTGTCTGGTTCTTACACTGCCTCACTTTATTTCTGCCTCAATGTCTTCAGTTACAGTGTCATGTCACAAGGAGTCTGCCATCATCATTCAGTAGCTTAAGATCTCCAGACAGGACACACCTACTGACAGGATGACTGGAGTGGTGTATGACATCATAATGACATCATATGACAGCTGTGGGGAACACAGCACTGAAACAGTAAGGATCCTGACTGAAGAGACTGAATGAA
Source organism: Collichthys lucidus (assembly GCA_004119915.2). NCBI lineage: Eukaryota > Metazoa > Chordata > Actinopteri > Sciaenidae > Collichthys > Collichthys lucidus. The sequence continues at coordinate 2,755,465 of CM014083.1, forward strand.
CACCAGAAACAGACAACATTAGCTGTCAATCAACACCAGAGCAAAACCTCTCACAGCACCCACTGGAAAGGTCAAAGGTCATTAGCCAAGAGTCAGTGGATGAAGACAATCTAAACCAACACACAGAGGTACAGAGGCAGACTCTTTAGGCTAATACAAGTATGACATGGTCCCATGTCTCAGTCAGCAGGTTAATGTTCAGTCCAACTGATTTAGATAGTTGTGTTCTTACGTGCAGCTCCTCTGTCATCAAGTTCAGGGCTGCAGTGTGTGTGAAAGGGACTCAAGTGACACACAGACAGACTTGTTTCTTGCCAGGGAGGTCTCCAGCGAAGCTTCACTGTTGCTTTACTATGCTTACCGTACCTCATCAACGCCAGGTCCTGTCCAGGAGAATAACAGATCTCCTCCTCGATCGCTGGAGTCTGTCAACTAGTTAGTGGTAGATGAAACCAGCTTGCAGTGAGCTGTGCAGCTGAAAAAATGTCAACGGTGAGTTTGATGGCATTATTTCCCACAGGGTGCTGCATTACTGCTCAGGTATATTTCTTGTCAATCCACAGCAGCAGGGAGGTAATCCAGAGGCTACAATACAGTCAGTACAGTGTAGACAATACACATCAAACCAAAGCACAGACGGGACACACAACACCTAGCTGAGCAGGTTGGTACACCACTGTGAGTTATGTAAGCTCTGCTGTGTCAGCCTGTGAAATAAAGTTTCCTAATATGCAGCAAATACAACGTGGAGACAGATAGCAAAGGTTCTGGGGAGTATCAATTGTTATTTCATTCATTCTGCATATCTGTCTTCAGAAAAATCACACAGGATGTGTGCATTTGTTAACAATCAGAGTTTTGAGAAAACCAGCAAAGAAACAAGTATTTTAAAACATTTTTGTTCTAAAATACTTTAAAATACCTGGCTGACTTTGGTGTTTTGGACCCAAACACCTCAGAAACTCTCTTTCTAGAGACTTAGATACTTTAGATGGGATCACCCTGGCCTCCAGCTCCACTGTAAAGAATCTTGGAGTTGTTTTTGATCAGGATTTGTCCTTTAACGTCCACATAAAACAAATTTCGAGGACTGCATTCTTCTACTTACGTAACATCGCTAAAATCAGACGCATTGTCTCTCAAGCGGATGCAGAAAAACTAGTCCACGCATTTGTTACTTCAAGGCTGGACTATTGTAACTCTTTGTTATCAGGCTGCTCCAATAAGTCTCTTAGGACTTTGCAGTTAATTCAGAATGCTGCTGCACGTGTTCTGACAGGAACCAAGATCAAAGATCACATCTCTCCAATTCTGGCTTCGTTGCACTGGCTACCTATTAAATCTAGAATAGAATTTAAAATCCTACTGCTTACCAGATGTGATTACCCTGAGAAGTTTGTGACGTATGTAACACTGTACGACACTAAGTCACACAGCACCAACTACTTGACTGATTTTAGTGAAACTGGATCATATTTTATGGAGAAAATGTTTTCTGCTTTTCACGCTGTTCTCCGGCTGCTCCACCTCAACTCTCTGTGATTTACAGTTTCCTGATAGACAGTGAAGTAAACTGCTGCCAACTGTAGATGCTGTTAGCTCATGTCATGACTGTAAGCTCAGAGCACCGGGTAGAGAAGGATTTCAAGCACAGGGGAATGCAGATGGTATGCTATGTCTTGTGTCATTGACCTTGTTGATGTTTGGCTGTTAGCAAAGTTGTCAACTCGCTAGTTTTTGAGTAATGTAATCATGACAAATACTCAAGTACAGCTGAACATATTTACCACAGTGATTACACAATTTCTACATGATGTTGCTCTAAATAACCCAAGTACCCAATGACCCTCCTTGAACACTCCAAATGTCTTCAGCAATTAGGCTCCTCTTCTGTGATACCAGTTTCCAGTTCTGGTTCATGAGGCAAACACCCTCTGCACATCTTAGAGCAGGCTTGACCCCCAAATTCTACTGGGCGCTGCAGCTGCCAGAGCTACACACAGTCATTCTAGTCAATGTTTCAAACTCCACCAGCTCATGGTCCGGTTCAAAAGTGTCCCAGAGGGGGGCCTCTGCTCAGCTGTGCGGTGAATATGCAGCTGTTATTTTTGATGGATGCTGCAAGCAACCTGCGTCAATCTGCAAAGAGCAGCTTGAGCTGGCAACACAGAAACAGCATAGAGAATTCAGTCTATTTTCAATGTAAAACAAGCCGTGTCAACTGCCGGTCGTAAAAACAGACATAAGGGAAAAAAATGAACTATGTAGCATATTTACATTTACATTCAGAAGCACATAAACCAGGAATATGACCAAATCTGAGCAAGCAAACAAAGACTGGCAGGCTAAATGCTTCTGAAACACTCCCTGTGGTGAAGTTGAGGACGTGAGGACGAACCAAAACAGCATCACGGCTGTGACTTGACAGAGACATACCTTGTGGGGTTTTGGGGTCAGACATCCCTTTTTGATAGATACTTTGTTATGCTTCTCTTATATTTTCTATCTCTCTCTCTACATTTTCAGCTGCTCACTCATGGTGGCAAATGTTGGGTCTCTGTAAATAATATAATACAGTGATATAATATAGTACGGTCTAGACATGCTCTATATGGAACGTGTCACGAGAGAACTTCTGTTATGATTTCATGATATATTTTTTTTAAAGCTGCAAGTGCCCTCAAATACATACTGTATGTTGATGTTCAAGTGAAAAAGCACTTTATTGGCCAGAAGAACTATGAGAAGAGCAAAGGTGGAAGTCAGGTAATGTTATTATAGAATGACAAAGTCGAGAGACAAAGTTAATGAGGTTTCCTTCAAACTAACAGTCAGTTTGATGCTTAAACTTAACATTAACCAAACATTGTCACATTATGAAACAGATTCAATTATTTTTCAACAGTAATGGCATAGGATGGAGTTATGAGACAAATCACACAAGCATTTATATTTATTTTTGATTTCATCTTTTTTTATTATCTTTATTATATGTCTTCCTTCATTGGCTTTTCTGTATATTGAAAATGTCGTGCCACCTACTACCCCACATATAATCTCTAATCTGCCACACCTAAAGAGTGAGTGAGAGAGTCTCTGCTCAAACCTGCCTGCCCCAGACACACCATACCTACTACTGACTGACGTGCTGACGTACTACAGTAAGCGTATTATGTCATGGTTATCGGTGTTACTGCCACGGTGCTCTCTGCTCTGCTCACCCAAACAGATTTTTGTATATTTTTCACATCATTGATTATCTACATATCTCTACACTAGACATGTTCTGTTTGTGCACGAACAGGTCTGTTAACTTTAGTAACCACAATCTGCTAGTTTTACCAGTTTCTGTTAGTCACACTAACTAGCCTAGCTACAGCAATGGCTTCTCTCTCCTCTCCTCCTCTCTCCCCTCCTGCTTGCTGCTCTCCTGCTCTCTCCTCTCCTCTCCTCTCCTTCTGTTTCCGGTTTGTGTGTGGAGCGTGAGTGGTGGTGTTTGTGAGTGGCGCGGAGCTTTAAACTGGTTTTCTGTTTCCGGTGTTTCCAAGTGTTCTTTGGGCATGATCAGGTAAGGGCTTTTTGATATTTTCTTGTCGAGTCTCGGTGAGGGCTCCGGTTCTCTACCGGGTGTTTTTCGGGAGGAATGGCGTCCACCGAGACGCCACCTCCATCCATCCGGCAGGGAGTGAGGATAGCCCCGCCGGATGGCAGCATCAGTGTGGAGGAGGTGTTGTTGGCTGTCGGTGAGTAGGTAGGACATGATAAACTCTGTTACGCTTCACGGATGAACAAAGCGGTGGTTGTTTTCTTGAAAGATGACTGCGTTGCTGGGTATATCAGATTCTGTGAGGACACCACCATGCCAGCCTGGACTGTACGCTGCTTCTCCAACAACAAGCCCTGGATCACCAGCGACCTGAAGGCACTTCTGAACGATGCCGACACCTTATACACCACCGACTTTAAGTACAACTCTGAGTCATGTCACCTGCAGAAGTTCTCTAATGACTCAGCTGTTGTCTGGGGTGTATAAGAGATAGAGAGGAGGGGGAGTACAGGACACTGACAGACAGATTTGTAGAGTGGTCCGAACAGAACCATCTGAGGATGAACATCAACAAGACCAGAGAGATGGTGATCGACTTCAGGAGGAAGAAGACGCCTTCACGGCCACTAAGGATCAGAGGGGAGGTGGTGGAGGAGGTGGAGGACTACAAATACTTCAGAGTGGTGATCAACAACAGACTGGACTGGAAATCTAACACCGAGGCTGTGTACAAGAAGGGGATGAGCAGACTCTACTTCCTGAGGAAGCTAAGATCCTTCAACGTGTGCAGCAAGATGTTGGAGATCTTTTACCAGTCTGTTGTTGCCAGTGCCATCGTCTTTGCTGTTTGTTGGGGCAGCAGCATCAGAGCCAGCGACACCAACAGACTTGAGAAGATCATCAAGAAGGCTGGCTCTGTGCTTGGACTGAGACTGAGTCCCTCAAGACTGTGGTGGAGAGGAGGACGCTGAATATCCATCATGGACAATGAGCAGCACCCTCTCCACCACACAGTGGACAGACAGCGGAGCAGCTTCTTCCACAGGCTGCTACAGCTCCGCTGTCGAAGGGACAGATACAGGAAATCTTTCCTGCCACATGCCATCACATTTTATAACAGCTAGGCCATAATCTACAATCTATCTATCTATCTATCTATCTATCTATCTATCTATCTATCTATCTATCTATCTATCTATCTATCTATCTATCTATCTATCTATCTATCTATCTATCTATCTATCTATCTATCTATCTATCTATCTATCTATCTATCTATTAGCATTCTCTTTGTTTGCACTTGATGGGCTTTTTGGTCTCCCAGTGTCACAAATCACAGAGCGGAAAATGCAGCTAGTTTGAGTACGCTTATAAGCTTATACTGCAAACTTTATTAAAAACAAGCATACTTGACTTGTTTCATACTTGATTCACCCGTAATTCTTTCCATTTACGCCATTTAGCCTATGGTCACTGTTTAAATCAACAACATCTACTGTAGGCTATGTTACGGACGTTACGAGCAGAGTTTTCTTTAATAACAAGTTTATGCTGGCATGTTGTTGTTGTGAGTGACATAGAGTTAGACAGATATGAGCAGCTGCAGCGATGCCTCAGTGTTATCTTATCACAACTTTTTTTTCCCATCAACTGATCTGCTGCTTGGTTCACCCGCTCACCCCAGCATATCTGTTCAGATGTGTCTTTAGACCAGTGGTTCCCAAACTGGGGGGCGCGCCCCCTAGGGGGGGCGCGGAGGTATTGCAGGGGGGGCGCGGCAAGGCTACGGCTAAATGAATGACTAGTTAGTTACAATGCTAGCATAACAGCATGGACAAGTTTGTGACAGCGCTCCCAGCTAAACGCAAACCAGATTATGAATCTTCACCAAATGTAGCAACTTCAAAAGCAAAGACAAGAAAATATGACGAGGCATATCTCGCACTCGGCTTCACCAGCACAACAGTGGGTAAGGAGGAAAGACCACAGTGTGTTGTGTGTCTAAAAATACTAGCTCGTGACAGTCTGAAGCCGAACAAATTAAAACGCCACTTGGAGACAACACATCCCGAGCACAAAGACAAGCCGGTGGAGTTCTTCAGAAAAAAACTCACACACTGTCGTGCACAGCAGAGTCGCTTTACTAAAGCAGCATCCCTGCCTGCAAATGCTCAGCTCGCCTCCTACAAAGTTGCCTACAGAGTTGCTCAGTGTAAAAAGCCACACACTATAGCCGAGGAATTAATACTTCCCTCTGCGATCGACATGGTCTCAACTATGATCGACGTAGCCACTGCCAGCAAGCTAAAGGCCATTCCTCTCTCAAACAATACTATCTCAAGGCGTATTTATGATATGTCAAAGGACATAGAAGAGCAGCTAAATGACAAGATACGGGACCGACGCTTTGCTCTGCAGATGGATGAGGCGACTGATAGTAATAAAGACTGCTTATTGATAACATACGTCAGATTCATTGATGCCGATGATTTGAGGGAGGATTTGCTTTTCTGCAAACAAGTGACGAGCAGAGCCACTGCAGACGAACTGTTTAAAATAATTGACACCTACTTGAGAGAGGCCGATCTGAAATGGGAGGACTGTGTGGGGATCTGCACAGACCGGGCTCAGGCCATGGCTGGGAGAAGAGGGGGGCTGCAAGCGCTCATCAAGCGCGTCTCCCCTAACGTGCAGTGGACACACTGTATGATACACCGAGAGGCGCTGGCGTCTAAACAGCTGAGTCCCGACCTGCACGATGTCATGACGGACGTCATCACTACAGTGAACTACATTAAAACACGACCTGTCAAAGCACGTATTTTCTCTGCACTGTGTGAGGAAATGGGCTCCGACCACACAGCTGTTCTGTTTCACAGCGAGTCCCGATGGCTGTCACGTGGGAAGGTTTTATCCAGGGTCTTTGAACTGCGGGATGAGATCCGCATCTTTTTGGAGGAGGAGAAAAATGAACTTGCCCACACGTTTAACAACAACAAGTTCCTCATGAAACTTGCGTACCTCAGTGACATGTTTCAAAAACTCAATGAGCTAAATCTGCAGATGCAGGGCAGCGACACACACCTTCCACATCTGGCAGATAAAATCACATCATTCACAAGAAAGCTTGAGATGTGGGAGCAGCGAGTTACAGAGGGAAATATAGACTCGTTTGAGAACCTGAAGTCATTCATTGAGGTCAACAAGCTGCAGAACACAGTGATCCCATGCATGAAAGCTCACATCTCTGCCCTGCAAAAGCATTTCCAGAGGTACTTCCCAGTGCAGGATCCTACACAATATGACTGGATCCGAGACCCCTTTAGTGCAACACCACCTGCCGAATTCAGCACTACAGAGAATGAACAGTTCATTGATGTCACCTCTGATTCAATAATGAGGCTGGAGTTTAAGTCTAAGACACTAGCTGCATTTTGGATTGGAGTGGAGAAAGATTTCCCACTGCTAGGCAAAAGAGCTCTGGCCACACTCCTTCCATTTGCCACGTCTTACCTATGTGAGATAGGTTTTTCTGCTGTGGCCTCCATCAAGACTAAATACAGATCAAAGCTGGACATTGAAAATGAACTAAGAGTAGCAGTCTCACAGCTGCAGCCCCGATTTGAGAAGATCTGCAGCATGAAGCAAGCCCACACCAGTCACTGAAAAGATGTGGACATAAAAGGTGCAGTTTTTGCAGAGTTAAATGTTCAGGATTTTGTTATTTTCCTCAGAGAGCTGGTAAAGTGTAAAAGGCCACTTTCATGCAGGTATGGAGTTTATAAGAAGATGTGTTGAAAGCCATGAACACCATTACATGGTAAAATTTTATGATACATGATGCAGTGTCACTTTTAATAATTGTAAAGGTGATTTGTCATTTTTTTTTTTAGTTTTGTTCAGGAAGAAGTTGCCATTTTGTATGACTTACAATGTTAAGTAAAGTCCAGTAGAGTTTAGAAACAAAGGATTTGTATGTTTGTGTCAGTGTGGGGGGGCTCGAAAATATTCTAATCTTCAGAAAGGGGGGCCCTGCAGAAAAAGTTTGGGAACCACTGCTTTAGACAGTTTACGGTGAGAGCGGAACATCAATGCTCCTCCCTGTGGACAAATGAGGCATTGCAGCTAGTTTTCACACAGACTGCTTAGGGACTGCCTCCAAGGGACAGGGGGAGTAAATTTCAACGTTCCAAATCCTGCTTAAGGTGGGTTAATAGTGGTGAAAAATTAGCTTTGAATATATCTTTGAAGGCATGTCTTATCCAGATTCCTAAGTATTTGAATTTTTGTGGACTGATTTAAAGCAGGAAATAAACCAATGTCAATTTGTTTAGCTGCTGTATTCACCGGCATATTGTCACACTTCTGTAGGTTAATTTTGTATCCCAATATTTTGCAGATTTCTTCAAGCAGGTTCAAAGTATAAAAGCATGTCATCAGCATACAAGGAAACCTTATTATTTAAGTCATATCTCCGTATTCCCTTTATATTAACTTCACCACATAAGGGTAAAGCTAGTGGCTCGATTGCAACAGCAAACAGAAGGGGTGACGGGACAACCCTGCTGGGTGCCACGACGGAGTGGGAAGTAAGAAGAGAGATTATTTGTTCAGACAGCTGCTAGTGGAGAAGAATACAGAACTTTAATCCAAAAGATACATTTTTCACTAAAGCCAAATTGTTTGAGAGTGTAGAAGAGATAATCCCACTCCACCCGATCAAACGCTTTGTCAGCATCAAGTGATAATAATATTTCTGAATGGTCGGGCGGAGTGGGACCATAAAGAATATTAAGTAGGCGTCTCATGTTAAAAAAGGAGTGGCGACCTTTAATAAAACCAGTTTGATCGTCGGCTACAATTGAGGGCAAGATCGCCTCTAGGCGGCAAGCCAGAATTTTGGAAAGGATTTTACTGTCTATGTTTAAGAGTGAAATGGGACGGTAAGAACCACAATAACCGCCTGTCGCATAGTCAGAGGAAGGCAGTCGGTGGCATATGACTCCTCGAATACAGAGAGATGGAAGATAGCTGATCTACAAATTTTTAAAAGAATTCGATTGGGAATACATCTGGTCCTGGGGATTTTCCAGCTTGCATGAGCCGAATTGCATTGGTACGTTCTTGTCTAGCTTGGCGCAACGCTGCTATTAATTGTGGGAACATTTATTTTCCTGAAAAATGAATCAAATAAAGCACAGTCGCCAAGGGATTCGCTATCATACAGCTTTGAGTGAAATCTATGAAAACACAATTTAATCTCTGAATGGTCTATATGCTTAGAGTCCAATTCATCATTTATCTCAGCTATAGTTCTATCCTTAGTTTTCTGGTGGAGTTGATGGGCAAGAATCTTTCCCGTCTTTTCACCATATTCGAATGTTTTACTCTGTGATTTATTTATTAGGTTTACAATGCGTCTTGTTGATAACTGATTGAACTCTGTTTGGAGAGTTAGTCACTGTTTGAATAAATCATTGAATGGGGTGACAGCTAGTGTACCATCTAATTTGAGAATATCATTTGATAACTGTTCAAGGTTTATATTGTGATGCTTTCTTTGTTCTGTGCTACAGGATATTATTTGTCCCCTCAGGTACACATTGGATTCCCACACTGTTAAAGCCTTTGACATAACAAATGGGATGTTCTTATTACTGAGGATGGCCACACCTCTAGATTTGGAATTAAAATTCGAATGATATGATTGTCCGATCCATCCTCCCCAGAGTCGTAAATGATCAAAGGTTCGGAGATGTGTCTCTTAAAGAAAGGCGATTCCCGCCTTTATTTAATCAAGTGAGTCAATACTTTCTTTCGTTTGGTGGGGCGGTTCAAGGATTTCACATTCCAGCTTACAAAGGTCACATCGCAATGAGCTGATCTGTTTGAAAAATCTGTCAGTCGTAACTATTCAAGACAGAAAAAATTAGCTATCTGTTTGACCTGCCTGCACCTATACTTTCTAAAACGTTGAAAAGGACCTTTAAAAAATAAGTAAACATGAACAAAAAAACAAAGGAGAAAAATGTGAACTGCCAACCCAGGCACAGCGATTCCCCAACCCTCACCTATCACATTTAAGTGCTTGTGTGAGGATACACTAGCTCTGAAAGAACAAACTCTGCTGTATATAGAGCAAACTTTTATACAAGGCACCTAAGAGAACAGCCTATGACAAACATTTCTTTTGTTGTCTAAGCATTGAGCATAGTTAGAAAACGGGTTCTGAAACTGTTTGTCAGCTCCATTATAGGTGATCCGGAGCTGTGCTGGGTAGATAAGACCGTATTTGACACCGTCTTGTCCGGGGAGCAGTTGTTTCACCTCACCAAAGGCTGATCTTGGGGGATAGTGCGGGAAAATGGAGATGTCAGTCCCTATAAAAAGGAGTGGTCCGGACTCCCTGGCATGGCGGAGGATGTCGGCACAATCTTGGTAGTAGTGGACTTTCGCCCAGACCTGGGGTTTGCCGTCTTGACTTTTTGGCACAATTTTTATTTCGATTTCAATTGTCTTTAGTATTTATTCTATTTCTGTATCTAATAACATTAGGATCTATATGGTGAATATTTTCTTTATCTTGCTAGTAAATATAGTATGTATGTATGTATGTATGTATGTATCTAAGAATTACCTCCGGAGGAACTCCACTGTTCCAGTATATTGAAGCAATAGTAACTGCCAAACATCAGGCAGATGGCACAGGGGGAGGCAGTGATGCGGTCGTTGACAATCTTCTGATCAATGCTCAACATGAAGCAGTCAGCAGTGAAGCAAGAGGACCCTGAGAATAAACAACATGAACAAATATATATTACAGATCTGTGCATCTGTGTCAACCATTTCACTACATTGTAAACTTGGTTCAGACATACCATACATGTATCTACGTGTTGCTGGCACAGCCTCCATCTCAACCTCTTCAGCAAGGCTTGTCTGCTCTACTTAGTGGAACATATTCTCTTCTTTCTCACCAAAAAAAAGCAAGTAGAAGAAGTAACATCTCTGTACAACCACTGGACTGACCTAGAACTTCTTTTTGTATCTGGGCAGTCTAAACGGTGCTCCCCCTTTTTGTCCAGATTTGTAAAGAAGGCCTCAGTCAGATTGATGCCAGTAAGTTGCTGGAAGTGTCCTGCCATACCAGCTTCATGAAACAAAAAAGGCCATTCTTGGCATAGCTTCAGGATGCTTGTATCTTTCTTGATGTCTTTACGCTGTGTGTAATAGGTGGACTTGACTTCTTTCACATCTTCTTCATCTCTTTGCTTCTTTAGCTCGCTAAAGTGGCTCCCAGTTGACAGCCATATGTGTCTTGAATACTGACTTTCTGTTCAGCTGGTATCTCATCAGTGTCGTTATCTGATTCTGCCTTGCGTTTTGTTATCTTTGGTGTGTCTGGTCGTCTGACATTTTCAATTCTTGCATGGAGTTGCTTTACCATGTCCAATAACATTACCATCAATTACATCCTTAAGTGACTTTGGATATATTTGCTCACTATCCTTTTTGCTATTTCAGTAGTGTTGCTTTTGGTTGGATTCTTGCACATCTTTATCATTTCAGAAACAATAATCCTCACCAATTTTTAAATTGTGTTATTGATTTCAAGTTTACCTGTGTAAAGTAATTATGTAATGTTAGTTAATATTAATGTAGAGTTTTTCCTTTTCTAACAGAGACTGTTGTCTGTACCCTGCTCAGGAACTACCAGGTGTAAATGAGAAGCTGTACGTTGTTGTCCTTGTCAAATAAACAAATACATGAATCATGATTGAAAATTATCCTTGTTGAATCACAACAGACAGATTATGCACAGTTTTATTTGAAACAGTTGTATACGGTGCATTTTAAAAGATGTTAGTGGTTGATTAATCCCGCTCATTTAGAAGCAGAAACAATGTTCTTATATTTTCTGTCCATTTGTTGTGATTGGTAAATTGTTGGTAAACTAGTTCAGTAAAATAGACACATTAAATTCTGAGTTAAACTGACAAATAGAAATATGTGTATTATGTAATATTGTCTATTATTTGCTTATGATAAATAGCAAGTTTACTGTATGGACATGTATATAAACAACTAATTACTCTTCTAATAACTTTTTGAGGAGATTATTATTCTACAGACAGCAATGTGTTGCTTGAGCCATCATCCCACTCTCCTGGTTCCACCTCCAATCGCCATCATCATACCCTCGCTGGATCTTTGCAGCTATTATTATCTTCAGCTCAACTCCACTACTCATCATCCCTCTTCATCTTCTCCATCCTCTTGAGGAGCCAGGATGGGCAGTTTCCCTCGCTAACGGTGGTGGTAGGAACTCACATAAAAAAACCCTCATGAGACAAGGCTGAATAAAGACTGATTTCATTTCCGGTGTTATTTCTGTGGAAAGTACAGATTCCTTCATCCTGAGGTGTCATTGTTATGTAATGCCGTTGCTGTTTAAGTTGATTCTAACATTGAGTGCTTAAAGTACACTGGATTTGAACCTAACTCACCAACTTGTGGACACACTGAATAATTAAGTTAGCCATGTTTGGTTTGGTTTGTGAAAAAGTAATGACAAATGAGTCAGTATTGGGAAGTTGTATTATTTCAGTGATATTCCGCCAGCTGTTTCATGCTCAGATGGTGTACAAAAATGTAAAGGGACAGAGAGAGAGAAATAAGAAACAATAATACAATACAGTTTAATATAAAAGTAATATCTGTTGGTGTGAGTTATTAAGGGCAGAATTAATTCACCATAGTTACCTAACAACCTAGATACTTTGGTATACCCTCAAACTTGTTGACGCACGTGCCAAGCAGGTTATATTAGCATTATTATTCACAGCAATCACTTTACATCTGTATGATCAAAATATAATTAGATATCCAGAATAAAAACAGGCATAAATAGCACAAGTAAAATGAAACAACACTATGCAGAGAAACGTATATATCCTGGAGAGATAAATATAGTTTAGAGCAATCAGGTGGCTTTTGAAAATGGAATCTGTATGCAGTGGCATTATCAGAATAATGACATCCAATCATTGACATGTACACTTATTTTCTCTGTTCTCTTTTCAACTTGTGGGAAGATATCTTCACACAAATATAAATTTGATGTTCAAATTTCATACACCAGGCCACGTTTAGATGTAGCAGTGTTCATTTACATCAGAAACACGTTGAAGGGATGTGCATAAGACTGTGACCATGAATTGCACCTCTCATGAACATGACCGCTGTCGACCAATTAATCCCAACCCCTATTAAAATGACATTCCTTCATTTTCATAACAGGTGTGGTGTCATGGTTACTGTGATGTCATGCTCTTCCCTTCAAACAAAATGGTATTTTTACATTCTGCTCCACCAAATAAAAGCTGTGCATGTGTAAACAGTGTGCTCCTGCAAGTATTCAAGTATATAAATTATTTTACATAGTATTTATTATATAATGATGAACTTGGGGGACTGCCTCGGGGAAGAAAATATGCTAATGTGTTGTGATGGTAAAGTTAGAAAACGTTGTCATGCCTCCTATGAAAAGACATGATGTTTATGGGAGAGGAGAACCCTTAGTGATGGTGCCAGGCCAGGTTTGGAAATGTGTACTGCTACGTGACAGACATAGCATGGCACAGCGATCGGTTAAACTACGGTTGTAGGGAAACCAGAGGCTACCAAACCGCTGGAAAAAATAAATCAGTTGGACAGTAAGTACAAGTCAGTGTGAGACTCTTCATCAACAAAACATCAGAAATTAGATCATGCAGACCGGGCATGGATGTCCAATAAACTGAAGATGAATGATCACACCTGAGGGATGGCGCACACGATAAAGTTTAGATGACGACAGAAGAAGAGCAACTGTGATTTATTTCAGAAATTTGAAAAGGCTTAGTGATATTACGAATGAATGCAATTTATCAGTTTGTAGGTAAATGGACTGTACTTATATAGCACCTTGCTAGTCTTCTGACCACTCAAAGCGCTCTACACTACATATCTCATTCACCCCATTCACACACTGTTGGCATTGGCTACAATGCAAGGTGCTAACTCATCAGTTTAAGGATCTAAACATTCATACACCCTTGGCACAGCCTTCAGGAGCAATTTGGGGTTCAGCGTCTTGCCCAAGGACACTTCGACATGCAGACCGGAGGAGCCGGGGATCGAACCGCCGATCATATGATTAGTGGACGACCCGCTCTGCCTGTGAGCCACAGCCGCTTCTTGCATGCTTCTATTTCAGTAGAATCCAGTGTGATGCTGAGAAACTTCAGGTGTGTGTCAGAACCATTTTTTTGGATCTGACAGGACGATCAGAGAGCATAAAAACAATGTTTTGATAGAAAGAAGCTTGAGCTGTCATGTCATGTCATGTTTTGATAGATCATCAAAAAGAAATTCTGTTTAACATAATCCTGCAAAGCACTCTGGGAAACTAAAATGAATATGCTTGGGCTGCTCCTGCACCCAAAAGACGCCACTGAGAGGAGTGAAGGGAACCATTTTGAAAGCACCTGTAATGTCTGCTTTGGAAAGCCAAGTGTCTTGTCCTGCTAGCTTTACTAATTTAATGGTGTTGTCAACAGAGGCATGAAGTGAAAAAGAAGCTTATGGTCAAATGAGGGGACAGATTAATCTAGTGATTAATCTTTCCTTTCATTAATATATCAAAAGAGAAATACAGTTCTGCTGCTAAAGAATGAACATTTCTTGGTGTGGAAGGATGATTGTTCAGAATGTCTTTGAAACACATTTGTTCTCCTGCCGTGAAGAGAGCGAACGTCTTTGCCACTGCTAAGAAAACGGCACTTGGGGAACGACAGACATTTTCATTGAAATTGTTGCAAATGTGATTGTAAAAGATGCAACTGTCAGCCATGAGTGTCAGTTGTGTGTGGCTGTGGAGAGGCTGTGAAACAGCAAAGTTGCAGAGGGTGGAGGCTGAAACACTGTGTGGCAGAGGAAAGAAGAGTGGGCTTGATTCATGCAGGTGATGCAGGAAATGCTTTGATTTAATGATCATCACTAATAATTTAATATCCAAGGCACAGCAGCACAAGTGAGTGTTTGAGCAATATAAAGAGCAGCTTTTCTGGAGGAGGATTTGTGGTATTGATAGATAATATTCTTCCCATAATTCAGTGAAGTTGCTAAACAGAGCCAGAGAAGAATCAAGCAGTCTCTCGTGGTGGATGGATTACCGACACAGAAACGGACCATTTCTGCCTAACCAGGGATTTGCAGGCTTGACTTGAGAGCAGTAGTATAGAACAAAGAAAGGAATTATACCCCCAGGGGAACCCGAGAAGGGGGGGGGGGCCTAAAGATCCATCAAACTAGGATGAAATGTAAGGAGCGACTGCAAGCACTACAATGCACAGGTCAAGAGCCTGGTGAGACAGAGGAGGAGCCGGGCCCGGAAGCACCCCACAGAGCCCAGAGCCTCCAAGTGGTGCAAACAGTCCTTTCGAACAGGCAGTCCGAGAAGAGAAGGATCAGATGGCCCCAAGCCTCTAAAACAGCAGAGTGGCAGAAGTTTGACGAGGATGTAGACAAGGTGCTGGAAGCAACAGCCAAAGGAGATGTTGAGAGGAGGCTTCACACTATGACGACCATCATAATGAGTATGGCCGCTGAGAGGTTTGGTGTTGAGGAGGAAAGGGTGGCGAAGCAGCCTTACTTTAAGAATCAGAGGGTAGTTAAAATCCGCAAACATCAGGACAGAACTGAAAGCCTTGAAGAAACAGCACAAGGCAGCACGGGAAGATGAGCGTGCACCTCTGGTAGAGCTCCATCCCATGCTCAGGAAGAGGGTCCTAATCCTGCGCAGAGCAGAACAACACAGGAGATGGCGGAGGGAGAGGGCTAGGAAGCGGGCCGCTTTCATCAACAACCCTTTCGGCTTCATGAAGGAGATCCTTGGACAGAAACGAAGTGGACGCCTGGCCTGTTCGAAAGAGGAAATCGACCAACACCTCCACGACACCTTTAGCGACCCCACCTGAGACCAAGACCTGGGACAGTGCAAGGCTGTAATAAGACCGCCAGAGCCTGCTGAGGCCTTCGATCTGAGGGAGCCACTGCTGAAAGTAATTCAGGAGGTGGTGCGGAGAGCAAGGTCCAGGTCAGCACCAGGACCAAGTGGAACGTCCTACAAGGTCTATAAGCACTGTTCCAAGTTGCTGCACCGGCTTTGGAAGATCTTGAGGCTCATCTGGAGAAGGGGGAGAACAGCACAGCAGTGGCGGTTTGCAGAGGGAGTGTGGATTCCTAAAGAGGAGGACTCCAAGACGATCAGCCAGTTTAGAATAATCTCGCTGCTCAGTGTCGAAGGAAAGATTTTCTTCAGTATTGTACCTAAGCGACTGACTGATTTCTTCCTCAAGAATGGATATATTGACACCTCCGTGCAAAAGGGTGGCATCTCTGGCGTACCAGGATGCTTAGAGCACACTGGCGTGGTCACTCAGCTCCTCAGAGAGGCAAGGGAGAACAAAGGCGATCTGGTGGTGTTGTGGTTAGATCTGGCCAATGCCTATGGCTCAATTCCCCACAAGTTAGTCCTTAAAACACTGGAGAGGCACCATGTTCCAGCTGCAGTAAGAGAGCTCATCCTGGATTACTACGGTGATTTCAGCCTGAGGGTCTCTGCAGGATCAATAACATCTAAGTTCGCTTTAGCGATGAACATGTTGGTGAAATCAGCAGAACCAGAGTGCAGAGGCCCCATGTCCAAATCTGGGATCCGCCAACCGCCTATCCGTGCCTTCATGGATGACCTGACAGTGGCCACAGAGTCAGTGCCTGGAGGCAGATGGATCTTGACGGGGCTGGAGAGGCTAATGGGATGGGCCAGAATGTCATTCAAGCCAACGAAGTCAAGATCCTTGGTCTTGAAGGAGGGCAGAGCAGCAGACAAGTTCCGCTTCTCTATCTCAGTAACATCAATCCCCTCCATCTCTGAGAAGCCGATTAAGAGCTTGGGAAAGTTATTCGACAGCAGGCTTAAGGATTTAGCCTCCATCAAGAACACCTGTGAGGAGCTGGAGGGATGGCTGAAGGTTGTGGACAAGAAAGGCCTCCCGGGGAAATTCAAAGCATGGATTTACCAACACGGGATTCTGCCAAGGATACTGTGGCCATTGCATCTCTATGAGTTTACGATCACTACCATCTCAGATCTGGAAAGAAGAGTCAGTCGCTACTTGAGGAGATGGTAAGGACTGCCGAGGAGCTTGAGCAACATCGCCCTCTATGGAAACACCTGTAAACTGACACTTCCCTTGAAATCCATTGAGGAGGAGTTCAAGGTCTTGCGTGCAAGGGAGGTGCTGCAATTTCGTGAGTCAGCGGATCCAAAAGTGTCTGGGGCAGGAGTAGCAGTCAGGACTGGCAGGAAATGGAGAGCAGAGGCTGCAGTGGAGCAGGCAGAGTCCCGGCTACGGCACAGAGTCCTGGTGGGAACAGTGGCCAGAGGAAGGATGGGTCTAGGAACCGTAGCTTCCCCCATTTTGACAAGGTTCGGCGAAAAGAGCGGAGGCAACTAGTCCAGAATGAGGTGAGAGCAGTGGTCGAGGAGGAGAGATCCAGCAGAGAGGTGAGAATGAGCATATATTGAGTTGCTGCCCAAAAGCTCTGGGGGATGGCCGTTACCGATGGTGTCACGATCAGGTGCTCAAGACCATCGCAGAGAGCATCTATAGTGGCATCACCAGCTGTCGGAGGTCTAAACCCACAAAGAAAGCCATAAACTTCGTCAGAGCTGGGGAGAAACTGAGTACAAGACCAAGAGCAACATCAGGGCTTCTCAACACTGCACAGGACTGGCAGCTGTCAGTGGACTTGGGGATCCAACTCAAGTTCCCCCAGCATGTTGTTAAGACCACCCTCAGACCTGACATCGTTTTGGTGTCAGAGGCAACAAAGAATGTTGTCATGCTGGAGCTCACTGTGCCGTGGGAAGAGCGTATGGAGGAGGCCTTTGAGCGGAAGAGGGGGAAATATGACGGCCTAGTCAGCAACTGCCACAGACAAGGCTGGAAGGCTAGGTGTTTGCCTGTGGAGGTAGGGTGCAGAGGCTTTGCCGGACAGTCTCTGTGCAGGGTCTACACTGCATTGGGCATCACAGGAGAGAGAAGGAGAAGGGCCATCCGGAACAACACAGAGGCAGCAGAGAAAGCCTCTAGGTGGCTCTGGATAAAGAGAGCGGATCCGTGGATAATTGCTGCTGGGGCACAAGCTGAGGCGTCATGAACCTCAGCTGGGCCGCCTGAGAGAGGGTGTCTGATGTTCGAAAGGCCCGAAACACCCAATGATCTCAGGTCCATCACTGATGATGTGCCCCAGCTAAGCATCAGTAGATGTTTCATTACAACTAGAAAGAAGTGGATACTCGCAGCTGATTGCCTCTTCTGTAGGGGAGCCACCTCATACAACTATACAGGACCTCTGACGTGAGCAATCTTTGGCAGTATATCAGTATTTAGGACTGGATCCTCTCCGAGACGATCCTGGACAGAATCAGAAATCTGCTTTTAAAGTCAACAACGGGATGCAGAAAATGGTGAGTAGACGTGACCGAACTTGCATTAAGTTTAATTGTTACATGTACTATCTAAACCACTTTAACTGAAGATCACACTAACAAAACCACACCAAAATGCAGCTAAACAGCCCCCTTTAAAAAAAGACTGCGTACAGAGAACACAAGTACAGTAAGTACAGTAGTCAAGGAGGAGTCATTTCCTCTTCTAAATAAGTTTAGAAGAGTCAGACTAAAAGGTTTGCTTACAACATGTCTGATTCACTGCCCATGTTTCTTCTACCATTGGACTCAGCTTTGTTTCTGTATTAAGAGATCTCATCAGTAATTCATGAGTGATAGAACCCGAGCTATATGAATAAAACCCAAGAACGAGTAACAGGATTCATAAACAAAGCAATCATGATCTCTCTCTGAAGATCTTCTGTCTGTCCACTGTCTGTTTTCTCAACTCACAGTGCCACCTGAACATCTCTTTACAGTTCTGATGCTATCAGTCTATACATCATCACTGTATTCCAACCTCTCATATGCACATCATCATCATCACTGATACTGTACAAAGGAACCATAAGACATGAGATAGAGCAGTGAGATATTGAGCTGAGTGGTGTTTGGGTTAGGGTTAGAGAGATGTGAGTGTAGTGAGATGGATCAATATAGTGAACACACATGGAGAGTAATTAATAACATGTCAGATAAGACATCTAATTTAAAAAATAACTCACACGCACTGCAGCTAAAATATTTCTATGCTTGGATAAAAATGTGATGCAAGCGAGAAAGCCTTTGTGCAACCATGTATACAAACGCTGAATTTATTTGATATTTATACTTGACAAGGAGCTCACATCTGAGATTAACTCTTGAATGGCACTGAAAAGAATGTATGTTTTACAGCAGTGTCAGTGGAGCAATGATACACACACTGTGTGTGTGTGTGTGTGTGTGTGTGTGTGTGTGTGTGTGTGTGTGTGTGTGTGTGTGTGTGTGTGTGTGTGTGTGTAATGAAGGAGATGGGGAACAATCATGGTCACAGTTTAAAGGTAGACTGTTGATTGGGAACAAGTAGTTTCTCATGTCAAAGTTAGACATTGTCAGAAGAAAGGTCTACTTCTATTAAGAGTCATAATGGCTGCTTGTCAGTTAACTATAAGAAGGTATTAGGTATTGGTATATGTATTTAGGTAAAGAGAAGGACCTCCAGTATGAGCTCCAGAAAAGTCTTAAAATCCACTGTTGTAGAGAGAGAACAGTGATGAATTGTCCAAATGGGGAGAGGTTGTTTTTTTAACTGTCTACAGGCATCATCTTTGTGACAGCAGTACATTTATGATGTCTCATGCATTCATGATTTTAGGTGACTATTCTTTTCATCACTCACTTAGCAAACCCTCTCAATGACTCTTTTTTATTGCTGTGTAAGATATTTGTCCCATCGCTGCTGTATACCATTTTAGAGCTTCCTTTCAAAGTGTTTTTTTTTAAATGTTCCCCAGGCTTGAAGTGTCTGTCCGCTCCCTGGCCTCATTCCTCCACAGTGCTACACTGAATGGTAATGTGAATGCTGCCTGACACCTCTAATAGAAGTGCCACACAGTAGAGGGACAGATGGAAGGATGGAGATCAACCTGTCAGGATGACAAAATTTCATACAGACTAAGTGACATGATGAGTAAGAATGCAAAGGTTACCCAACTCTCTGCTTTTGTACTGCTCTCAAAGTGCTCAAAATGCCGTGTGGTAGGTTTGACATATTGATTTTACTGTAGAACAGAGTAGATTTCTCTGCGGGTGTCTTTGGAGTTTTATATTATCTTCAAGGCTTGTCACTAAAGTCGGTATTATCAGACTTACGCAGAAGATTTGCTTACTCCTTGTCTGACTCTTACCAAAAGAATCTGGAGCCATCAAATCAATTTCAAATCAAATCAGTTTCATTTGTTTAGCCCAAAGTCACAAAGTACATTTGCCTCAAAGGGCTTAGGGTCCTTAGACCCTCAGTTCCAGTGAGGAAAAACTTGCCCACAAAAAATCTTTAACAGGGAAAAAATGTGGAAGAAACCTCAGGAAGAGCCACAGAGGAGGGATCCCTCTCCCAGGACGGACAGACGTGCAATGGATGTCACGTGTACAGGACAAATTAACACAAACATATTGTACAATTACAATGAATGATAAAATGACAATGAACTACAATGAATGACACAATGATTACAGTAACAGATATGGTAGTAATAATGACAGTAATAATATGCGTAGTGGACGTCGTGCAGGATCACAGCAGCAGCCACGATCCATGAGAACCTGCTGGACGAGAGATACAGAAACTCCAGGGAAGTTTGGTTGAGTTTGGTGAGCCATGCTGGAGCCAAATGTCCAAATGGTAAACCTTCAATGATAAGGTGCGTGTTTTTGTTGGGAGGCCTTTCTTTCTTTCTTTCTTTCTTGCTCTGTGTCTACATTACTAAAGTTGGCTTTGAACATGGGGTGAACAAGTATACCCCAAATTCATGTTTTCAAATTCAGGTACAATTCTTCTGATGGTTTGTAAAATTCATTACAAATCTGATATTATGGTAAATGGCAGCCCATTCTCCCTAACATTATGTTTAGAATAGATTATTCTGCAGGGCACAATTTGCATTTAATGTCAGTGTTGAGTGCCAGTACGTGAAATACTATATTCTTTATATTCTTTTATTCTGCATATATTCCTATTCAAACTGACAATGGAATACTAGCTAGATGTCATCTGAAACTAAGTGTAACCCTCTCAAACAGGTAACTAAGAGCCTGGCCACTGATACTGTACAAGAGTCTACAGGCAGTGTTTGAAATACTGCCAGGTAACACATGGAGACAAACATTTATTCACACGTGCAGACTATTTAGTCACTAACTAACATGCATGTCTTTGGACTGTGGGAGGATGGCGGAGTACCCGTAGAGAACCCACACAGACACGGGGAGAACATGTGGACTCCACAAAGAAAGGCCCTGGCCAGCTGGCAGGTTCAAACCCACCTTGCTATAGAGGGAGGTATATAGGGATAGAGGTAGGAGGTCTCACTGACAGGGTGAGTCAAGGGATCAGTAAAATATCTATTCTATTCTATTCTATTCCAGGTTTGAGTGGTTTGTTAAGCTAGAAGTGGAGCTCTGTGTAGTGCATGAATGAATTGTTTAATAGTTGCTATTCATCTGATGAATATTTTCCTGTTGTACTGCAAATCCATTTATCCTGTGGTTATTTAACAGCCAGTGATGGGAATAACGGCGCTAGAAATAACAGCATTAGTAATGGCGTTACTTTTTTTAATAACGAGTAATCTAATTGATACTCTTCTCATCATTATAATGCTGTCATCATTACTGCCAAAAAATGAGGCGCGTTACTATGATTGAAGACAGCTGAAGACAGCTGATCTCCACACTAGTCCAACACACACATTTATTACATTCCGAAAGTTATTTTTGAAAATTTCAAGTAGGGACTTCCGGTGGGCAGCCGCATGGAGTAGACGCAACGCACACGTGCTCCTGCTCATTTCAAACTTTTCACTCCTTTAACCATTTATTTCACAACCAAAGTATTGAAGAATTTTATTTTACTATAAGAACTGTTTTATTTCACTCGCATACACCTTAAAATGGCTTCAAAGACCGGCAAAGCTGGAAAAAAGGTTGACTCGCCGACTAGCTTAACGATGGAGGCCATCTCTGAGCTACTGGACCAGCACCGAGAGGCATTAGCTACAGATTTCAGGTCCTCTTTCAGCTCGCTGGAAACGAAATTCGACCAAGTTCGGGCCACTGTGGAAGACCACGGTCAGCGTCTGAGTTCTCTCGAGCTCGTCTCAGAGGACCTGAGCCAGCGTGTTAGCGAGCTGGAAAATGCCTGCTCCAGCCTCCGTGAAAACAACTCCAAGCTAACAACCAAAGTCGTCGATCTGGAAGGACGGAACAGACGGCAAAACCTGCGCATCCTCGGACTAGCGGAGACTACTGAAGGAGGGCGACCCACGGAATTCTTCTCTGATCTGCTGTGTGAGGTTTTTGAGGGATGCTTTCCTCCCCGCCGGAGATCGACAGAGCTCACCGCTCACTGGCACCCAAACCAGCCCCGGGACAGAGACCGCGGCCAGTCATTCTGCGGTTGCACCGTTACCAAATAAAAGACCTTCTGATCCGCGAGGCTAGACGGAGGGGAAAACTGGACTACCGCGGCCAGCAAATCCGCATTGTGGAGGATTACTGCCCAGAAGTTTTGAGTCAGCGCGCCGAATACAGGGAAGTAATGTCGGAGCTATATGCTCGAGGACTCAAGCCCTCACTACTGTACCCTGCCCGGCTCCGTATCACACTTTCCAGTGGGGAGAGGAAGTGGCTGCGCTCGGTGGATGAAGCACGCAGATATGTCGACGGCCCCCCAAACGCTTTGCACACATCAGGAATGTCTGCTCAGTGACAGTGGCCGTCAGATTATTACGGTTCTTAACTTCTTACTAAGTCCCCCCCCCCCCCTGATTTCAGACGGCGAGGCCATTTTGCCTCTGCTGTCAGAGTCAAGGTTACCATGACAACTAAAGCCGCGGTGAAGTGAGTACTTTCCTCTTTAAACTCAGCGGACTACTCTATCTTGGTTGGAATAACACTGTTAAGTTCACTGTTATTTTCTTTTTTATATATATATGTATTTTTTTTTTCTTAGGTAACAGTTTATATGTGTAGTCCTTGGTACTTTACTTAAGGCCATATATGAGACCCATTGGGGCGCTGTTATTTCATCCTATAGGGTTGTGTTCTTAAAAAGAGATGTAAACAGAGGAGTGTAGTTTATGTTCTGAATAATAATGGAGGAGCTGAAGATGGTACTACAGGAAGATTTTCGTTAGGTGGATAATGGAAGTTTTGAAGAGCTTGCTGCTATGTTCTTTGGCAGCTGTCTTGAGGTGGGAAGGGGTGGGGGGTGGGTTTTGCAACACCTACACTGCTTTGGAAGCCTGTATAAGCCCACACACTTGCTGTGTCGTTTTGAGTTTGTTATATATTCTTGAGACCGATACCTGGAGTATTAATACTACCTGTGGTAACTTACCCATCCTTTCTGTTAGGGAGTATGGCTAGCCCCTTGAATTTTCTGAGCTGGAATGTCAAGGGTTTAAACCACCCTGTTAAAAGGAGGAGAGTTTTTTCGCACATCAGGCAATTTGGAACAGCCATTGCTTTTTTACAAGAAACACACATTCGTGGTACTGACAATTCACGTCTGATGTCACGATGGGCGGGGCAGCATTTTCACTCTACTTTTCAGGCTAAGGCCAGAGGGGTCTCCATTCTTATTAATCATAATATTCCCTTTGAACACCATAACGTGATATCAGATACAAATGGTCGCTATATTATTGTCTCGGGGAAGTTGTATAATACTATGGTAGTGTTTGCCAATGTATATGCCCCAAATGTGGACGATGTGGGTTTTCTAAAAGGTTTCTTTTCTTCTCTTCCTGGTCTGAGCTCATACTCTCTCATACTTGGTGGGGATTTTAATTGCTGGCTTGATCCCGTGCTTGACCGGTCCTCTTCTAATCCTGGTATAATGAGTAGATCTGCATCGCTTATTCAGTCTTTCTTAGACAACTATGGTGTCACAGAAATATGGCGATATCTCCATCCGGGTGGGAGGGAGTACTCATTTTTTTCTCATTCCCACCATACCTACTCTCGGATTGACTATTTTTTTGTTGACAATCAATTGATCCCATTTACCCGCTCCTGTGAATATCAGAGTATATTGATATCTGACCACGCCCCGTTGGTGCTGTCCATGACTCTTCCCGACCTCCCTGTTGCAGAGAGACACTGGCGTTTTAACTCAACCTTACTGTCCAATAATGACTTCGTGAAATTTATGGGTGAGCAGATAACCTTTTTTTTTGATACAAATGCATCATCTGAAACCTCCAGCCTGACTATCTGGGATGCTCTGAAAGCTTACCTGAGGGGACAAATTATTTCTTTTAGCGCAAACATGAAAAAGAGAGCTCAGAAGGAACGACTAGAACTATCTAATCAAATTAAAGAAGTCGATCAAAGATACGCTCAAATCAAGGACCCTGAACTATACAAAAAACGTGTGGAACTCCAAACTAGATTTGATCTTCTCTCAACACATTCAATTGAACGCCAACTATTGCAGAGTAAAAGTCGATTCTATGTCCATGGCGACAAATCTGGTAAAATGTTAGCCAATCAGTTGAAGGGATTTAAAGCAAAACAACACATTACAAAAATCCAGATGGATGATGGTAACATCACCTCAGATCCCTCCAAAATCAACAACACATTTAGGAATTTTTACTCCCGGCTTTACACTTCTGACCTCCCCAATGACAGTACGCAGATGGAAAATTTCCTTGATCTACTAGAAGTCCCCACACTTACCCATGAAAATAAGACCAGGTTAGATGAGCCTATATCGCAGGGGGAGATAGCAGCTGCTATCGCCTCATTGCAATCTGGGAAATCCCCTGGACCTGATGGGTTCCCAGCGGAATTTTTCAAAACATTCTCTTCGCTACTTTCCCCTTACCTATGTTCAGTGTTATCAGACTCTTTCAAGCAAGGCAAACTCCCAGCATCATTATATGAGGCATGCATCAGTCTTATCGCAAAGAAAGGTAAGGACCCAACAGAGTGCTCCTCCTATAGGCCAATCTCCTTACTAAATGTTGACGCCAAAATTCTGGCAAAAGTTTTGGCCCTCAGATTAGAGGGTATACTACCAGAGATAATATCAGAGGATCAGACTGGCTTCGTAAAAAATCGTCATTCTTATTTCAATATACGTCGTTTATTTGATATTTTGTACTGTCCCTCAGGGGCAGTGCCGGAATGTGTCCTTTCTCTAGATGCAGAGAAGGCGTTTGATCGTGTGGAGTGGAAATATTTATTTGCAGTTTTGAAAAAATTTGGTTTTGGCCCAAACTACATTAGCTGGGTTAAACTATTATATGCATACCCAACTGCTTTTATCCTTACCAATTATCAACGGTCTCAACCTTTCAGTCTTCATAGGGGAACCCGTCAAGGGTGCCCTCTAAGCCCATTGCTTTTCGATCTGACCATAGAGACTCTGGCAGTTGCGTTTCGCCGCTGCAAGGACATTTCAGGGATTTGGAGGAAAGGAATTGAACATAAAGTGTCTCTGTACGCCGATGATCTTTTACTTTTTATATCAAACCCAGACACCTCTTTACCTGTAATGCTATCCTTACTTACTCAATTTGGCCAGGTTTCGGGGTACAAACTAAATTTACACAAGAGCGAACTTTTTCCTGTGAATACGGAGGCACTTGCTTTAGAATATACCAGTCTCCCGTTTAAGATTGTGGAAGACAAATTTGACTACCTTGGCGTCACAGTTACAAGGAAACATAAGTGTCTCTTTAAAGAAAACTTTTATACTTTACTAAATCACGTGAAGGAGCGCTTGACGCACTGGTCACCCCTATCTACATCCCTGGTGGGCCGGATCAACTCTGTTAAAATGAACATCCTCCCTAAATTTTTGTATCTCTTTCAATCAATACCAATCTTCATTCCCAAATCTTTCTTTGACTCATTGGACTCAATCATATCGGCCTATATATGGAGGGGCAAGCGCCCTAGACTAAATAAAGTCCATCTTCAAAAAAACAAAAAAGATGGAGGTATGGCGCTGCCTAATTTCCGCCTTTACTACTGGGCCGCTAATATACGCTGTATTACTTTCTGGTCACACTTTCTTGATCGGGCCGCCTGTCCGACGTGGGTGAGGATGGAGTTGGGTTCTGTCCGAAATGTTTCCATTTTGGCTCTTCTTGGGTCCCCGCTCCCCCTCCCCCCGGGTAAATGGACTGATAGTCCGACGGTTTGGCACACATTGAGGGTCTGGGCTCAGTTCAGGAGGCATTTTGGCTTTTATAGTTTCTCTCTCTTTAGTCCTATTCTGTCTAACCCTGGTTTTCCACCTTCACTATCTGATTCTGCATTCAAAGAGTGGCACAGTAGGGGCATAGGGAAATTTAAAGATCTTTTCATTGATAGTTGTCTTGCATCATTTGCACAACTGTCTGATAAGTTTAGTTTACCATACACTCATTTTTTTAGATACCTGCAGGTAAGACACTTTCTCCGATCTCAGATGGCTAGTTTCCCTAAGGCAATCACCGTAACCATCGCTGACAAGTTACTTGGTATGCATCCAACACGTAAGGGGTTAATATCAGTAATTTATGACAAATTGATGGGCATTAAACAGACCCCTCTGGACAAAATTAAGACTGCTTGGGAGCAGGATTTAAACTGTCAGCTGTCAGATGATGTATGGGATTCCACTCTCAGGCTGGTAAATTCTACATCTCTCTGTGCACGTCACTGTCTGTTACAGTTTAAGGTGGTGCACAGGGCTCATATATCTAAGGCCAGGTTATCTCATATGTACTCTGACGTTGATCCTTTATGTGACAAATGTAAGAGAGGGGAGGCCTCGCTTATCCATATGTTTTGGACCTGTCCAAGCCTGGAAAAATATTGGAGAGATGTTTTCCAAACCTTGTCCATTATTCTTAATCTTGAGCTGGAGCCCGACCCATTGATTGCCCTTTTCGGCACCACCAGTGGGGATGACATGCGCCTCACTGCAACCAAAAGTCGTACGCTGTCTTTCGCCTCGCTGTTGGCTAGGCGTGCAATCCTGTTCAGGTGGAGGGATGCTGCCCCGCCTACACATGCTCAGTGGCTAAGGGACATCATGTCCTGTCTAGACCTCGAAAAGATCCGTTATGCAGTCTGTGACTCGAGCAAGGGGTTCCAAAAGGTGTGGGGACCTTTCTTGAAATACTTTGAGAACCTTAAGCCAAATTGAATTATCGGCCCCCGTTCCCTTTGCTTTGCTCCTTTGTCCGTTTTTGTCAGTTCCAGAGTCTGTATCAGTCAATGTCTAAATACTCTTGCTTATTGCTCTTACCTATTTAGCTTTACTTAGTTATTCATCCTGTTTTATTTGTTTAGCTAGTTTATTCTTATTTATCTCGCAACTCAGCTCTTGACTCCCAGCAGTTCCCTATAACACTCCAGGAATAATACTCAGGAATCATGATTTGTAGGTGTTGCTTGTGACAGGGGAGGGATGTTTATGTTTGTGTTAATGTTGGATTACTCTAGAAAAACATACAATGTATGAACATGCAAATGTGATGTGATGTGAAATATGTAAAATTCAATAAAAATATCTGAGAGAAAATTTCAAGTAGACCTTCTTGTCGTCATTCCAATATAAAAAATACTACATGCTCAAAACAGAACTAGAACATTGCTCACATCTGAAACACAGCTCAAGGCCTCATGAAATGAATGACTTACCCTCGAGAGTCTGCTTTGCATCATGATCAATTTTATTCAAATCACTGACTGAGGGAAGCATTTAACACTGGAGAGCTATATACTAGTAATGTCTCTCTTTGTCAAGGACAATATGACTCACACCTTGACGAGAAGAGGCCGGCTGAGAAGAAAAGTTATCTTTCAAATTATGAAGAGTTTCTTCAGTATATTATCAGTCATGTCCTCCAGAAAAGACACATCTCATTGCATGAGATTAAAACTTCCAGTGATCTAGATAATTCTTGCAAATCCTTCTTTGGACTTGTCTGGTGCTTCAGGTTTTGCACTCACTGCAGACTGTTTTATAATACTGATAGACAAGTTTAGCTGCCATCAATCCTGCTGCGAAAGAAACACACACACACACACACACACACACACACACACACAGAGTTCTGCTTTTATTTCTTCCTTGATTTATTTGGACTTTCTGCTTTCTGCTTTCAATTTCAAACACAGTGTTACTTCAATATGTAACCAATTGCTTGGTGCAGGCGCCGTGCATGATTTCCCTCTGCTCTACACTCTTAAGTGAATTTCTGCGCCCTTAAATCATCAGCATACATATGGAAAAGGCTTAATGTGAATCTGTTCTTTGACCTACATTTGGCTGTGTCCCCTCCAGCACTTGGACAATTTAAATGCTCCTGTTTGGATATTTACAACAATCTCACAATTATTTATGAAGCAAAGATGAAAGGGCTTTATGTGTGAAGTTCAGTGATATTAGTGTTTGTGTCGAAGAGAAGAGTCAGGAGACAGATGCTGAGAGGGAATGAGACTGCTTCATAAGCGTGCAGATCCAGTTTTAGTGGTTAAAGAAATGTTCAAAATCATAAATAAATAAAAGTATTTAAATCATTTAGGAGCAATTCACTGTAACAACTTGTTTAAGCCTGAATGTGACCTATTCATGAATTCATGAAATGCATTCGAGACACGACCCTAACTTCCACTCCTGTAGTTCCATCAAACAGCCACCGAAGCCATAATAATATTATTAAGAAACAACAACAGCAACATCACAAAGCACCAGCCAGTGCAGTCAATAAATACAGAGAGGAAATTAAGACATGTCCATAGAACACACCATCATCATACTGAGGGAAAAACAGAAAACAACAAAAACAAACCTTTGATCTTGTCCACATGTCCAAGTGTTTGTGTGTGTGTGTTTACCTTTTAATATTCTATGTTTTTATGACCAGTTAAAAACAATACCATGTATGAAGGCTCAGCAGCGGCCTACGGTTCGAATCCGACCTGCGGCCCTTTGCTGCATGTGTTTCCCCATCTTTCTCTCCCCTCATTCCTGTCACTCTTCAGCTGTCTTTATGTCAAAAATAAAGCTTGAAAAGGCCAAAATATCTAAAACGAAAAAACGACTTGAGAACACTCAACAACATCAAGTTGGTGTCAACACTCCCCAAGCAGTGGTTTTGCACTCCTTCATTCTGCCAACATTTGTGCAAAGCCTGTAAAACATGTGCAAAGAGACCTATCCTATATTATTGACTATTCCACTGTTGTAGTAAGTCATGGTGAACATATGATTTTTTGACCTGATACATTCAGTTCAGTTCAATTTTATTTTTTTGTTTATATATCACCAATTCATAACAAAAGTTGTCTCATGACACTTTTCAATTAGAGCAGGTCACATGACACAATACAAAAAGTTTATTGGCTAGCAGAGAGTGCTGTAGTGTTAGCTTACTGTAGGCTGGATAAATATTCATTTGTGTGTAATGCCATGGAGTGTAATGTTAGTTGTTATTCTTAAAAACTCAAACCAACAGAACGTGTCTATTGTCAAATGTTAAAAACCTTTTACTTTTAATGCACTTTAGTCAATTAAACATTTTGTAATTAATTCTTTGAGTGCTGAGTGAGTATTAGCTGATTAGCTTTTATTCTAGCCAATTATACTTAATAAAAGGACACCTGAGTGTATACAACAATGTAGAACCCATTACATTTTCAACCCAAAGATGGATGCACAAAGTATTTTTCATTTCTAGTTATGACCGAAATGGCTGGGTGCATGGGTGCAATTACAGGTGGGTTTGAGCAACCAGGCTTTCATTCAACCTTCATTCAGCCTGCCTAAAGTCCACCCACCCTCAACCTCTGACCATTAATGGATTGGCAGGGAGGCAGCAAAGGCAGGACTGCCAAGATGCCATGCACACGGCTTATAGGAGGAGGCAACAAATCACCAGCAAGAGCCAACATACTTGTGCATAGCTGGAAAAAATTATTAATTAAAAAAAAAAAAAAAACAGAGTGAAAGCTGCAACCACTCTCTAGAAAAGACCTCTTCGTACTCCCAGCATGGGACAGGTGTTGAGTCTAACCTCTCTCTCCAAAATCATTCACAGTGGTGTCAACACTACCATTAGTCTGGAAGTCTGTAGGGTTATAACTTCTGTCATTAATAATCTGTACACTGAAGTTTTGATGGTACAATGGTCTGCAGGTTTAAATGAACATTTCTGTCTATAGGTCTGTCTGGGGTCAAGGAATTTCTGGCCTGTCTGATTTTAATAATGTTTTCAGACACTGTGCATTTGTTCCCCAGGACAAGCTTTGTTGTCTGCTGTCATTGCTGTTTGTTTGTCAAATATGTCACATTTTACTCTGTGAATTAAGCTCTGTGACCCTGTGACGCCTAGTCTCTACAAAAGGACTGAATCCTACATTTCACATCATCCAACGGACAGTGTCCCTCTTTACCTCTACATGCCCGCTTTGTCATCAATCATAAGGAATTCATCACGAGAATGCTAAATCAAACACTACTAAATCAACCATTGAAAACACATCAGCCAGTACTTACCACAAAACATTCAAAGCATCCACTAAGAGGTGAAAGGTCATCGACCAGGAGTCAGTGAACAGCTGGAGAAAGATCAAGAAAAACATTCACATCTGACAGCAGAGAGCATCTTTGAACAGAGACAGGGGGTTACCACCTCAGTTATCAGTGGCTGTCAGTGTATATCATCTTTTGTTTGACACTTTGTAAGACCGGTCATAGCAGTACAGTAGACCTTCACACCCAGAAGGGATTCACATACAGTTCAGCAGGAGAGAGCTGTGTCTGCTGTGTGTGTTTCTCCTCCTCCTCTCTGTGTGTCCCACATCAACAGGCCTCCTACTGCAACTCATCTGTACACTGTGCTGAGCCCATGAAAGCCCTCTCACTGTTTCATGATCATTACTTGCCATAAAGACGCAGGCTCAAACACAGGGCCAACAGATTGACTACCCGCTGACAAGAGTAATCCAATTTATTATTCGCTCCATTTGACCAAGTTTCCTGTGGGAGAATAAGAAAGCCAAGGACCTATGCTTTAGTGACTCCTGAGCTTGTTGACTCTGATTTTTTATTAATTTGTGTCTGTTTAATTAAAGTCATATTTTCTTACTGCCACTCGTGGAGATGTTGGTTTCTCTAAATTTGCAGGTTAAAGCCTGTAGGTTGTCATTAGAAAATCTCTTTTATACAAGAGACCCTTAAGCTGCCTAAAGTCCCCTTTTTTATAAATAAATATATGCCACAAGGTGCTCCAAAATGTCGTCACATCTTCTGTTGGAGGACAAGACTTTCACACAGATAAACATTGGCATGCACAAACATGCACACAGTGTTTTGTAAAAGCAATTTTTTAACAATATTGTTGCAATCAGCAGCTATTCAGTGTTCCTGCAGCACTTGAATAGAACAAAGGAGTCACTAATATAAAGCACCTACACCTGTGCTTTTCCTACTATGGCAAGTCAAAATGTTTGTTGTGAAAAAGGACTATAAATCATGTCGCATGCGATGGATGGTAGAGATGGGGAAGATTCCCATGTTTACAACTTGCAAACTGTCACAACTCAAGACAGTTTTTGGTCGAGTTAGGTGCAGACCACACCGAGCACGTCTCTGTCACATCGTGGCGACAGCGCTGTTTTGGTCCGTCCTCCACGCAACTTCAAACCCCACAAGAAGCGTGTCAGAAGTGGACTTGGTCGTTTTCTAGGTGCTTAGGTGCTTCTAAATGTGTAAATATGCTTCATACTTAATTTGTTTCGCCTTTCTGTGTCTGGCTACAGCCAGCTCGAGCTGCTCAGTGTGGATTGACCCGGACTGCTCACAGAATCTGTCAAAAGTAGAATCACTGTATATTTCCCAGTGGAACCTAGTGGAGACGTGCTTCTGGGACGCTTCTGAAATGGACAGCGGTGGGTGGTGTGATTTAAAACATTGACTGCATGCCGTATAGCAGCGGCAACTGCAGCGCACACATATTTATACACAAGTTATTTTGCATTGACAACATTCCACTATTCATTCAATTTGGGTGTGATCATCTTATATATTAGGTAACTGGAGATATTAAATCTTTATCAGTCCACAGTTTACCACAGTAAACCTCACATCCAGCTGACGTTGTTAAGAACTTTTTTTGATTTACTATACTTACTACATTTTGGTAGTCAGACTGCAACACTCAGGACCAGCATGTAGGATTTAGTGCAGGGGTCGGCAACCCAAAATGTTGAAAGAGCCATATTGGACCAAAAAAACAAAATGGAGCCACAAAAAATTAAGAGCCTTATATAAGCCTTATAATGAAGGCAACACATGCTGTATGTATCTATATTAGCTATATTAGCCTACTATTAAAATGACTAAGTTGGCTACAAATACATAATGAGCATTCATGATTAAATGTTTATTTTCCCTGCAGTGTATTTTGTAGAGAACGACGCACCACGTAACTGCTCTGTTGTATGATGCTGCCTCAAGTTTAACTTTATTACAATATTAATTGTTGTAATGAAACATCTACTGATGCTTAGCTGGGGCACATCATCAGTGATGGACCTGAGATCATTGGGTGTTTCGGGCCTTTCGAACATCAGACACCCTCTCTCAGGCGGCCCAGCTGAGGTTCATGACGCCTCAGCTTGTGCCCCAGCAGCATTTATCCACGGATCCGCTTTCTTTATCCAGAGCCACCTAGAGGCTTTCCCTGCTGCCTCTGTGTTGTTCCGGATGGCCCTTCTCCTTCTCTCTCCTGTGATGCCCAATGCAGTGTAGGCCCTGCACAGAGACTGCCTGACAAAGCCTCTGCACCCTACCTCCACAGGCAAACACCAAGCCTTCCAGCCTTGTCTGTGGCAGTTGCTGACTAGGCCGTCATATTGCCCCCTCTTCCGCTCAAAGGCCTCCTCCATACGCTCTTCCCACGGCACAGTGAGCTCCAGCATGACAACATTCTTTGTTGCCTTTGACACCAAAACGATGTCAGGTCTGAGGGTGGTCTTAACAACATGCTGGGGGAACTTGAGTTGGCTTCCCAAGTCCACTGACAGCTGCCAGTCCTGTGCAGTGTTGAGAAGCCCTGATGTTGCTCTTGGTCTTGTTTCTCCCCAGCTCTGACGAAGTTTATGGCTTTCTTTGTGGGTTTAGACCTCCGACAGCTAGTGATGCCACTATAGATGCTCTCTGCGATGGTCTTGAGCACCTGATCGTGACACCATCTGTAACGGCCATCCCCCAGAGCTTTTGGGCAGCAACTGAATATATGCTCGAGGGTCCCCTTTCTTTGGCACAGAGGGCATGCTGGAGTGTCGACCAAACCCCAGCAGTGCAAGTTGGAAGGGCTGGGGAGTACATCATAGACGGCCTGGACTAGGAACTTTATGCGGTGTGGCTCTGCCTGCCAAAGGTCAGTCCACGAGATCTTCCTCTCTGCAACTTGCTCCCATCTTGTCCAGGCGCCTTGCTGTCTCATTCCTACCGCTCTGCTGGATCTCTCCTCCTCGACCACTGCTCTCACCTCATTCTGGACTAGTTGCCTCTGCTCTTTTCCCCGAACCTTGTCAAAACGGAAGGGTTGCTACGGTTCCTAGACCCATCCTTCCTCTGGCCACTGTTCCCACCAGGACTCTGTGCCGTAGCCGGGACTCTGCCTGCTCCACTGCAGCCTCTGCTCTCCATTTCCTGCCAGTCCTGACTGCTGCTCCTGCCCCAGATACTTTTGGATGCGCTGACTCACGGAATTGCAGCAACTTGCACGCAAGACCTTGAACTCCTCCTCAATGGATTTTAAGGGAAGTGTCAATTTACAGGTGTTTCCATAGAGGGCGATGTTGCTCAAGCTCCTCGGCAGTCCTTACCATCTCTTCAAGTAGCAACTAACTCTCCTTTCCAGATCTGAGATGGTAGTGATCGGAAACTCATAGAGATGCAATGGCCACAGTATCCTTGGCAGAATCCCGTGTTGGTAAATCCATGCTTTGAATTTCCCCGGGAGGCCTGTCTTGTCCACAACCTTCAGCCATCCCTCCAGCTCCTCACAGGTGTTCTTGATGGAGGCTGAATCCTTAAGGCTGCTGTCGAATAACTTTCCCAAGCTCTTAATCGGCTTCTCAGAGATGGAGGGGATTGGTGTTCCTGAGATAGAGAAGCGGAACTTGTCTGCTGCTCTGCCCTCCTTCAAGACCAAGGATCTTGACTTCGTTGGCTTGAATGACATTCTGGCCCATCCCATTAGCCTCTCCAGCCCCGTCAAGATCCATCTGCCTCCAGGCACTGACTCTGTGGTCACTGTCAGGTCATCCATGAAGGCACGGATAGGCGGTTGGCAGATCCCAGATTTGGACATGGGGCCTCTGCACTCTGGTTCTGCTGATTTCATCAACATGTTCATCGCTAGAACAGGACCACTGAGATGGTGCAGCCTGTGATGATTCCCACCTCCAATCTGTGCCACTTAGATGTTATTGATCCTGCTGAGATCCTCAGGCTGAAATCACCGTAGTAATCCAGGATAAGCTCTCTTACTGCAGCTGGCACATGGAGCCTCTCCAGTGTTTCAAGGACTAATGAATTATGTTTCATTGATTTGATGAAATTAAAGAAATGCAATAAAGAAATCCGATTTTTGATGTCACTTTTATTTTGAGGATGCAAAAAAAAAAAAAATGGAACGTGCATAACGTGCCCCTTATCTGGGCACCAAACAGAGTGCAATAAAACGCAGCCTGCGTTTATAAAAATAAAACAGCAGCCTTTTAAAAAGGCAAAGTATATAAAATCAAATTAATACAGTTCAAGTTTGACTTCTGTGCAAATGCCAAGCAAGTCAGTGCAAGGGTAAAACGCAGCAGCATCCTCTTCTCTTTTGACACTCAACCAACGCAGCTATCCTCAGACCTGAGCAACAAAACACAATAATATCTAACTATAATAATATTTTTTTTTCTAATAGGAAGGGCATTTTAGCAGATATTTGACAAATCTGGGAACTAAATCCTTACCAAGAAATTTCTTTACAATTGTGTTAGGGAAGGTGTGTAATATCATGTCTTAAAATGTTGAAATTCAACTCCCGTGGGAAACCTCCTAAGAAATTGCTCAAAGTTGGGGTACCTGTAACTGATTTTTGAAAAATCAGCAATGTTAAATTTGGCTTTAAGTAACTTGTGAGGGGTCAAACTAGGGTTTTTTCGTGATTCTGAGTTGATTGCAAACATTAGTTTCTCACCAAAACCACTCCTTAGTGCAAAAACAGCCACCCCTACTTTTTCCACTTACTGCATTTTCAGTCATTATTTATAAATTAATGGTTCCAAACCCCCCATCATTCCACAGTTGAGTGGATTTCACCTGCTTAAGTCCTACCTTGGATCCTTGGGTAATATCATGGAGGATTCTAGACTAGAGCTGATCCAGCTGAACTCTTCAGGGAGTACGACAGCCAACTACATCCTGGATAGAGGATGTTTTGATAAGGCAATCCGTGCTCACCTCCTGGTTGATGCAGCCAACTATCAGCACATCATGAAGCATGCCTTCACTGAGGAGGGGCTTGGTGAAATGAGGACCTTGATGGAGAAGGTAGCTGATGGGAAAAAAGGAGCCAGACACACAGATCCAGTTGTTGTAGTGTTTGAACGGAGGTTTGAAGAAATCTTCAAAAGACTTGCCAAAGGTGCAGTACTACTACATTGTAGATGTCATCAAGATCTTCATCAGAACTCAACGGCTTGCAGACCACAATGGGCACCTGTCCTGCATTGTCACTAGGATGCTAGACATCTTTGCAGCTGTGGGGGCACGGCTGTACTGTCAACTCATGAAGCAACTCGAAACTTTGCCTGCTTACAAGGAAACCTTTAAAAGCTTTACTGCCCATGGGAACCATGTTGTCTATTACTCTAGCCATGATTGGTCTGGCACCTGGTGTGACATCTGTATTGAGCAGATATTAATGAAGGCAGCCAAGTCAGAAGGTGGACTGAGCAGAGGGAGGATGAGAATTAGTGATTCTTGTTACAGGTACTGGGTGCTTACCCTCAACCACTTCTCCAGTGTCAATCAGCGCATGAAGGAAGGTGTCAAGAAACATGGTCCACCCAACAGAGACCTTGCCAAAACACAAATGAAGATGCTGAAGCGATTGAACTTGTTCTCAAATGGTTTGAGGAGATCAACCCATTTGACCAAGATCCAGATAAGCACTTGCTTGTGTCTTTCTCAACAGGATTCACAAGCACAAGAGATGACCCAGTTAATGCAGAGAGAACAGCTGAAGTAGGGAGGAAGATGCAGATAAAGCTGGATGGATGGTCAGCCACATCGACCATGGAGGTGAAGCTGAAGGTACAAGCCCTGTCATCACTCAGAAAGATTCCCAAGGTGTCAATGAAAATTAAAAGAAGATTCACATTGACTCACTCAAGTTGTTCAACTGACTTCATTTTGGCCCAACGGGCTATGACAGTTGAGACGAGCTTACAGTATGAGCTGACTTCCTTCTCGTTGTCCCTGTTCAGCAACAAAAATCAGAAAATGAATAAGGCAAACAAGGCAGGCTTTTCCAAGACTGGCGTGAAGGATTTACCTGATCCGCTTGACCTCACTAACCTACCCTCCTCCACTCTTCTGGTTGATGGTGGATGGCTTCTCTACATGATAAAGTGGGAACAAGGTCAGAATTGGCAGGAGGCTGCCAACAGTTACCTGAGATACTTGCAGGGTCTTGGCTGTCGCTCTCAGAAGATCATTGTGGTCTTTGATGGCTATAGCAGATCGCCAAAAGATCAATTTTTTAGGAGGTTTCCCACGGGCGTTGAATTTCAACATTTTAAGACATGATATTACACACCTTCCTAAACACAACTGTGAAGAAATTTCTTGGTAAGGATTTAGTTCCCAGATTTTCATATGTTGCCCTTACTATAATATATATTTCTAATTTCATGTATCACTTGAAATCATTTGCATGTTCAAGATTCAACATTATTCTCTAGTATGAACCATTTGTATACCAGTCCAACAGCCTGACTCCCACTGCCTCATATCACACTACTCTATAAAGCACAAGAGGGAAATGAAGATCAAGGTTCAGGTAGAATTACATCACAATACCTTAAGATCACAACCCATCCTGCCAGCCTTCAAGCAATGCACTGAACTACTCATAGCTCCAGCATGAGCTAGAGAGTAGAATAGATACCTTTATTCTACCTTATTTTCCCTCACTGATTAATGCATTAGATCTGAAAATAGATAGAACTCAGCCTCATTTCAAAGAAATGGATAAACTGAGTTTACTCACCACAACACACCTGGGGCCTCATGTACGAATACTTGCGTGGATTTCCTCCTAAAACTTGGCGTATGCCAAAACCCGGAAACTGTCGTACGCACAAAAAAATTCAGATGTATCAAAGTGTGCGTACGCATGGATCCAAGCACGTTTCTTTTGTACATCTCAATCAACGTGGAATTGAGCGCACATGTACCTCCTCCCTGTCCACGCCCCCATTTACATATGCAAATCTATTTAAATTGGCCCTGGACCTGAGATTCACCTCTTTGTCCGATCAGATAACGCGACGAACAAAGGAAAGAAAATGAATTTCACAGAGTCTGAGCTAAAGATTTTAGTGAATGAAGTGTAGATTCTGTTTGGTTCCCTGTCAACAGGGATAAATATGACCAAAAAAAGACGTGAGTGGGAGCGTGTGTGTGAGGCTGTAAATGCCGTGGAATCCGAGCAGCGCACACACAGGTGTGGCGCTGCAGCTGCTTTTTACGCCCGCTTTTACTGACAAGAAAACTGAACACAGGGAGACAATCAGGGGCTTGTTAGAAAGCTCTGCAGCTCTAATTTCACAAGCGGAAAATAAAGAAATAAAGAAAACCAAAAACATGATATTTGAATGCGCACATGCCCACATATGCTTTGGCACACTGACATACTGGCACGGCTTCTGGGTACGTAAATAGCTTAATTCTTTAATTGTCCTGTATGTAAACCAGCGTTACATACGGGACAATTAAACGAATAGAAGCCACCCATCGCGCACCGTGCCATCCTCCAGCCTGTTCCCAGCCATGCTGTTAGTGATAATGAATAAGTCGTGCGTTGAACCAGGCCACCTTGCCAGTTAGCTGCATTCGCGCATCATGATTTGAACGTTGATGGAATGAAAGTCAATGAAAATGTTTCATACTTAGATAAACAGCTCCCAATGGAATACCCCTGTTGCCAGGACTCCCAGCGTATAAGTCAGCACAACCCCGAGCACTCGCCGGCCCCCGTTGCGCTCTCGGGCCGGCCGCAGCTCTGCGCACAGCTCCAGTAACACTGGCCCTGGCAAACGAAATCGGCTTACGAGCCAATTATCATGGTTTGCAAGTAAACCCTCGCGTTCCATAAATCGCTCACGTTTGCAAGGTCCTCTTACAACGCTAACGCTGTTAATTTGTTTAATATCATTTTCTTCATCACATCACGCATGCTTTTATAACCACCTATATAATTGCAAACATGTGGGTGTGTTAATTGTTCATAAGTGTGTCTCTGATGTGCACATCACTCTGATGAATACTTGTTTTCACATTATTAACAGTTTACCAGCGTCACCTCTAAGTGTCGCCAAAGGAACAATAGCTGTAGAAACGTGCGTACGCCAGCTATGAAATTGGCGTGGGGCACGCACATTTCTACGATCATTTCGCGTTTGATACATCTGAACGTGAGCGTGGAAAAGGACGTACGCCACTTTTTTGTGCGTACGCAAGCTTTGTACATGAGGCCCCTGGTTCCTGACATGATTTAACAATTGGTGTGATGACTTGTGTGAGAATTGTCTGCTTGTGATTAACCACAAACATGTAAACATACATGTCTCATTAATGCATGTTACTAACTAAACTTCTTCCCTGGAGTTTCTGTGCTCTGTCGTCCACCAGGTTCTCAAGGATCGTGGCTGCTGTGATCCTGCACGACGTCCACTACCCTTTTTATTACTGTCATTATTGTTACCATATCTTCATTACAGTTTATAGTTAGTTAATGATTTGCTGCTGCTGTGCATCTGTGTCTCTGTGGATGACCGTCCACCAATGAGCTTGGGTCTGCCTGAGGTTTCTGCTGGTTAAAAGGAAGGTTTTGCTTGCCACCATCGCCAAGTGCTTGTTCATGGTGGAACTGTTGGTCTCTGTAAATAATATTATAAAGAGTATGGTCTAGACCTGCTTTGCATGAAAAGTGTCATTAGATAACTTTTGTTATGATATGCCGCTATATAAATAAAACTAAACTGAATTGAACCAACAATGGTGGCTGCTAAAGAAGTTAGTGTAGCGTGTGTATATATATGTGGCGGCACGGGGGGTTATTACTTTATTAGTTATTTAATACCGACAACGCCAACTTGGGTTAGGGCCCAAGGACCCGTACTAAAACTAAACTAGCACTAATTGAAGGACACACAGATTCATTAACTCAGGGAGAGCAGGAGACGGAGTTCAGTGTTCACTTACAAAAATTTATTTCACTAAAATCAACAAGTGTTTGGCATAAAACAAGGAGGCCCAACAACAGAAAAAGGGGGAGTACCCGCTGAGGCTTACCAATCGGGGAAGGGGGTCTTAAAGGGGAATAAGGTGAAGTCCGAAAAAGAAGAGCACCCCACACACAACAAAAACGTGATCTTCACACGAGGAAAATCTCAAACGGGGATCACGCACACACACAAGGGGATCACCACCATCCTGGAGGACCACCACCACCACCGTCGGCCATCAGATCTGGGGGACAAGGGGAAACAAATTAAGAGGGCTCCAAGTACAGAAACAAACAAAACAATGATTAAAAGTATGAGATTAAATCATTAGCACGAACCAAATAAACAAAAACAAACCAAAAAGGTCTCTGGCCAGAGATATTAAACCAATACTCTTCGTTCAAAGTAAATTAGTCACAATAGAAAAAAAACAATAAATTCCCCAAAACAAGATAGTAAATTGCCCCAAAATACCCAGAAACTTAAACAATTCAGATAAAAAAAATTAACTAATACACTCGGTCTCACATGCACACGCACGCACACACACGATGTACAGGGTCAGCTGCAGAAAACCAGTCTAACCGGTGAGGCGGTAGAAGCCGCGGGGGAGCGGCTGCAAAATAGCAGCAGCGAAGCAGTAGCAGCGAGCAGCAGCAGCGAAGCAGTAGCAGCGAAGCCGCAGCAGCGAAGCAGCGGTAGCCGGTAGCCACAATTAATCAGTGCTCGTCTTACTCAGTTCAGCGTCCCACTAAAAGTCCGGTTCAGTCCGGCTACATAGCGTCCCGTCCAAAGAGGGAGAGGAGTGAAGAGTCGGCGTAGCGGGGGGAGACAGCCACCACACGGCAAAGCGATCAGCTGACTGTTAGAGGGAGAGGAGCGAAAGGAAAACTTGGCCACCTGGCTAACAGCAAGTTAAAAGGTAAACGGTAAAAGTTCCTCATAACTCACCGATGCGCTGATCGACGGCAGTTATCATCAATATATCACCCGGGCTGCGACGGAGACGCCGGCTCTATTAAAGATGTAAATTTAAGTTCAGTGAAACGCTCCCGA
Organism: Collichthys lucidus; assembly: GCA_004119915.2. NCBI lineage: Eukaryota > Metazoa > Chordata > Actinopteri > Sciaenidae > Collichthys > Collichthys lucidus. The sequence continues at coordinate 2,795,916 of CM014083.1, forward strand.
CCATACACAAGCAGCACACTAAGGTGCACCTACCTGTGCTCGGATGCAAGCAGCACACACAGCGACCCGGAGGTGGACGGGCTGAAGAGGCAGGAAGCGAGAGGTCAAGGAGAGGGGCATGACCTACTTTTATCCCCTCTGCTCGAAAAGCGATTGGCAAATAGGTCAGGGAGGGCGTGATGCATAAAAACCCTATACTCAAGGTGGCAGCGATGCCTCATACCACTACAATCCATCCCCCCCATTTTCATCGTCGACCTGACGATGCTCTTTAGGTACAGGTCTCAACTCTAAGACCACGGCCTAAAGAAAGCTAAGACTGCATTTGACTGAGCGGCTGGGGCCTCAGCCTGAATGACCTCATTGGCAGGCCTAGGTAAGTGATGGAGATTTGAGTGCTGGCCAGCTCTAGTTCGGGCTGTCCGCCGCCTGACAGCCTCCACATTCCTTGGAGGGGAGGCTGCCAAGGGAGTGGCACAGGCAGAGTGTGGCTGTACTGTCGATGGGGCAGGAAGTGCCGAGGGCAATGCTGCCGTCTGACGCACAGCGGTGTCGCTACTCCCGGCAGCGGGAGCAGCTGGAACGGCTGACAGGGCAGAATGCGACTGGATAGTTGAAGCAACAGGTGTCACCGGAGCAGGAGCCTGTTGAGCTTCAACATGGTGACCCGTGGGTAGGGGAGTAGCATCCCTTACCACCACCATCAGGTCCTCACCATCAGATGAACTCTCAGATGTTGCAGGCTGGCTAAGTGAGATGGGAAGAGGAACGGAGTTGCCATCTGTCGCAGCTGCCCTAACTACAACCTTAAGCAATGTTCGGTGTACCCGTTTGACCTTGGCCAGGTCGTCCTCTGGTGCGACTGTATACACTGCACCGTTATCATGGGGAGCTTTATTTACCCGATGCACGACAGGATTCCACTTATCCTGGATCTTATGACGACCCATCCAACCAAACTCTTTTAGCAACACCGATTGGCCCACCCCAAGCGGTTCTGATCGAACGGCCTGATCATGGTTTTCCTTCCGACGTTGGGCTGCTTCCTTCAGCCTATCCCAAACACCTTCAAAAGCCATGTGTAACCGGGTTTGATGCTCCCGGACCCAGTCGTTCACTGTCCCCCCAACAGGTTCTTGCACTCTACCCAGCAAGAAGTCAACAGGGAGCCTCGCCTCCCGACCAAACATGAGAAGAATGGTGACTCCCCAGTGGAATTATGCGGCGTGGTGTTATAAGCGTGCAGTACCTGAGGTAGACAAGAGTGCCAATCATGCTTTCGAGAAGTAGGCAAGGTGCGCAGCAAATCATGAAGGGTGTGATTGAAACGCTCGCACTGGCCGTTACCTGCGGGATGGTATGGTGTAGTGCGGGACTTTTCAGTGTTATAAAAGCTGCACAGCTGTTGAATGAGGATGCTTTCAAAAGCATGACCCTGATCAGAATGAATACGTGCTGGCACACCAAACTTCGAGAACCACGAGCACATGTGCCACTGTAGAGGCACGCTGGTCGCGAGTGGGGAAGGCAAGGGTGTATTTACTGAACACGTCAGTCAGCACAAGAACAGTCTCCAGCCCATTACGGGTTGGTTCAAGCAGCGTGAAATCCATTGCCAGGATTTCATTAGGCTCGGCTGCAAGCAAATGTCCCATGAAGCTACGAGCTGGTGGCCCAGAATCCTTCGCCACCTGACACCGCTCGCATGTTTGACACCAGCGCTTCACATCCTGAGACATTCCCGGCCAATAGCACCGCTGCCTAAGCAATTCCAAAGTCCTGCCTACCCCCTGATGGCCATGATTTTGATGGATCTCAATGAGGACTTTGTCCTTCAGTACAGCGGGCAAAAGCACCTGGAGGACTGGTTCGCCTCCATCGGAACGAAACACTTGGCGGTATACAACCCCAGCTTGTTCAGACAAACCCCCCCACTGTTTGAGGAGCACCAAAGCTTGTGGAGATAACCGCTTGCGCCCGACAGAGTTCGGGTATCGTTTCTGATGCCAAAAGACAAGTACTTCCCCGATCACCGGGTCAGCTTGTTGAAGTTCGCTGATATCTACAGGCAGATGTTGAGGCAAAGCCTGGATGGCAGCCTGATAGGCAGCAGGCCCTCGGCTCTGAAGAGCCTGTTTCAATGGCCGAGGAAGTACGGTCCCAGAAAAAAGCATTTCAGGACCTACAGTTCTGGGAGGATGCAAGTGAGACAGTGCATCTGCATTCGTGTTGCTCTTTCCAGAGCGGTAACAGAGCTCAAAATTAAATGACGCAAGTTGGGCTGCCCAACGTTGCTCAAGCGCTCCCAGTTTAGCCGTGGACAAATGGCTAAGCGGGTTATTGTCCGTGAAGACAATACATTTGTGCCCAAGCAAGTACTCACGAAACTTGTCAGTCATGGCCCATTTTAGAGCCAAGAACTCCAGCTTCATGGAGCTGTAATTAGCTGGATTTCGCTCAGTCGGTCGGAGACTTCAGCTAGCAAATGCTATAGGTCGGACTTTCCCTTCCTGCTCTTGAGAGAGCACAGCACCCAAGCCTCCATGACTGGCGTCAACCTCCAAGATGAATGGGAGCGAAAAGTTGGCATATGCAAGAACTGGAGCAGTAGTAAGCTTGGATTTTAAAGCTTCAAAACTCACTTTTCAGAAACCCGGTGTTCAGACTGCCTGGACTTGGACCCCACCAGCTCAGCGACCAAACGATGTAAAGGAGCAGCCAACTTGGCGAAGCCCTCTACAAAGCGGCGATAGTAACTGGCGAACCCAAGAAAGGACCGAAGCTCCAACATGGTAGTAGGGGGCTGCCAATTAGCTACCACTTCGACCTTGCTTGGGTCGGTGGAAACACCCTCTGCCGAGATGATGTGACCCAAATAACGCACCTCTTGCCGGAAAAATGAACACTTTGACAGTTTCACCTTCAGGCCTTCGTATTGCAACCGCTGCAAAACCACTTCCAGTCTCTCAAGGTGTTGTTGGAAGGTGGATGAAAAAAACACAATGTCATTGAGATATAGGAGCAGTGATTGGCATTGCCGATCTCCAAAAACCCGTTGCATGAGCCGCTGGAATGTACTGGGTGCATTACACAACCCAAAAGGCATGCGGTTCCATTCGAAGAGTCCGAAAGGAGTACAAAATGAAGTCTTGGGTCGGTCGGCCTCGGCCACTGGGACCTGATTGTACCCACTGGCTAAATCCAAAGTGGAAAACCAGCGGGCTCCGGTGAGTGCGTCCAGGGACTCTTCAATCTGAGGAAGGGGAAATGCATCTTTTCGAGTCCTGCTGTTAAGTTGCCGTTAGTCTATGCACAAGCGCAGACTACCGTCTTTCTTCTTAACCAGCACGATCGGCGAAGCAAACGGACTGCAGCTTTCCTGGATGACCTGTGCACCAAGTAGCTGATTTATATGCTCCTTGACCACTTCATATTCGGATGGTGGAATGCGCCGGTAGCGCTGACGGATGGGGGTATCACCGAGAAGCGGGATTTCGTGTGTTATAAGGTTGGTGCAGCCCAGATCACTGTCATGAGAGGAGAACACTGAAGCGTATTTCCACAGAAGATGTCGGGCCCCATCCTGTTCCTCCACAGACAGAGCGGACAGGTCGACTGCATCTATTTGGTCTTGCAGCAGTGGAACTGCAGCCTGAGATGCAACAGTGGCAAGATAGGATGGAACCTCCTCAACACCAGAAGGTAAGCTCACCACAGACACCTCACGCACAGCACCAATCTCTGTACAAGGGTAGAGTAGCACGTCGGAGGTGCCCACATTTACAACAAGTATATATGCAGTACCTCCTTCAACTCGAACAAGTGCTGGAGATGCCAGAAGTCCAGCAGGAAGGCCCTGATCCAAGGGCTCAAAAAGCACAGTAGCCCCAGAATACTGGGCAGAACAAGTAGCTGGGACAAACTGCATAGTGCCACACCTGTGGCTTGAAAACAAAACAGCATGCAGGAGAAACACTGTGTACGGTAAGTGCAATCTAGAGCATGAAACGGAAGTCAGAACCAACCCTGCCCGGGCCCGATAGAATTCGACCCAAGCCTGGCCCGGCCCGTTTTGATTGACGACCCGTTTGCAGCCCGACGTTATTAAAATGTGCGCATATGGCATAACAGTCAAGAATGAGTCTAGCCTCCCCATTTGTGCTAAACACTAACAGTGATGGACTCATCTTAATTTTAACATTTTAGTAGATGCAACTGGCATACAATCAATTTATTTATACTGAAATTTAACAATTGCATGTAGAAGATGACAGAACATGTCATAATAGGGTGTATTAGTATATTAAAAAATGAAATCAAGTGCATAATAAGTGTGTATTGAAACAACAGACAAGACACTTAGCATTGTAGATGAATTAATTTAATTCAATCAAGACATTTAATCAATGTGTTAGCTGTGGGAAACAAGTGAACTGGAATTAATAAACAAAACAAATATTCCTGAAATAAATAGAAAAAGACTAAAATGTTTTGACTAAAACTGGACTAACATACCCTGTGTTCACGTTTGACTAAAACTAGTGACTAAAATTTTGAGACTTTTAGTCGACTAAAATATGACTAACAAAAATGATTTGTGAAAGACTAAAAGTGACTAAGACTAAGAATGAACTTTGAAACAAGACTAAATTGAAAAATGGGTGACAAAATTAACACTGGTCTGTCACATTTAGCGGGCTCTGTATAAAGAATATGGCAGAAATTAAATATCATTTTCGTGACTATGTTTTCAGTCGCTGAAACAAAAACACATGTGAGAGGAGTTCAGGAGGCCATGGAGAAGGGCTTTTGGTTTGCCTTAAGGAAGTTCTGGCAAACCCCATAACAATCAGACAACAGTGGCTCCAAACTAGAATGTGCTGACAGTGACACTAACATAGGTAAATACATTCTCTTTGATTAATTCTGGGCGTATAGTATTCGTGGTGTTAAATCCCTACAGTGGTGATCTGTAGGGGTTTAAAATCTGACCACCAGCATGAGTTGTTTGAATGTGAGACTGACTCAGGCACCTTTGATGTACTTAGGGCGTTTCATATCTACGAGTCCACGGTGTTCCCATGTTTTTGAACTGCAGATAGCATGACTCCATCCAAAGTTCATAAATTCACCTACCTGTAATTTTTCAATGAAGCAAAGCTAAAGTAACCACATTCTGATTGTAACTCTCTACATGAAATTTATATTCATCTTCTCTTTTCACTCAGAAACAGATGAATATCATCTAGACTTGACACTGGCCAATGCCAAACGAAAGATCACAATGTCAGTGTTATGTAAATACACACATATTCTGTAATCATTTACAGTGTTGAAGTGATGGATTATCAAGTGGATAATTATAACTAAATCTGTTATTTCCTTCCACAAAAGAAAAGGTTTAATGTTTACACAGAAATAGAGCAATATTCATTCAGAACCGAGCCCTGCTTAACTGGAGAATTGATTCCAAATGGAGCAGCTCTGTGCCAGCTAGGAGACAGCCTTCACTCCTGTTACTGAAACTCTTTTTCTCACCTCATTTTTTAGCATTTGACCTTTGCAGATCAAATTAAAGCAAAAGGGGACGGAGGGGGGAGGGTATATTTTGAATCCAGCCATTAATTCTACTGATGCATGCACAGTCATTTAGCTGCTCACAGTCCATTCATTTTGAATTCAGTGTTACAGCTCTCTGGGAAATGCATGTCTAGCTTTGCTGCAGTAGCTGCAGTGGTGCCAATGGGCAGTTAGAGTCCTGAGGTGCAGAACAGACGGTAGAGACTAATACAGGACACAAGCAGCCAAGATTCTGAGATGGGATGGCACAGAGCCAGAAATGTGAGATGACCAAACAAAGTGGGAGGTCTCGGGCTCTGAGATCAGGAGTAGTTTAACAGAACTGAATGATGAGGTGGAGATTTACAGCAGTGTTCACTTGTATCTGTTTTCACTCATCTGTACTGACTATAGAGGACTATAGACTATATGAGGATTCCTGTTCAGTGTCTCCCCTAGATTTTTTTTCAGCAGCAGCGCTGCTGTGTCCGTGTTTGTGAGGATGTGACGTCAACCCATATTCATGTGTGTGAGAATAGTTGAAATGACCTTGGAATCCTTATAGATCGGATTAGAAATGTTTCCATCTGTATCAATTTACAGCTTTTGACATTTATCTGTAGAAAATATTTAAAAAACAGATTTTATTTATTACAAGTCAGTTTAATGATGTGGGGACATGTGAGTTCTCGTTGTGCGCATGCGTGAAAGCTACACGCTGCCTATTACGATGCTCCAGCCTTTGACTAAATAATTTTCCCCTGGGATTATCAAAGTATTTCTGATTCTGATTCTGAGTGCTGTGAAAGTTGTTGTTGATTGAGTGGAGAGGAGAGGAGAGGAGAGGAGGAGGAGGAGAAGGAGGCTTCAGGCTGGGATTTACAGGAAGAACAGTAAGAAGAGTCCAACCCTCTTTTGACTTGTGTGTTTCTCTGCTCTCGACTGGAGCAGGATGAGTTTATGCAAACCATTAATTTGAATATTTACATATACAAATACCACAGAATCCTACAACACCTACACAACTGAGAGAGAACGTTTTTAATTTTCAGCTCTTGTGAAAAGAAACTTCTATATCTCACTAGACGGCCAACGATGCCAAGAATGTCATCACTTTCTGCTCCCTATTTCTACTTAAATATCCTCCAACTGGTGTGTGTGTGTGTTTGTGTTATGGCTGGGCGATATATTGATATTTTAATCTATATCGATATATTTTCAAAAGTCATATAGCACAAGACCATATCATATCATCGCTTATATCGATATAGTTTATTTTGCGTTAAAATACATAATAATAAGACCATACATCTCTTCCCTTGAGCCGCTAGTTCACTTTTATTTCTCCTCTCCCTCTGTACAGGCCTTGTTGCTCATTGACGTTGTCACGTCACAGTCTCCAATACCTCCAGAAAAAGTTGCTAGATTTGTCACTAGACGCTTTTTAAGAACAAACAAATCACTCGAGGGTCTGAAAAGATGCTAAATATAGCGATAAAGTTGCTAAGTTGTCAGCACTGTACCACTGATTAGTTTGTCAATAAACAACCGAAGCAGCGGGGTTAGAGGTTGTGCCTGTGTCAGCTGTTGCAGTACATTGTGGGATTTGTAGTATGAGAAATGGGAGTGTAATTTACCGGTGGCCCATTGGGCAAATGCTAAGGGCGTCGTCCATCCAGGGGAAACCACAAATGGGGGAAGAAAAAAAAAAGAGAAACTTTCACTTTTCTTATACTAAAACTTGATATGAAAAGACGTTAATTTAACTGAATAGCAAAGCCTATTAAATAATAATAATAATACTTTCCTAAGCCCCCCCTCCTCTGACTGATTAGACTATACCTGTCTGTTCTCTGTTTTTTGACATCACCTCTTATTGACAATAATAATGTGAAAACGACCAAAACTCTTTGGTGTTCGGGGGAAGGAAGAAAGGAAAAGAAGAGGAGGAAAAAACGCGACAAAGACAGAGGTGAACCTTCGCTAAAGATGATGCCATGAAATTATTTGTCTGTTGCAGAACGATAGTAACTTTGAGTGTAACACAGTTTGATAATCAATAAATAGCGTCAGCTTGTTTTAACGTCAGTTAATGTGATGGAGGGGCCTAAGAGCTGTTATGGAAATAATAATGTAGGTAACTACTCCCACCTTACATTTCTCAGGGTCACTGGTAAAGATTAGATAGATTCAGCAGGTGTTTACATCTGTCTACATGTGGTTATCTAACGTTTGCTCTGCTTGTATTAATCAGTCAAAATGCTGTTTATTTTCCACCCCTTCAGACATCAGAGCTGTAAGGCTGGCTGTTTGTTGTTCTACACTTCATACTGTCTAAAGTGTGTTTATAGTGTTTAACTTTACATCAGTGTTAAAGTGCACATCATTAATGTTAATACTAACTTAGCATTCCCATATGTTACATTATACTGCAGTTTACTGCTTCTTTGCATTCTGCTAATCAGCAGTTCACTGTAAAAATAATAAGACTAAATCTAATTTGCAGAAAATAATTTAAAATAATAATTTAACAGAAATAATTGCATTGTATATGATACATGTACAGAATAGGGGAAATCATGCCTCTTAGATTTTTCCTTATTAGTATTTCATTTCATTTTATTCTTGGTATCATGTTTTTTTAGGATTGGACTGTAACACCCGATGGTGTCACACCCTCCCTTCTCTCTTCACATGTGCTGTTGAGATATCAGAATCCCACCTCTGCCAATCTTGGGCGATCACCAGTTATCTCCACTTCAGCAACGTTGAGCGATACTCTTGTGGCCTCCACCTCTTGTTTACAGTTTTTATTTTGTGGGTAGTTAAATCTTATACTCTGTGTAGGCTACTAAATAAATAAATAAATAAATAAATAAATAAATAAATAAATAAATAAATAGGACAAAAGTGTGCTATAAAAAGGCACATTTAAGATTTTTTCCTTTTTTTTTTTGCATGAATCGTCTAATCCACTTCTCCTCTATTGATCCAAACCACTGATTTAATTAATGTCAGATTTTTAACCCTTCAATGCCAGAAAATCTGAGTCCCTGGTTAAACAAAATGGCAAAAAAAAGCACAGGAAAAAGGGGTTATTTCCAATATACTGAATGCAAACTGGATTTGGTTTGTGGGGATTATAACAGTTCTTGGATATGTCATTGATGAGTAACAAGATTGATTTCCAGGGTTGTTTTTTTTTGTAGTGTCAGATTAAAGAAATTCCCAGTGAAGTGAAGTCTATGGGGCAATGGCATAAAGTGGCAATGTGCGCGCGCACACACACACACACACACACACACACACACACACACACACACACACACACACACACACACACACACACACTTGTGCCTTTGACTTAAGACCTTGTTTACATAGAGGTCCAGCTAAATAGTGTGTTTAATAAGACCTCCACCAGGTCAGGAGTCATAAGGTGGTCCCATGCTGACCTCAGGTCCTCAATGAGGCGAGCGACTGCGGGCCTGGAGGGGGAACGTTGTCTGGGGAAAACCAGAGAGTCTCTTTGTGATGGGACAACCGCTGATGCTTTTCCTTTGAGCTGGACTCTTCGTTAAAGGACAGAAACGCAGGAGCTGTGGAAACTTTAAACAGTTATAGTTAATAAGCTCAAAGTTGCAGAGCCACTCATACTGAAGCCAGAAGCTGTGCGCCTTGTGCTTTAGCAGCAATCTTGTGGGATCAGACTCTGGACTGCAGCAGTCCAGTCCTGTTTATGGACTATCTGCATGAGTAAAGGGATCACACAGATGGCTGGACAGCCACCCAGCTGCTTCTGCAGGTGTTAGCCACCTGTTAGCTCCAGAGGAGCACAAGGGGAGAGCTGGGCTGTGGATATGAACACAGGCCTGAGGAGACATGGTTCCTCTGGGTGGAGGAGATGGACACATGAGGGGCCACTGTTAAATTTGGCATGGTGCTACCCAACAGAAGGCTGCACTGACCAACAGATAGACAGCAGCTATGTGGAGTGCAGGTTGGATGAATTTCATTATTATTAATGTAATATTTCAAGTCTCCTGGAAACCAGACACTGTACAGAACTTTGTGTTAGATTTGGATCTGAATGCGGGTTCTGGGGATTTGTTTTCTTTTTTGCTCACTTGACATGCTGAGCACAAATAATACATGAACTTGTTTTGAGTTGTCAGTTTTACAACAATTAGACATCCATTACAATCAGAAGCCAAAGAATGGCAAAGAGAGAGAAACAGAGGGAAACTGTTGAATGGCTTTGTTGCTCTCAGCTCTGTCATTAATCATCTAATACAGCTGCACACACGTACAAACAAACACACATGCACACTCAGGATGTAACGATATGGAAAACTTGACCTCTAGGTTATAGTGATCAAATTATCACGGTTAACGATATTATCACAATATTCTATTATATATAATATTCTCTCCTGTCATTTTCTTATTAAACATTAGAAGCCAAAATCTCAAAAAGAAACAACAACAAAAAGTTCATTTAGAATTCATAACCTTCATAAACACGCAGTAATATAGACATTAACCTGCCATCTAATGGTCATCATTACATTACATTAAAATTCACACATAAGAAGTGTGCCTGTGTGAGTGAGAGGAGTGCCTGTAAGAGGCAATTAAACGAACGCCAGTGGTAAATGACACCAAATGCCTAACCACATCTAATATATCTTTATCTTTATATGTGCACGCAGACTCGTCGGGATCCTTAAACCTTTGCATGTTAACATGTTGTTTGTCATAGTTTGTCAGGACAGAAAAGAGGATGACATAACTGAAATCTCACTGATCATGACGATACTCCAGTGGCAGATAGTACAGCCTCAGTCATGCTGCCATCAGTATTAGTATCAAATAGATTCTTTACATTTACGCTTACATTTACCCATGTCTGGGATTACAAAACACAGAGTAGACAAAGACAGCAAGACTTCCTCTTCTCTTCTCACCGTTTTCCTTTCACTGTTTTCCTCTAACCGCCTGCACCATTCATGATGTATTCCAGGAGTTTATGTAATGGTAAATGGACTGTACTTATATAGCGCCTTTCTAGTCTTCCGACCACTCAAAGCACTTTACACTACATATCTCATTCACACATTCATACACTGATGGCATTGGCTACCATGCAAGGTACCAACTGCTCATCAGTTTGAAGATCTAACCATTCACACACCGATGGCACAGCCTTCAGGAGCAATTTGGGGTTCAGAATCTTGCCCAAGGACACTTCGACATGCAGACGGGAGGAGCTGGGGATCGAACCGCCGATCATCTGATTGGTGGATGACCCGCTCTGCCTGTGAGCCACAGCCACCCCATTTACCATTATCTCCTGGCATTTGTTCAAGAAAAGCCAGAGGAAAAACCACACAACAGAATCCACAAGAAAAAACACAACTAAAATGTTGCTGTGGTGTAAATGTGGCATTTCATTTCATTTATATTTATATTTAACTTGAATGTTTGTTTCTACACAGTCTGATGTCATCGCTGTGTGATCTGTGTAGCACTGCGACTGGAAGGAAAGGCTGTCCGGACAAATAGTAGTTCTAGGACAACAAGGGAGTGTCAAGATTGTTTTAAACGCACTGGAAAAAATCAAAGTAAGCATAGGCAAAGCAGGAAGATGACGGAATATTCCACTATCACTCCTTCCTTTGGCTGGTAGGTGAACTGAAGGTGGTCCAGTGATGGTTTAACCAAGGTGTGACAGGACCTGCCTCGACAGGGACTTCACCATGTGGAAAGACAGCATCACTGCACTGTACGTAGCTGTTAGAAGCAGAAGGGCATGGAACCAGGAAGGAGGTCCTTCACAGGACAGAGACAATCTCTACACTACACTCTGGTTAAAGAAGTGCTGGCAGCCAAAGTGGAGCCATTTCCATTACAAACAAACAAACCCTCCTGCAGATGAAAGCCTCGATGTACAGTTTAAAGTTTCAGACAAAAACAGAACTGGATTTATTTTTTAGCAGTGATGGTGTTAACTGGTCAGATCGGCATGCGTTGAGCACTTTACTGAAAATATTTGAAGAGTTGGATAAAATGAATTAATGGCTATACATTTCTAGAAGGACTGATTAACCTTGTTGTTTCTCTCCACAGCTCATGAATATGGTAAAAGTGAGTTATTATTTCATGTTGAAAACTCCAAATACAACAGAGGAAGAAAGTAGGGAGTGTGTGTAAAAGTGTGAGTGTTAAAAAAAACCTCTTGTCTTCCCCTATTCATTAATATACATATTTAGAAAAGGAACATTATGCAAATTCTGCTCCAGATTAAATAGCAGAGCTGGTAATTTGATTTGAAATATAATTCTGTACATATTAGTGAGTCACCTAAGGCAACGATATTTCAACTTGGTTTAATCTAATTATAGAGCAAACATTAAACCCCCTTTGGGTCGCCGTTTCCTGCAGGCTCCTTCGTGGCCTGTGGTGAACATGAATGCTGAAACTTGTTTAGCTCACTTATAGATGATTGCTCTTTCATTTGCTCCTCTGCTGAGTGAAGACATGAGATCTTCACTATGCTGAGGTAAGTCCACACTATAAGATATTGTGAACAACAAATAATTATCCCAAATCTGCATTCATAAGATTTATGAAGACTCATGATTTAAACATAATGCTCCAAACAATGTGGTGTTTTTGACCCTGCTAAAGACACAGTGGAGCCAGTGTGGTAAAATATTCATGTGTCTTCATTTTCATTTGGATTGTGGCTGCTCTCACATTTTAGCAGAGAAGGTTGGAGGAGGAAGTTAGGGGGATAACAACTGGGGGATGGTGGATAGAAAGCGGCTGTCACAGCTGATCCTGTCTGGGATTCACTGTGCTCAAACCCAAACAATGACTTCTTCCCTCTGCAGAGAGATATTAAATACAGTAATTGCATGTCAGAGTTGTTTCATTCAACCATCCCACCTGATGCCAGCTGAAGGGGAAACTCTACGAGGGAGGCAGGACACATTTCTGAGACCACCTTTGATAACCAGAAGCCTGACAGTGCATCCATTCCATTTCCTAGTGTCAACACTGTTGACTGTTTAATAAGGGTTTAAGATGATTCAGAGTAAGTCGAGCTTCGAGAGGATACAGTGTTTTTCTGGAGATCTCAGAAGGCCTTCAGCAGAACTGACTTGAAAATAGAATAAATAAGCAGACAGTTCTTTGTAATTGAAATGTCAATTAATTCTTGTAGCGAGAATAAATTGACTGACTTCACTTTTACATTTTTTTACACAGAGAACTGAACACTCCATATTCCAGGATGTGATGATGAAGTTTACAGCACACAGGGCTGTGGAAACTATAAGACTAACTTTGCGATTAAAAAATGGATAATACATTAATTTATTGGTTGTGCTTAATTAACTGTAATTTGCGACATGAAACACAGATGCAGGGGTTCATTTCTAAATCACATGAGGTGCTCTGATCAGACTAGCCCCATGTGTTATTACAGCTGAGCTGCATTTCTTCCTGTGCACAGATCAGTGTGGTCAGAACATCTGATGTTACATTAAGCAACACGATATTCAAATGCTTTCTTGCTGTTAGGATATGAGGATGAGGTAAAAAGAAGGGGAAAGATCTCATATTCGGATTGTTCTAAAATTTCCAAAATTTTCCAAACTTAATTCTACATAACATAAAGCCTTAATATCATTTGAACAGGTGAGTTGTATATAAATTCAACCTCAGTACAGTTGTCATGAACAGGGAAATTAGCTATAGAGACCATTTTAACATGAGGGCTTATGGAGACTGTCTCCTTTGTAGCCAGCTTCAAATGGACGATGCAGTTTTCAGCTTTTCTGTGTTGGCTTCATTGCACAGTCACGGTTGAGGTTGCCGCTTGATTTGATTTGGTGTTTTACAGATATTATGTTTAAGTATCATCTGAATTGGATTACATAATTTACATTTTATTTATTTGCATGTATACTTAATATCTTTCAATGCAATACTGTTCATTGTTCTATCGCTGCTGTATGTTGTTCAAGGAACAACCCATTTTGTAAAGACAGTATGTGTTACAGTTAACTTAATTTTTAAAAATCCTTAGTTTAAAAGTTTGTGTGTCATTGTACATACAGTATGTGCATTCTCTGCATGGTTCAGAGGGTGATCCAAAAGATTTTCCTATCTTTCTTAAAGCACTTTCTGTTCCCCCCAACTTTTGTTACAAGTATAGTTCAACCCATTCTCCTTTACTGTGTAACCTCAACTCATCCTTCATTCTGCTCCCATCCGGTTGCAGTTACAGGTCCGTGGTCTGGAAGTGAGCACGCTATGGCAGGAGTTTAGTCTCCTCTGCCATAGCATGTCTCAACAAAGCACCACAGTAACCACTATGTGTGGTGTTGTGGAGAAATTGCTAAAGTCAAAAGGTCAATGGTGAGGTCAGGAGTTCAGAAAGTGTTCAGGATCCTCTGATGTCTTATGCTGTATTATTTATTGACGCTTGATCAAGGAGAATTAGATACACTCTTAAAGTTCATCAGAAGTGCCTGAGTCGGTCTCACATTCTGACAAACTCATCCTGGTGGATCGACTTTAAACCCAAAGATAACACCACAAATACTACACGCCCAGAATTAGTCACAGAGAATGTCTTTACCCATGGAGGTGTTACTGTCTGCATATTCTAGTCTGGAGACACAGATTTCTGTTTACGAGATTGGAACTCAACGGCAGCTATCTATTATGTCTAGGAGGCAGCAACAGGTCTCTTTGACCCTGGCCACCACAGTGTTGAGATAGACTGGCACCTACTGTTTCCCAATCAAAGCCAAACAATTAATACTGCCGAGGACCTCAAGGCCCACACATGACCTTGTGTAACCTAAGGAGAGAAAAGTCCATAACATGTAGAAGCTATGGGTATGGGATAAGGTAAAGAATGTGCTTTATTGAATGTTAATTTTTGTGGTTATGTTGTGGTGTTTCTATGTACCTGTGTATTTATGTATGTACTGTACATGAGGCCTTGTACAGACTGCAGCAACACATTTCCTTGGAAGGACAATAAGTATCTATCTCTCTATCTATCTATCTATCTATCTATCTATCTATCTATCTATCTATCTATCTACTATCTATCTATCTATCTATCTATCTATCTATCTATCTATCTATCTATCTATCTATCTATCCATCACTACTTATTACTATTTATCAAACCAGAGGCAGGTCGACAGGTACAGTATTTGTCAGAGATAAAACTTTCTGACATCAGATCCTTAACTGTTACTTCTGATAGGTCATCACATAATGTAAATTCTTCATGATTGTGCTAGTGAGTATTTGTGGTAGCAGGACGGTGCATGGGTAACTGAGTCAAAACAAACTCTAGTGTTTGTTGGTGGTAATGTTCAGTTGACTCACAGTGTAAATCAAATCAAATCAATTTTATTTGTATAGCCCAAAGTTCCAAATTACATTTGCCTCAGAGCGCTTTACCATCTGTACAGGGAGTGACACCCTCTGTCCTTAGACCCTCGGTTCCAGTGAGGAAAAACTTGCCCACAAAAACCTTTAACAGGAAAAAATGTGGAAGAAACCTCAGGAAGAGCCACAGAGGAGGGATCCCTCTCACAGGGCGGACAGACGTGCAATGGATGTCACATGTACAGGACAAATTAACACAAACATATTGTACAATTACAATGACTGATAAAATGACAATGAATTACAATGAATGATAAAATGATTACAGTAGCAGTGGAACCTGTGATAGAGATAGAGAGACACAGATGCACAGCAGCAGCAAATCATAAACTAACTATAAACTGTAATGGAGATATGGTAGCAATAATGACAGTAATAATATGTGTAGTGGACGTCATGCAGGATCACAGCAGCAGCCACGATCCAGCCAGTGTGGCTTATTCGTGGAACTTTTTTAATGTATTTGTAATTTGTAATTGTTGGCTTGGATCTGCACACAGGATTTGATGACCATAAAAAATATAATTGTTGCCAGCCATCACCTTAGTTTGGTCTCGAACTTTACAATCACTCGTGTCATGTCTCCATGTTCCCCTGGAGGAACTATGATCCATATGCCTTCTTCATGCTTGTGAAGGCAGTGAATGTATCTATGGCTACCGAGACATGATGAGCCTGAACGCTGTCACATCATTCCTCCTCAGAGCCCCCAGTGTGTAGCTCAGTCACTTCCCATCTGCTTCTTTGTCACACACAGCCGACAGGTGGAGGAGATGATTCATTAAACTTCCATCAACCAGTGAGGCTCCAATGAGGGGAAGTGATTTAATCCATGTAACTCCAAGCAATTAGGAACCTAACAAGCTTCAAGCATGCTGTAGATGAAAGTGGTGATGACAGGAGCAAAGTTTTAATTTCTGAAGTGGCAGATATCATATTTGTTTCAATTACTTTGGGGTAGTCTTTTCCACAGTGTAAAACAAAAATGACACATCAAATGCACTTTACCAAAGAGCTGTTTCTGTTCACCTACAGGCTAAAATCAGACATACTGGTGCTCTTGACTCCAGGGCAGATCCTGTATTTGATCATCATGGGTCAATCGCTGGGCTATTTACCAGCTGGATGAAGTTTACACTTATTTTAGAACAGGGCTCCTCATGTCTTCATCTCTGATTACTTAGCAAATTGGTAAATAACC
>CM014083.1:3412255-3617672 GCA_004119915.2 Collichthys lucidus
TCATCGTCTGATTTCACATCAACACTTAGCGAGTTTTTTTTTTTTTTTTTTGTGCCTTTTGCAGTTTTTTCTGCTCTCTTTTATTCCTTTCTCCATCTCTACGTTCCCCATTACAACCCTTTTTCCCAGACGTACAACTTTATATTTTCGTACTAGTACCACACTTTTTAGGTATACATATATAACTATTCCTGTTTGTGGAAAAGTTTCTCACACATGAAGTGACAGGAGTGAAGTTCCTCTCCCAAGCTTCTACATCGACTAATACGATGCGGGGAAAGCTTACTCAAATCACCGTGTGTACGTGGATTTTCCACAAATAAAATAACAACAGAGTAGAGAGGGAAATCCTAGTCCCTTTTAATCACTCTTACTCTTTCATTCACACTTTCTCATACACACTAAGGGTCCATACGTTCACCCTTCTTGAATCACTGACTGGATTCACGGGAGATTCAGTATCTCGATCTCTACCGTTTTTGGCCAATTGACTTTCTGTTACGGTCAAAGTCTTAACACCAATCACTCCCTTTATGTGTCTGATACTCACCTCCGGACTCTCTGTAGTTCGGATGATTGAACAGGGATCCCCGGAGATCCGGTTCTAAGCCTGGCCCGAATCCGAATTCACGGTCCGGGACTTATCAGTCACCTGGTGACTGGCCGTCGACGGTCTGCAGGTTGGAGAGCTCCTCGTCAGGTTCCCTGATCAACCATCCGGCTCGAAGGACCAAGAATTATGTGAGGAGTTTACCAACTTACTCGACACCTGTGAGAGACCAGAACAAATGAGAGTCAGACACGAGAGCTTTACTTTGTACAAAGGGCACCCTGCCACTGCAACATCTAAGCTACAGATAGCAGAGAGGCGCAGGGCAGTTCCTTGTTCCTTTATTTATAGAAGTTTACATGACATGTGACTGGACAGAGGCGGTCCCTGTTCCAGGAAAATAAAACATTTGATTCATCATGAGTACAGTGTAGTAAGATGAGTACAGTGTAGTAAGACTACTGATGCTGGGACATGTGACATTCTTTTAGCCTTCTAACATCTGGCAATCTGGAGAGTCAGCATGCGCCGTGTGTGGGATCAGAATGGATCCTACAGAACAAACCACAGACAGAGAGAATGACTTGTCCATCAAGGCAAACTTCAAAAGGAGGAACATACTGACTGTAGTATCGTTGTCCAGGATTTTGTATTTCAGTTGGGCATGTTTTTCTATTATCTAGTACAGTAAAAATATTGCATATTGTTCTATTGTCTGTCAGAAGTCCTGGATTTATTCATAAATCCAATCTTATCTTCAAAGAAGGCAATAGAGAGCTTCAGTGTTGATTGTAGCAGAGGATTTGTTTTCACAGAAGGAAAACTGTTGTTAGCTCATGTTAGGAAGGCCATGTAACGACTGGATTTGCAAGGTAGGACGCTTGAGACAGACGTTGTATAAAAACCAACCAGGTGTTTATTCACCCACATTTAAATAAACATACAGACTTGAGCGTGGTCAGCGGCTGTGGACTGGCACACAGTGGCGCAGCAGGAGCAGCAGCAACAACATGCAACAACGTGTGTGATGCCACTTGCAGCCTTAAATACCCCTCTGCTGCTACCAACCAAGATCCTAGGGGATTCTGCCTCTCCCATTACATCCATACATCACAAACAAGACAAAACCTTAAATACATTTACCCTCTACTATAACATCAATCCACTTATCTTCTACCGTTTCTAAACATTATCTCAACATCTATTACAACATGATATGAACTGATTCAGATGCACTCCCCCCTACACCAATCAGCTCATGGTACAACCCGGAACCTTCAAACAGCCGAGTTAACGTGGGGACTCTTTTCAGCCTAACACCCTGTAGAGGAGACCTATCAGGTGAGTGACTTGCACACACACACACACCCCATCACATCACATCACATCACATCACATCACATCACATCACATCACATCACATCACATCACATCACATCACGCACCTCTAGCCACTTCCTGCCACAAAGAGCCCCAGGTTCCCTACTAGCTACATGTTTCTTTTGCAAACCTGTTTTCCACTCATTCCTCTCTGATGCAACACAGGACCTGCACACACACATATTGTTAACAATGCATACATTCAGTAAAACATTTGCCAATTTGTTTGTGCCTCATTCTTACAATGTTAACTCATTGTGATAAACACCAAAAGTACATAATGAAGACTCCCTTCATTGCAGCTCAAAACATCATCTTTTACAGTATATTGGTATGATCTCAACATTGGTACCACCTATTTTTATTCTCGAATAAAATATCAAAATCACATGATTCTTAGTATCCAATCAAATCATCTGGGCTGGGTTCTAAAACTGCTGACAAAGCATGTGCTCACCCCCACTCATACCTTCAACTTTATTCCACCTTTCGTGTGTCCTTGACCATCCTCCCATTTCTACCTTGTGTCCTCCCTTTCCCACACAATTACGTTTCAACCTCTGTACTGCATTTTTGAAAGAGCTTTGTTAAAGAGCTTTAACAATTACACATTGTCACACTTATTGATTCACATTGTTAAGACTTATGGCTTTGGTTGTCTTACATTTATACTCTTGTTACATTACAAACAACAACAAACCCATGTAAACTTCTAAACAGTACTAACAAAACCTCTAAAATTTACACTACAGTTTCTTTGAATCTATAACTCAATATCAAAAGCTTTAGGTGCAAATTTCTAGCTTAGACAGTTGAATGAATAGAATTGTCGTGTCTATCTCTCTCCTGTTTGTGTGTTGTCCCATCCTTACTCTGGGTCCTTGGTGTGCTCTCCTGCCAATCATCTGCAATCAGCTGTTGAACTTGTTGGACAATGGCAAAATGCTAAAAGCAAACAGCTGGTAGAACATCTCACAGTGAATGAGGTCAACTGGCAACAGGTTTGTAACATGATTGGTTCTAAAAAGAGGATCCAGAGAGGTGGAGTCGTTAAATATATATATATATATATATATATATATATATATATATATATATATATATATATATATATATATATATATATAAATAAAGTTGAGGGGTTTTCTGCTTTTGCAAAGAATCTGTAGATTTCATCATCCACAATTTATAATATGGAAAAAAAAAATCTCTACGCAAGGGGCAAGACTGAAAACCAATATTGGCCAGTTGGGATATTCAAACCATCAGACAGCACTGCATCAACTGACAGGATTCTATCATGGGCATCACTGCATGGGCTGAGGAACACTTCCAAGAACCATCGTCTGTGAACACACTTCATCACTACATCCTAGAATGGCAGCTGAAACATGACATGAAACATGAAACCATTTATGAAGCAGATACAGAAAGTCTTGCCTTGGGTCTGAAAGGCTCCTTTCTGTGGGCCTGAGCTTATTTAAGATGGACTGAGAGAAAAACTGTCCAGTGGTCTCCACATCTGAAATTCTGTTAGGAAATCATGGATGCTGCATCCTCCAGGCTAAGAGGAGAAGGACCATCCAACTTGTTATCAGCAGACAGTCAAAAGCAAGGTGGTGCATTAGTGCACATGGCATGATGCATGATGGGTAACCTGCGCATTGTGTAGAGATCATTAATGTTGGACAATATATACATGTATATGTTGCCAAGTGAACATCTTTTTATAAGGCTGCCTTTCTTATTTCAGTAACACAATGTCAAACTTGTTACTGCAGATGACGAAGTTTATATAGATGCCATTAAAGTACTGATGGTTTAAGGCCCAAAACCATATTTCATATCTCTATTTACAGGTGTTGTTGTTGCTGTAACCATGTTAGGTGTCTGTGGTTGGCCTGCTAGTTTGAGCTTTTGATAAGATACACAAATGCTTAAGATTGCAGGAGCAGAATTAGGTCGCTTAATCGAAGACACTGAAGAAGAAAAAATAATACAAGATCTTTCTAATGTTCCTAATTGGGATTCCCCACTTGTATACTGTGTTTTTCGTTCATCATAAGGCGCAATATCAGCATGTCAGTAACTGTCAATTTTCACACATAAGGCACATCAGCTTAGAAGGCGCAATAAGTGAAACAAAACGTGTCAGATAGGTCGAACTTTATTCAACTAATTCACAATAACTCTCAACGTTGTTCAGTTGTAGGCTAGCACAAAAATACAAAACCATTGTTCAGTTGTAACACAAAAATACAAAACCATTGTTCAGTTGTAACGCAAAAATACAAAACAATACACTCATTCTTTAATGTTTTAATGTTAATTCTCTCGCAGCTGCTCTTTTCCTGTGTTCTAATGCGTGACTGAACAGGTGGCATTTTAGGGTCCTTATACACGCACACTACAATATTATTGGTATGTTGAAGCACACACAGTAGGCCTATCTGTAGGTCTACGTATTGCTCTGCGAGGCTCCGGACTACGGTAGCCATAATGTCTACTACGTAAAATCGGTTCAAGGTTAGTAAACACAACCAGAATTTAAGCTGCAAGCAGCGATGGTCGGGCCCTCGCACATGTGCGCACGTCGAAATGTGGGCACGTCAAAATGTGCATAATATTGTTTTTTATAATATTGGACTTAATAACCACAAGAAGTTTCAGACAGCTCTGAAGAAGGTGCTTCCTGCCGATTACTTCTTTGAATTTTTTTTATGCATCGCCACGCCCACACAGTTTCCCAAAAATTCATAATTTTGATAACTTTTACTCAGGAAGTCTATATGAACACACCTACCAAGTTTAAAGTGAATTGAATACAATCCCTAGGAGAAGTTTGTTCAAACATGACCCCTTGTCAACCACCGAAATTGGCGATTTTCATTCTTAAATATCTAATTTCCTGTTCATTGTAGCCCATTGCTCCAAGAGTAATCATTATCAAATATCTCACTTCCTGTTCATTGTAGCCCATTGCTACAAGAGACTTTTTTGTAGGTCCTGCCATGTTGTACAAAGTGGCTGAGTTCCATAATTCTGTGTCCAAAACTGTGGCGGGGCTGTTAGAAAGAGAAGTAAAAAAATCCAGGGGGCGCTATGGAGCGCTTTTGTCCCGCCCCCTCATTAATTATGCAGCCACATTGTGCATAATATTGGTCAAATCCAAACACGTCAAGACAAAAAAGCAAAAATGCAATTTTGTAAATTATAGCGCCTCCTAGTGGACAAATAACACCAAATTGTATTGGCACACTTTGGGGCGGGTCTCGATCGAATTTGGTCTTTGGAGGTCAAAACGTTGCCACTGAACTATTAAATGCGCATTCATCCTTATTTATGAGGGTTTTAAGCATTGCCAGACCATAATATCTGTGCAATGATTGTTAGCAGATAGTCTGATCCCAGTCTGCATTGACATTTTCAGTTACCTAAAGAAGAGTGGCTCTTCTGTTTCTTCTAGGCAACTACCATGAGTTTGTTTTAAAAAAAAAAAAAAAGCAAATCAGAAAATGAATCTAATCTAATCAGGCCCTGGCAATGAGGACACTTAAGGGAATACGTCAAACTCCCGTTATGAAAAAGGGGCCTTGATCTATGGAAGAATTATCCTATCTTTATTCAAGAGCGCACATTTTCAGTTTGAGAGCATGATTTCTCCTTCTCGTGCTCAGATTTATTGTCTTCATGCTCACATTTTATGCTCACACTCAAAACTTATGTGCTCGCACTCAAAACATGTCCTGTGTGCGTTCAGATCTGATGTGTTTGCGCTCAAAACATGTCGTGCACGCTCAGATTTTTTCAGACAGCACATCAGATCTGAGCAGAGGGAGAACCCAGCTTTCAGTTCTTACAGACCCCGCGGTCTGCACACCACCACGCCCTGCTGAGTTCTGCCGCTCTCTGGCTCCAGTTAGTTTTATTACTTCACACAAGCGGTTACATATTTGTTATTATCTTCATACAGGTTTATCTGCTGGGCGCATCCTCCGCCCGGGTGTGTGTGTGTGTGCTCTTTTCTCAGGCCATCCTGACCTTGGCCTGAATTCAGACGCTCGGCAGCAGTTTTTAATTGGGCTCACACACACAGACCTCAGGCCCAGGTTTGCACCCAGACACAAACTGCAAAAACACTCTGTTGGTTATACAACATTCTTAAAAGCAATAGTTCAACATAATCACACAGTTTAGTATCTTTAAATGATTATTAGGCACTTCAGGTAATATAATCCACAATTCCCCCTTTTGATCTCTACTCAGAGATCAATAAATTCACACACTATTAAGATCAAAAGCATAGTTAAAACCAACAACAACAGGGAGGGGGAAATGAGGAACATTTCGAAACTTCACACTTTATATAATTAGGTAAAAATAATATGCAAGCAAAACCTTCTGGTTGATAAGTCCTGTTTTTCTTTCCTTTGTATCCTAAGCGGTACCACCCCTAAGAGAGTTTGTAACCTTAGTGGCTATATCAACACAACTCAGTAGCAATCTGCAACATTGAACAATGATTAAAATATGTGATGAGATAAAAAGTATAATATGATAAGTAACTTAAAGCCTTACGCCTGGCGTGTTTCCTCAGATGTTGGTTCGTCCTGAGCAAATAAGATAACACAGGACCCAAATGTCCTGCACCTTCTTATAATCATATATCTGTGTTCTGAGCATCACATGAACGTAATATTGTCTATGTGTTTTCCATGAGCCTGCATGGTGTGTGTGTGTGCCCGACTCCTTCATCCTGGTCAAGGCCATATGCGTCACGCAGAACACCACATATCCCTCCTCTGGGGATATCAAATCCCCACCAATAGTTCAACACCACAGCAATGCAAGTAAGGGCGAAAACCCACTTGGGGAAAAATTCCCTTACGACCCCCGGAAACGCTTTTTGATTATATGTTTAACCCTGGGCGATCACACAATGGCCTGCATTGGTGGTTACATTATACTGATTATATGTTGAATAAGACAAAACTAAAATTATGTGTCAAACAAAGTCCAAAAAACAAAATCACAATATTATGATTATAAAACAATAACAAACAAAATGAAAACAACCTACAAGAACAAATCAAACTCGTGTGTAACAGAGTTAAAGTCAACTAAGAACAATATTATGCATATGTGTGTTGTATAGCAAAAAATCGCAAACAAAATAAAACAATCCTGATAAAACAAGAATCCAGATTATATGTATCATTAATAGTTCAATGCCATGTGTAATAATAAAACAAAAACAAAACGTATGAATGAAACCAAAGTCATGTTGTAATAGTAATAAATCGAAATCATGTATAGCAATAAAACAAAATCAACGAATCAAAGTCATGTAATAATAAACCAAAATCAAAGAATCAAGTCATGTAATAAACCAAAATCTGTGTGTGTGTTAAATCATGCTTGCTGTGTTTAAATGCAGAAAAAAATAACTCATCTTGGGATTAAAAATGACTTCAACATAACTCAGTGAAATTTGAAAGGTCTGACAATAATCACCTCAAGACAGAACAGTCACTCACAGTCACTTAATTGTCCATTAATAAATCCATTAATAAAAAGTCCATTTGGTCCAGATGGCACCACATTGTTTTCTCCAGTTCAAAATCTTTAGCTGACCACTCCAAACAAAGCAGTCGGTTTAGATGAATTCATACAATCAGTGAGAAACTTTAAGAACCCCTCTTATGTACCCCATCATCCCATTCCCATGATGTGTGAGTTCCACTTTCAGGTCAACAAGGGCCTTTAAGCTAGCGAAGATCCCCAACAACACCAACGTGTTAAAGAAGGTCATCAGGGAGGTCACAGATCATGTGCAAATATGCCACTGGGAGAGGAGAAAGATCAAATTTATTATTTCACCTAGTAGATAAACCCTAGCAATTAGAAGGGATTCCATAAAACTTAGTTTAACTTGTTTTAGATCAAATTTCTTCTCTCTTTTTGAATCAATCACAACGCACATCGCTGAAATCAAGACATTGCAAAATCTTCGACCCATGTACATTATGTACAGTAGAGGGTCACCACCATGGAGAGGTTACTAGCACATACGATGCATGGTGGTGTGGAATCCATCTTTGTAGAAGACTTCCATGAACAGTCGCTATCCCTCAGTTGCATATCATCATAACATAATTGTAACTTTAACCTTTTAAACATTTATTACATTACTGTGAAAACCATAATTGAAAATAGATTTTAAAAAGTGATTCATAAAATGGAAATTTCTAAATGATTAAAAATGACATCTTTTAGAATACCAACCTACCAGTAAAGCCAGAATCATCACATAAATTTAACCTAAAATGGAACACACAGGTAACAGAAAACTGATTTTATCCCCGCAATGGCTGTTGGGTGAAACACCACAGCTCCAGAGGTTCAGTCGAAGGTACAGCAGAATGTTACCATCATTACCTGGGTGCACTCAGCACTGTCTTAATCAGAACTTTGTCATGCGTTGTCCATTTACCTTGAGAGAAAGTCAGGGGGTGAACAATATAACAGTCATCACATCTGTCAATTGGACAGTCAAACATAACAGGGTTAACAGTTTGGTTAGTTTGGTAAAAAAATTCAGGGATAAAATTCAAAACGTCAGTTAATCTTTTTACATATTCAGCCATGAATTCCTCTTGTTCAACATCAGCAGGTGAATCACCAGTTTCCTTTTCCTACTTTTTGGATAAATACTGATCCATTATCATAGCTCATTTCTGATGGTATGCCAAATTGTGGAATTATTCCTCTTTTTTTACATTACTCTGAGCACAAATTTCACACTGTTCCAACACTTCATCAACCATTGATTGCAAATATGGTGACCAATATCCTTGCTGTCTTATTATCCTAATTACTTCCCCCTTCGCACAGTGATCAACACTGTGCGCCTCAGAAATCAACATAGTCAACGCTACTGGTGCAACCAACAAACCCTCATGAGATTGCCACAGCCCTCTTTCATCCTTCACTGCCCCCCTTTGTTGCCAGACGCTGTGTTCACTCAGTCCTGCATTTTGTTGCATTAGAATAATGTCTTCTGGAGTTACAATTGGTTCTAATGATACCAACAGTGTCATAATGGGAATTTCACTTTTTGCTGCTAGCTTGCTGCCTCATCTGCTGCGTTGTTACCTCATAGGATGGCAGCAACAGGCCTCTTCGACCCCGGCCACTACAGTGTTAAGATATGGTGGCACCTAGACAAAGACAAATAATTAATACTGCCGAGGACCACAGGGCTTTACACATGACATTGTGTAACCTAAGGACAGAAAATATAACACATACTGTAAACACAGCGCTTGGGTCATCACAAATTTTGCTTCAATCAAGTAGCTCAGCGATCTTATGATGTGTATATGTGGGCTGTTTTCTGTTTTTCTTTGCTTCTGGAATTTGGGCTTGAATGCATATTTCCCATTTTCCCAACTCCTTAAGCACCGGATTTATGATTTCCGCTAGCCAGTAGGCAGTTGCTGCCTCTGCTTGAACATTCATTTGGAAATGTACACCCGAATTATCAATGTAAACACCTTGTGGAGAGCACCAAATCTTTATTTTTAGTTGACACAATGCATCTCTCCCTAGCAAATTTACAGGTGTGTGTTCAGATACTAGGATTGGCAATATGGTTTTGTCGTTACCAATTGATAGTTGAACTGCCTTCTATTTGCACCTCTAACATTGGCTCTACATTAGCTGCTGATGTCATTACGGCTAATTGGCCCGCCCCAATAGGATTCTCTGGGCATCCCTAGTACACATGTTTAGGCCCACCCCCGGGATTGGCCGGACTGGCGTTCCCACTTTGAGTGGGCTGACCCTCAGACCCCCGTCCTTCTTCCTGTTGAGCCGGCCATGGATTTTTAGGACAGTCTCGACGGTCATGTCTAGGTTGGTTACATCCCCAACACCAGTTATGTTGTCCAACCTGATTGCCCCTCTGGGCTGTTGCTTTCTTCCCTCTTCCTCTTGGTTGCTGTGTGCGAACATTAACAACAGGAGGAGCTTGTGGGGGTGGGGCAGGAAATTGGTGGTGGATCGGAGGAGCAGACGGCACAGCGACTGCAGGAGCAACAATTGCTCCACTGTGTGCTTCTTCATCATCATTCAATACGGGAGCCTGAACCCTTTTTCTTGCTCTTATTTGTCAGTTCAGTTAGTTGAAGTTGTGAGACTTTCCTTTGAACACCTCTCTCTCTTGTTCACGCAACTTCTGCTCTTCTTTCCTGTGTCTGTCTACTGCATGTATCACATGGTCACAAAATTCTCTGTGACTTTTTGATGCCAACCCCACCACATCTTCAAGTCTACTTTTCACGGGGCCGGGCATGGCCTCTATGATGGAGTAATGTAAGCAGCTGGGTTCTCAGTATCCGTCAGTGGTTCCCCCTTTAGTGCTTTAGGGTCAACCTGAACAGGATACTTCTGTCGCAAAGATGTCCAGAGAGATGTCAATCATCCATGCATTTCCACTTAAACGCAAAATATTTTCCATAGCAGGTATTCCCATTGTGCGTGCCCACACTGCTTTAATGTCCCCGATGCCGAGTATTTTGCCCATAGTCTCTTCTTCAAAAACTTTAATCCACTTACTAGCTCCCTCGTGCATATCAGGAAGTCTAGAGGTCAGCCCCGCAAAGTCAGGAGTTTGCCATGGAATATAACGGCTCTGCTTCCCCTTAATTAAAATTGGATATTGGATTGGGTCAGTGTATTTTTGTGGTGGTTTTATAGCAGGTCTAAGTCTAAAGTCATAATTGCCTTTCTCTATGTTTGGCCTCACTGCATCCCTTTCCTTAGCCTTAGCTGCAAAGGTTAGCCTTCCTCCCAGTACTTCCCTCTGTTCTACTTCCTGTCTCTCCCTTGACGGGCCTGCCTGTTCCTCAAACACTAGTCTTTCGCCTAACTCATGCGCATCTGCCTCACCTGATCCTCCCCCCAAACAGGAATTATAATTACTGTCTATCTCTTTTCTGCATGCTGGGTGTTTAACGCCCAGGATCATCACTGGACTGAAACTCATTTTGCAATTACAATTACACTGGCTGATAAGACTTATCAATTGATTGTAGGTTAAAGAAATAATACATGCAACCTAGAAGTAAACCTCTATTTTTACTCTTTATTATGACTACTAGTACTGGTTGTAATGTGTTTATTAAATGTTTTCTTAAACAAGAAACCTGTCAGAGAATATATGCAGCTTCACTATAACTTTTAGACTTGAGCAGCAGAATTTAATGAAATTGTTATTTAAGAACACAGCACCTTTAGGCAACAAAGTTTAACCACACAATAACAGTTGCACTGCTTACACATTGCAACTTGATCAAAATTCACTTTACCAAAACGCAAAATCATTTAAAAACAAGAGAAAACATTCAACATTAACTTCAGCTGTATGCTTAAGGGGAGAGAAAGGAAAAAGAGATCACTGCAGCTCACACACGACGGGCGGGGCTGTCTGAAGCAGACTAAGAGTGTGGAAGGAGGGGGAATGACATCACACAGCGCTGCTCTCTGCAGCCCGAGAAACAACTTTAGTATCACAACAGTATGTAGAAACACTATCATCGACAGCTCGCCAAAAAATCAGTTAACCACCACACACGGCCTATCACTAGACCTGTCTCTCTCTCTCCCTGTCCTCTCTGTCCTTCTACAAGGCACAGAGAGGCTCTTACTAAACTAAACAACACGATGATGACTAAAGAACAATCAGAACAGATCAAAACAAACAGAAAGTCCTCAACATATTAACTTATTTTAACAGAAATGTATGCAAAGCAACAACGAATAGAAAAGCAATAATTTACATAAACATCATGGTTACAGAGTATTTTAGAATGACAAACAGCCTCAACTCGTCCTGTGACAGAGGTCACACCACCAGCTAAGTGAATTTGATTCAGATTTTAACGCTTCATTCAAAACATCAATGCACATTTGAATTTTTGCACACTCTTACAGCTTCTCAATCACTCGCAACGTCTCAATCACTCTCAGCGGCCGCTTACTCACACACACAACTTTTAATCTCTTTCATGCGTCTCTGTTCTCAGACAACCAACATACACACTTGGCGCCCATGCACACTGTATACTCACTGTATATTTTTACTTTATAAAAGTTTATATGATAATATTTTATAATTTTTATGGGAGTTACTAAATTTATTCTCCCTGTACCCACAGCCAATTTATTACGAATTATAATCTGTTTTACTATAATTCTTCTTCTGTTCTGTCCTTATCTCTTCCTGCCTGCTTGGCCTCCCCCCACAACAGCTTGCCTAGCGGCCCCTTATCACTCTCTGCCTCTCCCTTCTCACATCCATTTTGTCAGAGTCTCTGTCTTCAAACTGCCAAACTTTATCAATTTACCACTATCGGATAATAGTGCTATAGAGTTTCTGAATAACAGTACTATTGTTCTTTTGTTCGTTTACTTCACACAAGCGGTTACATATTTGTTATTATCTTCATACAGGTTTATCTGCTGGGCGCATCCTCCGCCTGGGTGTGTGTGTGTGTGTGCTCCTTTCTCAGGCCATCCTGACCTTGGCCTGAATTCAGACGCTCGGCAGCAGTTTTCAATTGGGCTCTGTTGTGGAAGTTTTCTCTTCTGCTGCTGGTGAAGAATGAAATAGAGACTTCTGCCGGCCGACAAGGTTTTATTTTCTTTGCAAAGAAAAGGTCGATCAACACGCGAGCGGTCAAAGTGAAGAAGGACCCCGAGAATGGGGAGACCTGAACATTTATACTCTCCAGAACCATGTGAATGCCCTTCCAGAAACATGTGTTAGATGTTTTACAGTCCTTTGTCTCCTGTGGGTGTTGGCGCCCGTCGTCTGGCCATATGCTTTTCACCTGAGGTGTCCTGCAGGATCTTGCATTGATGTGTAGATCTGAGTCTGGGCAACGCAATTTACACAAGACAAAAGGCTTGATACCTCATGTTTAAGGAGGGTGGGGTTTGCATCTGTAGTGGTTGAAACAAAGGCTTAAATTTACTATTACAATTCCCCCTTTTGATTATTGATTAATCATTCACAACTTAATTATCCGACACATTAATTCACATGGATTTTAAAATGCATCATCATGGCAGTTGTTCAGGAGAGGAGGGAATAAATCAAAGAGGAAAATGAAAATAATGATAATGGAAAAGTAAATAAACAAATAAGTAGAAAGAAAAATAATAATAATAATAAATCAAAGAGGAAAATAAAAATAATGATAATGGAAAAGTAAATAAACAAATAAGTAGAAAGAAAAATAATAATAATAATAAATCAAAGAGGAAAATAAAAATAATGATAATAGAAACAAAACAAGAATGTTATTTAGACAGTGTCATCATCAGAGTCATATTCTGAGCTGGGATAGTAATGGGTATCAGAGATGTGAAATGAAACTGGATTTTGATTGTCATTGTTAACATTTACATGAGCGTATGTGGTAGCGGCCACGATCAAATGCCAGTCGTGTGGGCCGCAGGGATCTTTGCATAGGTACTTGTTGTATTTGGCATAGTATGACTGAATTTGACCTGATCGCCAAATTTCGGGGTAAACAGTACAGGTGAAGGTTGCATTTTGTCCTTTTGTCAGCGTGATGGTTTTGGCAGGTTTGTATGTGTAGGTCACACTGTCTGTCAGCATTGTCCAGCATGATGAGATCAGAATCAGGTGATGCATGATGTGGTTCATCAGAGAAAAAAAAAGAGGAAAAGGCAGGGTGGTATGCACAATGTTGTCTGAGGTCAGTGCCAAGAAATTCACTGATTTGGGTTATTGCAGTATTGACAAAATGTGTGCCATTATCGCTGCTCAGTCTGGTTGGTATTCCCCATCTGGGAATAATTTCTGTTAACAGAGCCTTTGCTACCACCTGGCTGCTTTGGTGCCTCGCTGGGAATGCTTCAACCCATTTTGACCACATGTCAACTATCACCAAGCAGTATTTCTTTCCTTCTGCTGGCGAAAGTTCTATAAAATCCATCATCAAATGTTCAAATGGTCTATCTGGTGGTGGATGTGCAGCATGTGTGATTGTTTTGGTTTTTCCTGCGTTATGTGTTGTGCAAACCATACATGATTGACAAAACTTTTGTGCATGGACTGAAAAACCTTTGGTGAACCAGTGTTGGGTTATGGCATCTAACATTCCCCCTTTTGACACATGGTCCAACCCATGTGTCAATTTTGCAAAGTGAGGAAAGAAATGTTTGGGCAGGCAAGGTTTATCATTGGGTCCCCACCACACTGATTCTTTTTGTGTGGCACCGCAACGTCTCCACAATGTCCTTTCTTGTGGTGTGGCAAAGGACTGCATTGCTGTAAGAGAGCTTGGAATTGAGACAGGAGTTGAAACGAACAAAGGGTTGAGGGTGGTGGGTTGGAGTGCAGCCCTTTTTGCAGCAGTATCAGCTCTTGCATTCCCTAGAGAGACAGAGTCTAAGTTGTTAGTATGGGCAAGGCATTTACAAACAGCAATTGAGGTTGGGAGCAAAATAGCATCTAGAAGAGCTGCAACCTTGTCATGATGAAGAATGGGTTTTCCGTCAGATTTTAAAAATTGTCTGTGTTTCCACAGAGTGCCAAAATCATGTACAACACCAAATGCATATCTGGAGTCGGTGTAGATAGTTACAGTCTTGTTGTGTGCCAGTTTGCATGCCTCTGTCAATGCTGTAAGTTCTGCTGCTTGTGCAGAATAGTGAGGAGGGAGTGAGCCTGAGACAAGAGTTTCATGATTAGTGACAACAGCAAATCCAACTCTGTTGCGACCTGTTTGGGGGTCGCGGGAGGCAGAGCCATCTACAAAAACAACCAAATCAGGGTTAGTTAGTGGGGTTTCTTGCAGATCTGGTCTTGGCGAGCAGACCTGTTGGAGGACAGCAACACAGTTATGTTCTTGTCCATCATCTAGTGTGGGAAAAAGAGTGGCAGGGTTTAGGACATTACATCTTTTTACAGTGATGTTAGGCATTTCTAGAAGCACGGTGTTGTATCTTAGCCACCTTGCAGTAGAGAGATGAGAAGTTTTTTGCTCAAGTAGAATCATAGACACAGCATGTGGAACCAGGAGAGTTACATCAGAGTAGCTCACAATGTCTCTGGAGGCCATGATTGCTTTTTCAGCAGCGGCCACAGCCCTAAGACATCTTGGTAGGCCTGCAGCCACAGGATCTAGTTTTGAAGAAAAGTAAGCTACAGGCCGCAGTTTATTTCCGTGATCTTGCAACAACACAGAAGTCATGTATCCATCTTTCTCATCAACTGTTTGAGTGAAAGGCTTGGTAGGATCAGGTAGACCCAAAGTTGGAGTGGTCTGTAAGGCAAGCTTTAGTTCAGTGAAAGACTGTTCTGCTTCAGAAGTCCATGTGATCTTATCTTGTGATTGTAGACCTTTGCCATGAATGAGAGAAGAGAGTGGGGCTTCAAGAATGGCATAGTTTAAAATGAATTGTCTACAATAAGAACACATGCCAAGAAATGACATCATTTGTTTTTTTGTGATGGGTTTCGGAAGGTTCTGGATTGCATCCACTCTTTTTGGTGAAAGAGTCTTTCCTTCAGAAGTAATGACATGTCCTAAGAAGGTGACTTTTTCCAGGACGAACTGAAGTTTGGACAAGCTGGCTTTGTGACCAGTATTAGCCAGATGTTTCAAGAGTTTTACTGTATCAGCTTCGCATTGCTCTTTGGTTGGACTGCAGATCATAAGGTCATCAACATATTGTAACAAAGCAGAGCCCGGGGTGAGAACAAGGGATTCAAGACTTTGTCTGAGAGCTTCATTGTAGATAGTGGGGCTTTCACAGTAGCCTTGGCATAGACGAGTGAATGTGTAGCCTCGGCCATTGAAATTGAAAGCAAACCAGAACTGACTTTTTGGGTGAACTGGAACACTGAAGAAAGCATTAGAAAGATCCACTACTGAAAAGAATTTTGCATTAGATGGAACCTGAGACAAGATGGTGTAAGGATTTGGAGCATTTGGTGCTCTGGGTTGGACGGCAGCATTTACTGCTTGCAGATCCTGAACAAAACGCCATTCTGTAGGTTGCTCCTTATCTCTGATTTTCTTGACAGGAAACAATGGTGTGCGCACTGGAGAGTCATCACAAGGAATAATTACTCCTGCTGCTTTAAGAGACTCGAAAACTGGTGTTATGCCTTCGATGGCTTCTTGTTTGAGTGGATATTGGGTCTTGCAAGGCCTAAAGTCTGATTTTGGAGTTATGACAACAGGTTCACAATCTTTGATAAGGCCAACATCATACTTACTGACAGCCCACAGTGTCTTAGGGACCTCCTGTAAGGCTGTAATTGTGGAAGCTTGTTCTTCAGACAAAAATGAAAAAGATTTAGAAGCGCTTTTAGGTACCAGCTGGACTGTTCTTTGAGTGTGCACACTAGATGGTACATTCTTAGAGTAACACTGCAGTGTAGGTGAAAAAAAAAATAGATCGATCAGATGTTTCTTGCCAATCGGCTGCGCGCTGACATGATTTTATGAAAGGGCCCAAATCTTCCCAGTTATCTGGTGTGTGTTTTGTAAGTGTGATGTGTGGGGCCGAATGATCTATGGTGTACACATTACATTGAGCTGGTGTGAGAGAGACTGATACAGCACATTTATGTTGTGTCCAATAAATGTGTGTCAGTGTGAGTTTATCAAATCTTTCTCGCAACCAACTTTCCTCATATGGCTCATCAGGTTCTGGTGACACATGAGAGGTACAATGTAGATCTTCTGGTGTCATGAAATCTACTGTAGCTGTTGAAACTGTGTTTCTGGCTACAGTGAGAAGCTCAGATGCAGTTGATGGCTGCAATTTCCATTGATATGCATATTGTAGGTCTGGGGTGTGGTAAACAAAAGAGTGTGAAAAATTTGGTTCCAGGTCAGATAGCCTGTGGACTTTGACACCTTCTGGGGTTGAGATCAGACAAAGCCCTAATTTACACATCAAGTCCCTGCCCATCAGGTTAATGGGGCAGACTTTTGAGAGCAAGAATGCATGTTTGAAGCTTGTATTTGGTTCATCCACACATTTGAGTGGGACAGTAATGTTTTCTTTAATTGTTTGACCTGATGAACCAACAGAGTACACATAATCTCCACTCATTTTTGGTGTTCTAGTGAACTCTAACGCTTTTATCACAGAGTTCGTGGCTCCTGAGTCAACTAAAAATGTAACATTTTGTTCTGCAATCGTTAATGTATGTTGCGGAAACTTCTTGAAGTTATCGGATGTGTAATGTAGATATGTTAAAGCTACAGCACAACTATTGTCTGAATTTTTAATAGTTTGTGCATTGGTATGCTCAGTATGTGTGTGTGAGTGTGGTGCAGTACCTTCTTCTGATTTCACAAGTTGGTTTGGCTTGCCAGCAGGAGTCCATCCCTCTCCGACAGCCCTGAACCATCTTCAGTCCGATTTGTCCACCAGGGTTGATGAGGTATTTTGGGGACACTCGCGTCTCCAATGTCCATATTGACCACAGAGGAAACAGGGTTTTCTTTCGTGCTTGTTTCGGTTATGTCCTGTTCTTCTCTGTTCACGATTTGGTTGTCTTTGTCCTTGGACTGTGTTATACATGGTCACTGCTGCCATGTGAAGCTCTTTCTGTGTTGTCTCTTCTTTTTTCTTTTTCTTTGAGAGCAATTGTACATGTGCATGTATGGCATGTTTGCGGAGTTCGGGCAGGCGTGCATCATCCCAGCCAATACAGGAACTTTTAACAGCTGAGGCAATGTCTGGTTTTAGTCCATTTAAGAAACAGTTACAGAGGTGAATCTCCCACACATCTGGAGCATTGTTTAATCCATCAGGCAGTTGAAGGCCACTGTGGGCGTTGAATACATCTGTTAGTCGAGTGAGATATTCATCCGGATTTTCATCATCCTTTTGTTTGCAGGCAGTGATCTTCTCCATGTTTATTTTTACAGGGAAAACTTGAATGAATGCATCACAGAGAAGACGGACAACATCTCTATAATGGGCATTAGACTCATGTTCCCAGGTGATGTGCTTACAACGGATGTCAGCATGTGGGAATTTTTCAGCTATTTTTGCCAATCTGTAGGTTTCATCTTGGCAATCAGTAGTCTTTTTAGTTCATTTATGGTAGGTTTGAATTCTTGGCAAAATGTGGAGAATTCCTCAACAAACGCTTTACCTGATGTTGCTGGGTTTGGCAGATGTTGTGAGGCTGCTGTGATGTCAGCAGAAGTCCACGGGCGGAAAACCAACGTTGTACCCTCTGATCCAGATACTTCAACCATGGGCATGATGAAGGCTGCCTCTTGATTTGGACGGCGCAGTCTATGTGCAATTGGAGAAAGGGGTTCGGTTGTAGGATCCTGTGATGGAACTGGCACATCAGGGGCACAATGAGTTGTTCCTGAGCTTGTTTTTTGTTGTGGCAGGGTGGAATCTGTTTCTCCCTTTGTGCTGAGTGGTGTGATGTTGTATGGTGGAGGAGCTGAAGGATTGGTGGGTGGGCTGCCGTCAAGGTCCGGATCCAGCTTCAAAGCCGCCAACTGTGGAATTAGAGAAGAAATCTGTGTTCTTTGTGTGTGTGAAGCTTGCATTTCATTTGTTGCAAGTTTTTCGCATGGAAAAGGGAGTTGTTTCTGCAGTATTTTCCTATTCCGTGTTTCTGCTTCTCCTTTCCACATTTGAAGACATTCTTTCTGACCTTCTATGTTTTCTAATTTTCGTACAGAAACCTTATTTTTCCTTCTCATTTCTTGTTCTTTTCCTTTCAGTTTTCCTTCTAATACGAGTAGGTTTTTTAAACTGAG
Source organism: Collichthys lucidus (assembly GCA_004119915.2). Classification (NCBI taxonomy): domain Eukaryota; kingdom Metazoa; phylum Chordata; class Actinopteri; family Sciaenidae; genus Collichthys; species Collichthys lucidus. The sequence goes on from CM014083.1 coordinate 3,431,033, forward strand.
GGATCCCCCTATTGGGAATCCAAACTCAGTAGTCCAGACATTTAAATATTTCAAACTTTTATCCCCGTATTTCCTTCTCATAATATCCACAATCGGTCCCTCTGGAGGCCCAACCTCGACAGAGCTTTTACTCCCCATTCCAAATGGAGGTTGTGCACAACAAATACGATACAGACGTCTCTGTAAAGACCACTTCGTAACACAAGTGATGAAAGAAATTTAAGAGGACTTTAACCTCAAGGGACTCAAAACCCAAACAGATTTTTACAGAATTCACGGAGTTCGTATATTCTTTAAAAACCAGTCGCTTCGTTCAGGCTACAAGCGAAAAAAGCGAATCGATTGTGGATATGTGAGAAACAGAAATGTTATGCCAAATCTAAAAAAAAAAAAAGAAGTTTAAATGTCAATATTTCAATGCTCACCAGATGAATTTCGCTGAATTCTGTTCGTGGAGATCCCAGCGGCGACGATCCGGGGCGTTTGCGGATCAGTCCTCCCTTCTCAGAAAAAGATTTGAGGTTGGAGGCTAGAAAGTTTTTCTTCCAGGATGGCCTGTCACTGTCCGCGTCCCGTCCCAGACGATCGCTCGAGGGATCCCACTTCTGACACCAAAATTGTTGTGGAAGTTTTCTCTTCTGCTGCTGGTGAAGAATGAAATAGAGACTTCTGCCGGCCGACAAGGTTTTATTTTCTTTGCAAAGAAAAGGTCGATCAACACGCGAGCGGTCAAAGTGAAGAAGGACCCCGAGAATGGGGAGACCTGAACATTTATACTCTCCAGAACCATGTGAATGCCCTTACAGAAACATGTGTTAGATGTTTTACAGTCCTTTGTCTCCTGTGGGTGTTGGCGCCCGTCGTCTGGCCATATGCTTTTCACCTGAGGTGTCCTGCAGGATCTTGCATTGATGTGTAGATCTGAGTCTGGGCAACGCAATTTAAACAAGACAAAAGGCTTGATACCTCATGTTTAAGGAGGGTGGGGTTTGCATCTGTAGTGGTTGAAACAAAGGCTTAAATTTACTATTACAGCTCACACACACAGACCTCAGGCCCAGGTTTGCACCCAGACACAAACTGCAAAAACACTCTGTTGGTTATACAACATTCTTAAAAGCAATAGTTCAACATAATCACACAGTTTAATATCTTTAAATGATTATTAGGCACTTCAGGTAATATAATCCACAGCTATTATGATAATGTTTTTAAAAAGCCTTCAATTTTCTCAAAAGCCGTCACTGCGCCTTATATATGGATCAATATTGGTTAATCATGCCTAGTCAGAGGGCGTCGCCGAAGTAATCATAGACATATATATGTAGACGCATTGAGCGCTGAATCGTACGTCGTAAATAGACTACCAATGTTATCCTCAAGTCATTATCATCATAGTATTTTATATTATACCTTTTTAATCACGTAGCGTAGCCTATTCACCCACCATCTCTTGTTGAACGTTACAATAAGAGAATTACACGGAATATATTACGGTAACAGTCACCACATAATTTTAATTTAAAATCATAATATGACATGCAGCAAGAGTCCAAGGGCCAGGATGCGAACCGACATCCCGTGGTTCAGAATGCAACAGAGGGCAGCTTGCTTAGCCACTCAACTACCATAACACAGGTATGCTTTCATGTGTATTTATAATATACAAAACATCCCGCTGATATAAAATCAGAAACAGTCTCATACGGTGTCTAAACGACGATAACTCTTTTTAGGATTTTTCAAGATTAATTATACATAAATAAACTGGCGTCTTAAATAGGTGACGATTCAAATAGCTGGCTAGTATGGTAAATTGGTGTATTTTTAAGAAAGGCAGTTTTACAAACAGACCATATACCCGCCCCTGCGAAGCGCCCAAAAAGCGTAAAGGAACACACCCAAGACTCTAGCTGTCTCCCTATTGGCTGGTGAAACACATTAATTTAAGCACAGGGCGGGACATCCTTCAGTCTGTGCAGACACCTCAACCTGAGAGGACGTGCTGTTTTGTGCGAGAGCAGAAAGAAGTTGAGAGCGCAGAGCACAAGTTTTGAGCGCGAGCAGACACGTTTTGAGCGCGAGCAGAAAAAATCTGAGCGCGCACGACATGTTTTGAGCGCGAGCACATTATATCTGAGCGCACACAGGACATGTTTTGAGCGCGAGCACATAAGTTTTGAGTGTGAGCATAAAATGTGAGCACGAAGACAATAAATCTGAGCACGAAAAGGAGAAATCATGCTCTCAAACTGAAAATGTGCGCTCTTGAATAAAGATAGGATAATTCTTCCATACTGAGAGGACGTGCTGTTTTGTGCGAGAGCAGAAAGAAGTTGAGAGCGCAGAGCACAAGTTTTGAGCGTGAGCAGACACGTTTTGAGCGCGAGCAGAAAAAAAATCTGAGTGCACACAGGACATGTTTTGAGCGCGAGCACATCAGATCTGAGCGCACACAAGACATGTTTTGAGCGCGAGCAGAAAAAATCTGAGCGTGCACGACATGTTTTGAGCGCGAGCACATTAGATCTGAGCGCACACAGGACATGTTTTGAGCGCGAGCACATAAGTTTTGAGTGTGAGCATAAAATGTGAGCACGAAGACAATAAATCTGAGCACGAGAAGGAGAAATCATGCTCTCAAACTGAAAATGTGCGCTCTTGAATAAAGATAGGATAATTCTTCCATACTATTCAAGACGCCAGTTTATTTATGTATAATTAATCTTAAATAATCCTAAAAAGAGTTATCGTCGTTTAGACACGTATGAGACTGTTTCTAATTTTATATCATTATCTCTTTTGTATATTATAAATACGTATGAAAGCATACTTGTGTTATGGTAGTCGAGTGGCTAAGCACACTGCCTTCCTTTGCATTTTGAACCATGGGACGCCGGTTCGCATCCCGGCTGTTGCACTCTTGCTGCATCTCATATTATGATTTTAAACTAAAATTATGTGGTGACTGTTACCGTAATATAATCCGCGTAATTCTCTTATTGTAACGTTCAACAAGAGATGGTGGGTGAATAGGCTACGCTACGTGATTAAAAAGGTAAAATATAAAATACGCTATGTATGTTGTGGTGATTCAAACCACCCCGAATTCTGTAGACCTGATGTAGAGAAGAGAGATATTGAATTTAAAGAAGACAAAGACAAGTACTTCAGTTTCACCTGTTGCAAGAGGGAGAACCCAGCTTTCAGTTCTTACAGACCCCGCGGTCTGCACACCACCACGCCCTGCTGAGTTCTGCCGCTCTCTGGCTCCAGTTAGTTTTATTACTTCACACAAGCGGTTACATATTTGTTATTATCTTCATACAGGTTTATCTGCTGGGCGCATCCTCCGCCCGGGTGTGTGTGTGTGTGTGCTCCTTTCTCAGGCCATCCTGACCTTGGCCTGAATTCAGACGCTCGGCAGCAGTTTTTAATTGGGCTCACACACACAGACCTCAGGCCCAGGTTTGCACCCAGACACAAACTGCAAAAACACTCTGTTGGTTATACAACATTCTTAAAAGCAATAGTTCAACATAATCACACAGTTTAATATCTTTAAATGATTATTAGGCACTTCAGGTAATATAATCCACAGCTATTATGATAATGTTTTTAAAAAGCCTTCAATTTTCTCAAAAGCCGTCACTGCGCCTTATATATGGATCAATATTGGTTAATCATGCCTAGTCAGAGGGCGTCGCCGAAGTAATCATAGACATATATATGTAGACGCATTGAGCGCTGAATCGTACGTCGTAAATAGACTACCAATGTTATCCTCAAGTCATTATCATCATAGTATTTTATATTATACCTTTTTAATCATGTAGCGTAGCCTATTCACCCACCATCTCTTGTTGAACGTTACAACAAGAGAATTACACGGAATATATTACGGCAACAGTCACCACATAATTTTAATTTAAAATCATAATATGACATGCAGCAAGAGTGCAAGGGCCAGGATGCGAACCAACGTCCCGTGGTTCAGAATGCAACAGAGGGCAGCTTGCTTAGCCACTCGACTACCATAACACAGGTATGTGCATTTATAGTATACAAAACATCCCGCTGATATAAAATCAGAAACAGTCTCATACAGTGTCTAAACGACGATAACTCTTTTTAGGATTATTTAAGATTAATTATACATTAATAAACTGGCGTCTTAAATAGGTGACGATTCAAATAGCTGGCTAGTATGGTAAATTGGTGTATTTTTAAGAAAGGCAGTTTTACAAACAGACCATATACCCGCCCCTGCAAAGCGTGAAGGAACACACCCAAGACTCTAGCTGTCTCCCTATTGGCTGGTGAAACACACTAATTTAAGCGCAGGGCGGGACATCCTTCAGTCTGTGCAGACACCTCAACCTGAGAGGACGTGCTGTTTTGTGCGAGAGCAGAAAAAATCTGAGCGCGCAGAGCACAAGTTTTGAGCGCGCACGACATGTTTTGAGCGCGAGCAGAAAAAATCTGAGCGCGCACGACATGTTTTGAGCGCGAGCACATTAGATCTGAGCGCACACAAGACATGTTTTGAGCGCGAGCACATAAGTTTTGAGTGTGAGCATAAAATGTGAGCACGAGGACAATAAATCTGAGCACGAGAGGGAGAAATCATGCTCTCAAACTGAAAATGTGCGCTCTTGAATAAAGATAGGATAATTCTTCCATATTGATCATGAGTCAAAGGTGCTGAAGCAATACTCCATACATTTTAATGTCAGCGTCATGCGCTGTGGATCTGTCATACACCCTGATGCGCCTCACCTCGGGGCTAGCCCTGATGCAAGAGTGTATGACCCAGAGGCTGGACCTTGTTTTGGGCTTGCTGAAATTAAATGCCCTTGCATCAATAACATTTCTGAGGCAGGGCATATCAAATGGATGAATGGTCAGGCAAAACTGAAACACAAACATAAATTTCATTGGCAGGTTCAAGGTCAATTGGCAGTAACTGGACTGAGTTGGTGTGACTTCATCACAGACACTGAGGAGGACCTAACAGTTGAAAGAGTCTGGAGGGATGATAAAGGAGATGAATAAGAAATTGGACCACTACTTTTTTAGTATATACATGAAAATGCACCTCCAGCACAATGCTACATGGTAGCTGACATTCCTGTCTTCCTGTACCTCTTAGATGTAGTATGTTTTTCATTAAGTTCATTAAGTTTGACTATTTTTTAAATCTTTAAATGCTGTTTTCTTTAAATTAGTTTTTCATCAACTTTCCGGATCGATATCTAAACCTGTGTAAAACCTACCTACACCAAACTTTACAGTTCTACATTAAGCAGTTTTCTGAAGATATTTATGGAGATATTTAGTTTTTTTATACTATGGACAGTAAATGTAGATTTCCTAGGTAATTAAAACAGATATCCTGAAATCCCTCTTTAAATTATTTTTCATCTTATGTGTTAACAAAATGAAAAGAATTTATCACCTGATTTTTTTTATAGATTCAGATTCAGATTCACCAATTTTCTCTCTTATTCTTTATACCTAATGTGAATACAAAATGTAATGTTTTTAAACTTGGATCTCTAATAGATATGTGTATAACATTAATTCTCACCTGTATATTTAGGAGCCAACTAAATGTTTAAATGATTGTATGAATTCCAACAAATGTTTGTGTTTATATCAAATGATTTTTACTAAGTGTTGTATTGTCATTTACCAATGTTTACAAATAGTAAAACTGTTACATCTCAAGTGACTCTTTTTCTGTGTACACAATCCATTGGATATAGTATAATACAAATACAATAAAACAGAATTGGGCCAATATATACAGTGGATTAGGGTTGGGCGAAATGTTAAAAACTTCAAATGGGCAACTGTCAGCCCATCAACTGGCGATTGCCAATATATTCTGCAACTAGCTATGTGTGACCATTCATTAAATAAATAAAATCACCAAGATATCGTTCAATAAAATCACCAAAAATGAAAACAACCGTGAAGGACTAAGCCTATCAGCAATTGGCAATATATTCGGCCAATCACCCAAGCCTACAGCTGATACACTGAAAAACAACAGAACTTATCAAACATAAAAAATGATTATACAAAAACAAGTTTGTGTAATTCTGCCATCATAAGAGGACAGACAATGATCTATTTAACAGGATATAGCCTTTCAAATCGAGTGGTCCCTGGAAGTTTGTCATCACGCAGCAGTTGGTCCACAGCTGGTTGACTGTCCCTGACAGTTAGAGGAAGAGTGTGTTGCCAGATTTGATACTCTTTCACTCTGGACTCGCAGGCGGGCAATTGCTTGATTCTTCAGAGCATCCTCTTTGCTGAGCTGTGCTGTGGTTAGGAGTGAAACAATTAATTCCTTATATTTTCTGCACATTTTAACAATGCTAACCCTTAATAATGTCAGTGACAATTTTCATTTGATATTATGATTTTTACCTGTCATTTTGAAGGGTGGGATAATCAGTGTTGCCCCACGGTCAGCTAGCAGCTTCTCGATGGTGAACCCCTTGTCAGCCATGCAACCATCTCCCGGCTCCAGCAAGTCCAGCACTCCACTACGTTGAGTCAGCTCTCGGTCTGAGATGGAGCCTGTGTAGAGGCTTGACACAAAGGTCACAGCACTGCATGGTGCAACCCCAATCAAACCCTTAAAGGTTGTGGTGTTTTTGTATGACGAGAACACCTCTGATTGGAGGGTAAGGGATGAAGGGTTCTGGCATCGCACTTCAGTGCAGTCGATGATTACTCTCACCTCTGGACAGTATTGTGTAAATTTGATTGGCATCGTCTCTTGCACTTGCTGTTTACTCATCCAGATAGGTAGGGAACCAAGGAGCAGGTAAAGGTAGTTGGCCCATGTGATCACAATGTGGGAGACAGCGGACACACTGATTTCAAACATGTCAGCCAGCACCTTTTCTTGCAGGCCTGCAGCGACACGACAGGAGTAGAGGAAGAACTCATCGATCAGCTGCAGTCTGAGTAATGGACTTGGTGATAAGGGTCCAGACACATGTCCTTTTTTGGGCTTCTGCCCAATAAACTAACATGGAGGCAGATGGCTGAATAACCTCCCAGAAGGAACAGAAAACTTCATTCGATGGAAATCGTGTGTAGAATCGGATGTCATCATCGGAGATACAAAATCGATGAAAATGCAACCGGCTTACTTTCAGCCTTGTCAGTTCTTTAGTCAGCGCCTTAACTTTAGCCTCCAACTGCTGCATGTGTGCAGCTGCAGTGTCTAGTGCACCTGTATGAGATGAGAGAAAAAAAAAATAAATCAAATCAAAATACTTTATTTTTCCTCGAAGAGAAATTGCTTTACCATTACTTACAATAGTTACCATTACTTCTTACAATAAGTCTACTTGACTATTACCTTTTACCAGTGCTTAATTTTTAAAGCGGGAGGTCCCAGAAATTAAACTAGGTATACAGTATTAGTAACTGTTGTGGTTCTTATGTTGTCTTATGTCTGTGTTAGTCTGAACCATGGGTTTCTATAGTTGTACTCTAGAATAATACACATGGAGGTGAGGTATGACTTGTTGTATTCTTTTAGTGGCGGCTCAACTTTATACATCGGTACATGAGCAATCCCATGCAGAACCTCTAGTGCGGCAGGCTAACCTAGTCAAACACCGAGTGCTCGATCAAATACACTACATCCCCCTTTTCCAAGAATGAGATGTATTCATGCATAAAACTGTAACATGCTCAATATCAAATATACCAAATCTAGTAACACATATTTCCTTGAAGAATAGCACTTCTTATTGGCATTACATTCCAATATCTATGTAAACATATGAGATAAACATGTCTCTCGGATTTTACTCTTAACAGAACAACCTGCTTTCTTTAAGCAATCTCTTTAAACATGTCAATAAAACATTTATGACAATAGATTATCACACCCTGTCTGTCCTTTTCCTTCTGCATCTTCACCTAAGTCAGTGTCTCTGAACAGACTATATAGATATATCCTCCTCAGATGTCGCCTGTTCCTCCTTAAAGCCTTTTCCGCTGGAGTCAGCACGTTGTAAGAGCGTGGCTTCTGTCTCTAACCTGTCACTATGGCTGGCTCCCAACCACGTCATGTCTGTATGTGTACGGTGGTACCTGAGTCCAACGCAGGCAGCGGCTTGATGTTTCGGTCATGGTATAGTCGTTGGCGTGACTGCAAATCCTGTATCCTGCTGTGTATGTGCTGTGGGGTGGACTGCTTTAGCAAAGCACTGGAGCATGGAAGTATGCTGCGCAGAGCTCTTCCCATCAACATCTGTGCAGGTGTCATGTTCATCCCTGTCACTGGTGTGTTCCTCAGTGACAGCAGGACAAGATGTGGGTCTGTGGCGGTTTGCATTGCTTTTTTCAGTGCATGTTTTACAGTCTTTATGGTCCTCTCCGCGAGTCCATTGGACTGCGGATATCCATGGCTGGAGTGTGAGGCTTGAATTCCCATGAGGCTGCAAACAACCTCATCTCGTAGCTGGCAAATGAAACGTGATCACTCACCAGCTCTTTGGGAATTCTGTGCCTAGCAAAAACAGACTTCATTTTCTGGATTACTGTTTGAGTTGTCAAATCAGGCAAGTTCAGCACTTCCGGATATTTTGTCAGATAGTCCACTAATAACAGATAGGACTGACCTTTCAGTTGGAAGATGTCAGCTTCAACTTTCATCCACAGGAGTTCAGGAACTTCATGTGTAATGAGTGGCTCTTTCTGGCACTGCATACATTTCTCCACTGTCATTTCTATGTCACGTGTCATGCCAGGCCAATAGAGGACTTTTCTTGCTTTGGCCTTTGTGCGCTGGACACCCTGGTGAGCTATATGAAGCTTTTCCAAGATCACTTTTCTGAAGCTCTGTGGTATGATGATTTTATCTCCTACCGTGATAATGTCATTCTGGATGCTGATGTTGTGTCGCAATGGCCAGTAGCTGTGAAGGCTTTTGTCCAGGCTGTGTCTCCTCACAGGCCAGCCATCCAGATGTTTCTCACACACAGTTTGTACTACACTGTCTGCAGCAGTGGCAATTTTCAGCTGCTTGAGTGTCTCCTCACTCAATGCATCCGTGGCCTCCATGGTGTACACAACTTTCTAATCACAGGGGTTCTCTTTCACGTTGTCACCATCTCTGCTCGCTGTGGCTTGTGACAGTGCGTCTGCAATATACATGCGTTTGCCTGGGGTGTAAGTAATGTTCAGATCATATCTTTGCAGTTGTAACAACATGCCTTGTAGTCGTGCTGGTGCTTTATTCAGCAGCTTTCGAACTATTGCCTTTGGAGGCAATAGTTCGAAAGCTGCTGATAATTGCTTATAATCTGACTGGCCAGTCACTGGTCTGCCAAAGACGTACTGGTGGAATCTCTTGGCTGCAAAGACCATAGCCAGCAGCTCCTTCTCTATTTGAGTGTACCTCTTTTCAGTATCCATGAGCATGCGTGAGGCATAGCAGAGAGGTCGTCTATCTTGTAGCAGACATGCTCCTAGTCCACCCTTTGATGAGTCTGCTTGTAGTGTAAGTGGCTTCTTGTGGTCATAATACACCAACACTGGTGCCTGTGTGAGAGCAGTTTTCAGGGTCTCTAGCGCTGCACTGTGGTGTGGACCCCACTGCCACACTGCGTCCTTCTTAAGCAGCTGTCTGAGCGGTGCTTTCAGTGAGGCTTCATTTGGTACGTACGCACCAAAAACTTGGTCATTCCCAACAGGCGTTGGAGGCTTTGTTTATCCTCTGGGGGCGGCATGTCGATGATTGCCTTGATCTTTGCATCATCAGCCCTCTGTCCTGCTGAGGTGATTATCTGTCCCATGTATTTCACGGTATCAACCTTGTACTGTATTTTGTCCTTGTTAAACTTCACATTTGCTGCCTTTGCCCTCTTCATCGCGTCATGAAGTATTTTGTCATGTACATGTTCTGAGGCTGCACCAACACTTCACTGGTTGACCAAACGGAAGCCTGAGAAAGCAGTATTGGCCCCATGGCGTAGTAAAGGTGCACAGTTTTGAACCAACACTGGTGGCTTGTTCAACTTAATCTGCCAGTAACCGTCTTTTTCATCCAGGATGATGAAGATGGTTTTTCCTGCGAGTTTGCTGCACACATCTTCAGGAGTAGGAATGGAGTAATGCTGGTGTTTGACATTTGACATTGACATTTTCACGGAGTAGTCTCTCTTTCAGACAAGGATCATTAATGCTGAACACTACCTTATCTCTCAGCATATCATCTTCACTTCAGCCGAACTCATAGTCTTTACCTTTCTGATGCAGTTCTGTGATGAATCTGTCCACTGTAATTCCTGATGACATCGCATGCGACCAGGACTGATGTCGTTCAAACACAACATTCTTCTGTGGGCTACAGTACTCTTTTAATGCCATGAGAATGTCCTCCATCGATATGTCATTATCTCCAAATAGAATAACATTGATTGTGTTATACACCTCTAATGCTTCGTCGACTATAGTATGAAGCAGGATTTTTCTTATTATTAAATCAAATTAGATTTTATTTGTATAACTCAAAGTCACAAAGTACATTTGCCTCGGAGGGCTTCACAATCTGTACAGCGAGTGACACCCTCGGTCCTTGAGAGAGGGCTGGCTCAATTCGTGGCAGCAGCAGCTAGTAGTGGCATTTCCGGTGGCAGCTCAGGCAGCTGCCAGTATCTGAGGCAGCTGCCACTGCCTTAGCAGTACTGGAATGGAAATGCCAATACCAGGGACAAAACACTGATGACTGTCTTATAAAATAAAAACAAATGCCCATAACAGCAGCAGTTGCGGTGGCCGTGCCAGACACCAACACACACACATCACACTCACACGCACGCACGCAACAGTCGAGAGATTAAAAAATTTATTAAATTAATGCAGAACTCACGTAATATCAACTAGCTATTACCAATGAGGCTAATACAACTCTGACAACTGTTTTATAAAATAAAATTAAAAACAGAACACCAGCAGCTGCTGTGGCAGGTCCGTGGCAGCTGCCTCAGATACTGGCAGCTCAGGCTGCCACCGGAAATGCCACTACTAGCTGCCGCTGCCACGAATTGAGCCAGCCCCTGCTGCTGTCCTTGGAATGCCAGTCTTATTCTAGTCATCTTCGCAGAAGTGATGGCTACATACGAACGTACTGCCTCGCATAATGTTAAAACTTGGCCCTTCATCCCGGCGAATAGCTGTCACCCATTTCTTCCTTAAACCATTTTCCCTTGGGAATGAGTGAAAACTAAACTGTTTGTTCAATTTGCAAAGGGGCACCGAGCAGTGACACCGTGAAGTTGCTTCCGCCATTGTTGTTGTGAACTAACAGGAAGTGCATATGCACAACAATCATTACTTCCGCCCAATAAACCCAGAAGTATGATAGTCCCCTATGGCTTCTCTCTCCTCTCCTGCTCTCTCCTGACCTCCTCTCTCCTGCCCTGTGTGCCAAATGTTTAGTAACTTCTCATCCTCCTTTAGTGATAAGTACTTGTAATAAATGGAGTTTGTTTGTAGCTTTGGTTGCTTGTCATGGATATGAAAGGGAGAGGAAGAGATGATAGCGGGCTGTGGAAGACAGGAAGAGTGGAGAAGAGTTTCAAGAGTAGAACAGAATGTGGGAAATCCTAGAGAAGGGAGATAAATCATTATGAGATATCTTGTTTTAATAAGAATATAACAAAGAATAAGCAGTAAGAAATAAAGTCCAGAAGAGGGCGGTATAGGCAACAACAATGATGCGGACTGCCGTTAAACAACTAAGCAGAAGAAGCAGAAAAAGAAGAAGAAGAAGAAGAAGAAGAAGCGACAGCTCACTGTGATTTGCTGAGAGGTGACCAATAGGAAGCTGACAGAAGATCGTCGTGTGTGTGTGTGTGTGTGTGTGTGTGTGTGTGTGTGTGTGTGTGTGTGTGTGTGTGTGTGTGTGTGTGTGTGTGTGTGTGTGTGTGTGTGTGTGTGTGTGTGTGTGTGTGTGTGTGTGTCGGCAGTGTGTGAGCAGTGTTACAGAATGTTTGAAAAACTTTGTGTCTGGCTCTTTGTCCTCGTGCTTTTCTACAATGAGCCCGCTCACGCGCAGAAGAAGAAAGAGGTAAAGTGTGTTTGACAGCGATGACAGCGCGAGGGAAAAGTTAGCATGACGTCAGCGAGCTTTTTAAACTTCACCGTGCAGTGTGAGAAGCTAAGCTAACAGCTGCCAGGATAGCTAACGCGTGCGTGCGTGCGTGTGTGCGCGCGCGCTAACTAGTTTAAAACAAGTGAACATGACGTGAAGTTCAGCTTCACTCGAACACTCTGAGGACGTGTATTAACGCTGTGCTGGCTGAAGTTCACAGTTTATTCACTTGCTTTACTACTTTACTAACTTGTTTTGAAGATAGTCAGCGTCAGTTAACATGAGCTAACTGAACAAAGCAAAACAGTAAATGTCCTATTTAAATCAGTTCATTAGAAATGGCTTTATTCAGTTTAGCATAGCTGTACGTATCTCTCATTGCTTCCTGTTTATAATGTTTTATTGTAAAGACTGTCTGAGTAGGGTGACTGTTTTATACAACAGGTTGCCAGATATGATTATCCACGAGCCAGACATAATACCGTCAGGAATATTTGAATCAAACAATATAACATGGTAGGAAGTATTTCATTACAGCCTTTGAGCTTTTAAAGAAATGGGATGTTGTGAGTTAACTCTGTGTGAGCCTCTATAGAGCTCCCTCCAGCAGAGACTTATGGTAGACTGACGCTGTTCTGGTGGGCCTAGCATCTCACTATGACATCCGTCCTTACCTATACATCGGGCCACATTCAGTAATAGTTTGTTTTTGAGAAAGGTTCTTAGAAAAGTCTGTAGTTTGTTGTTCATTTATATTTACATGTAGTCATTTAGCAGAAACTTTTATCCAAAGTGATTTACAAAATGGGAAACAAATGGTACAGTGTGATACAGTAAGGAGCGTTAGTGCAGCAATAAGTGCTGTGACAGTTCTTAAAGGGGTAGATTTATCATGTCCAGTTGTTGGTAGTGTTGGAGAGGAGGTCCTCTCTGAAGAGCTGGAGGTCTTCAGGAGGTTTTTAAAGGTACGTCCCTGATCTGGTAGGAACTGGTATTATATTCCACCAACAGGGAACAACAGACGAGAAAAGTCTGGATTGCCTTGAGTGAACAGTTGGCAGAGCCAGGCGTTGTTCATTGGAGGGGTGCAACGGTCATGAGGTAACATATGCCTGTATGAGGGCATCCATGTAGGCGGGTGCACTTTGTCGTCAGCATAATTTAATGTGGGCTGCTATAGGTAGCCAGTGGAGCTTAATAAGCAACGGGGTAACATAACGTTTTGGGTTAATCATCTGGAGAGGCTCACGAGGGCGTTGCTTTAATCTAGTCTTGAGATGACCACAGGCTCCATCAGCACTTGGGTAGCACTTTGAGCCAAGTAAAGCCTGATTTTTCTTGTGTTGTGAAGTGCTGGGTGACTGGGCAACTGAAGCGAAATAATTAGAGGAGCTCAATCACAACCTCTAAGTTTCTCGCTGGTCACCCAGGTTGGGGTGAGACACAAGGAATCGATGTTGATGTTGTCATGGTGTATAGTAGGTTTAACACTGTTATATCTCAATCAATCAAACCTTTACAATGATATGGCGACAACTGCCCCTGCATCAAATGCTTGTCAAAGTGTTTGTTTGTGTTTTGTGTGTGTTTTATAATTATTTTCACACTAATTGACTCATCGAAATTAAAACTTTCATTAAATTAACATGGGTAAATGCCTCTGCTGTTCTCCTGTTTTCACTAGCAGCTGTTTTGATGTCTTTGTCCTGTGTAGACTCTACTGTCAGAGAAGGTGACTCAGATGATGGAGTGGGCCTCCAAGCGTTCAGTCATCAGAATGAATGGGGATAAGTTTCGTCGTTTTGTCAAGGCTCCTCCCAGAAACTACTCCATGGTTATCATGTTCACAGCTCTGCAACCACAGAGACAGTGTGGGGTCTGTAGGTAAGAAGCAGGAGCAATTGGAGTAGGTTATTTTAATTCATATTTATACATTTAAATGCATCTTTTCATTTCAGGCAAGCAGACGAGGAGTTCCAGGTGCTGGCTAACTCTTGGCGTTATTCCTCTGCCTTTACTAACAAAGTCTTCTTTGCATCTGTCGACTTCGATGAAGGATCAGACGTCTTTCAGATGGTGAGACAACTTCCTGTTCCCCAGGACTACGTTTTGTGTTTTGTGTAGTATCACATGTGTTTACTTGCCATTAATCTGGGTTACTATAGCGGTATGAGTCAAAACTAAACTACTGTGATTCAGTTGCAATCAACAGATCAAAAGGATCCTGAAATATTATCGTGATGTTGCTTTGTAAGAAGTCTGTCCACAAGGTGACAAGCAAACAACTATTAAAATGCTTGTTTGTATAAAGCAAGTTCAGAGGAATAATAAATGAAGAGACAAAATGTGATGATGTACAAACACTGAAACCTAATTTCACTGAAAATAGTCCACAAGAAGTTGGTTTCTATTTCTCACTTGATTCATCACCTTCTCTTTAAATGAATTCATCTTTTAATTCTCTGTAATTCAATCTGGAGGTTGTAAAGTGCTGCTGATGGTTGAAAACTTCTGTCTGTGCTTAGATGTACAAATCAGTTATAAAGGGAAAGCTGTGATTCAGGTGACACATTCTTGATGCAGAGCTATTCAGCTCATAATTCAACTTTATTAATTTTAATGCATATGTAATATGTGGAATGTAAACAGACTGAAATTAAATATAGGCTCATAAAATGGTCAGAACACTCACAAATGACGAGGCAGCGGTCAGCTGATGCTGACCAAAGTCAAGACAACTGAAAGATGTATCACATTCTGCTTTAAAAGACTCACAGTAGGAATAAACAACTCCGAATTCTTTTCATTGAAGTTACTTGAAAGCTTGATTAGATAAAAGAACGCAGTCCTGTACTATTGAAGTCCACTGCAACATATACTGACAGTTCTTCCTGTATTTGTGTTGCAGCTAAATATGAATTCTGCTCCGACCTTCCTTCACTTCCCATCTAAAGGGAAACCTCGCAGATCTGATACCTATGAGCTGCAGGTCAGAGGCTTTGCAGCTGAGCAGCTGGCAAGATGGGTGGCAGACAGGACTGATGTGCAGGTAATTGCAGATCATGTGTGCTTTGATGATATTAACTAATAAGTCTTGACACTGAACTTTAATAATCACACATGATGATGGGAGCCTCTGATAACTATTGTGATGATTGTCTGTTTTTCAGATCCGTGTAATTCGTCCTCCTAACTATGCTGGACCTCTCCTGCTGGGCTTCCTCCTGGCTGTGATTGGAGGCCTGGCATATCTACGGAGACACAATTTGGAGTTTCTCTTTAACAAGAATGTGTGGGCCTTCTCTGCACTGGTACAGTTTATTTTCTGCTTCAAACGAGCCTTAATCTTGTCCCCTGTTGACTATCTTTCAGTATTACACCGTAAGTCAAACATCACTCCATCCTGGCGGAGAACACTTGCCTAAACAATGTACTTAAGCCAAGTTCAGCAGGTGAAACAACAAATTATCACTTACCGGCATAAAACATGGTAAAGTTTCAAATTCTAAGTCGGGTCACAGGCAGCCACTAACATTATGCATTTTATTTATATCTGTCCATTATTGAGCTTGAACAGTTAGTAGTTAGTTAATAGCAGCATTCACTTTGCCATCAAGATAAGATTAATGCAGTCAATAGGCCTTGGCTGATATTCAATATATTCGACCATATGAAGCCAACAATATGACTGGACCAGTAATATCAAATTCTGCCACTAGGTGTTGCACATGTCTCAGCTGCTCCTAAAAGGAGAGCCATGAATGGGAGGGTTTCATTTGAAACAGAAAGCAGAAAGTATAAGTTATACTGAAAAGACATGTGCTGCAGGCTGAGAGGATTGTAGCTATCAGCCACTAAATGTGGATGGATGGATGACATCGCTGAGAACTGCTTGTCTTGATCTAATTTGTCAGAACGGCTCATACTGACAAATGCTAGTTCAGTCTGTTTGCACAAAGTCAGACCTGTTCAAGCTTGCTTGCTGGACTATACTGACTCTACCACTCAACTCTTCTGTCTTCTTAGAATCACACTCGGGATCAATGCCATGATTGTGCTAGTTCTTTGATATTACCACGATTATGGCTAAAAGATGCTATGGTAGAAGAAAACGGCGGCCTTAACATGCTTGTTTGTAGGCCACGTGCCTAGGGGTCATGTGCTAGACTACAGACTCTGTGTGATGACTTTACTGTTGGGGTGGGGAGACCAATGATTTCGTCGTTATGGTGTGTAATATGTGTGAGTTTGTTCTTATTTGAGGCAGTTAGCATGTTAAAATGGGGGCAACAAAGTGAGTTTGCAGATGGCAGAGAGTCTTTGTTGGCAGCATTTTTGGATGTCAGTAGTGGGTAGATCAAAGTTCAGTTTATTGTCCAGGGTAAGTCCAAGGTATTTGATGCACTCCACAATCTCAGTGGTTTTATTATTTATATCTCCTGATCTGTCTTCTTTGTGCTGCGGCATGCTTTTTCTATCTTTCAGTGCTTTGTCCTGATCATGACTTCAGGACAGATGTGGAACCACATCAGAGGACCACCATATGCCCACAAGAATCCTAGCACTGGCCAAGTTGTAAGCCAGAAATTGACATCCTGTTTCACAATATAATATGTGAAGTAACTATCAGTGTTAAATGGTCTGTGTGTTTTCAGAGTTATATCCACGGCAGCAGTCAAGCCCAGTTTGTGGCTGAGACACACATCGTCCTACTCTTCAGTATCCTTTCAGCTGTATGCATACTCACATTTTTACCCGTATTACACACTGGATACTTGGGACTAAACCAAAAATGATCTTACTAATACTACTAAAATTAATCTTTGGTGCATCAGAGCCGTAGTGTCGCTGTTGTCCTGTTGTAAATTTTGTTAACATAAAATGTCAATGCCAATGTGTACAAAGCTGTCATCAAAGCAAGAATCTTATTAGAAAAAAATTTAGGAAAACACTGAATGAGATGGTGTGTCCAAACTTTTAAGTGGCACTTAGGTACTTTCACTGAAGTAAAAGTACTTTACTTATACTGGGGAGCCGTGGGATGGAACCATCGATCTTCCGATTAGTGGATGACCTGCTCTATCTATTGATCTATCGATCACAAACTATTGGACACAAAACAAATTAAACTTCATGTCAATATTTTGCAGTGTAAATTGCGAGTCAGATTTAGAAGCGGGGTACATGGAATAAAACAATGCCAGAACACACAGAAACAGGTAGACTATCGGAGTTTAATCCATGAATCCAGTCAGCTTTAGTGAGTGTCATAGTCGTGTAGTGACTGGCGGCCACAGCATGATGTCGGGCTCCCTTTTACAAAAAAAGACTCAACTTTTCTGCAGCAGGTCACTGCATTCTTTGGCAGACACATTTGCAGTGCACACTGCTGACGCCAAGAACAGAAGACCCCCACTGAAATTAATGGAAAAACCTGCAGCGCCAAACTAGTGAATCCGTTCTTCTTCTAGCTCTGTTTGTTTTCACTGTATACTTGTGTATTTTTAGAGGATGCAAGTTCAAATTACTTTTCTCTGACTCACTTACTTTTTCAACAGGTGTGTCTCATCTCATTTCCCTTGTGTGTATCTCACTCACTAACTCAAGTTGCAGTGTTTATTGATATGCACAGATTTTCTGAGTCACTTGGATAATTTCCAGTACATGGCATTGGTCTGTGAGACTTGTAGGACACTAAACCAGTGTTGAAACAGGCTTGCAGGGTGTTGTTTTAACTTTGATATTTCAGATTGTTTCAGGATACTTACACAAATGCAACAAAGCAAAGATTTAACTGGCACACAAAAAAAATTATCTGCTGTTTTGATTCCTGCTTGGAAGCCTGTTAGTTAAATTCTAGCGGTTGTTTTGGGTAGTCATGCGTCACATGCATTCATTGTCTAAGTCTTGACCCTAACTGTCAGATGCTGCTGTTACCATGGGAATTGTGCTGCTGTGTGAGGCTGCAACCTCTGACATGGACATCGGCAAGAGGAAGAGTATGCTTGCACACGCACAGATTCATGTTTTCCTCAGATTTTTGTTTACACTTTAGATCCTTTTTGACGGAGTGCCCCAGTAGCTCATCTGGTAGAATGTAGCAAGACTGGGTCTTTACAACTGCAACCATGGTTCGATTCCAGCCTGGGCCATGGACCTCCAAGGCAGAAGCAAAGCACTGCTGTGGACAGGGTCAGCAGAAAAACATCTTAGCCACATAAGAAATCAGTATCCATTTAAATGTCTGCTGTAGTTAGCTCTGCCTTGCCGTGACACAGCACTTTCCTTGGTGCTACATTGTCTCAACTGTAGAATTATGTATTCTTATAACTAACAAACTGTGCCGCATTGGGTGTATTTCCCCACAGATCTGACGGCAAGGTAAAGCTATGAGAATAATCTCGCTGTAGCGTATGCTTTAATGGATATGGTGTTTTTCAGTAGGTGCTGACCCTGGTCACAGCAGCGCTTTGTTCCACTTCTGTGATCGAATTCCCTGTCTGCTTCTCCAAAGTCAAGTCAACTGTATTGTAAATGCTGCCATATGTACTGAACATACAGAGAATTGAAATGGTGTTTCCCTTATGTCCCTGGTGTGAACAGTAATATACATAAAATATAAAAATGTATACAAACTGTGAGTGAAACTGATTGTGTGTGTGTCTGTGTCAGTTATGTGTGTAGCAGGTATTGGTTTGGTGATGCTGTTCTTCAGCTGGCTGCTCTCTATTTTCAGAGCAAAGTACCATGGATATCCATACAGGTAGGAACGGGCAGACTACTTTCTATCTGTTTATCTTAATTTGCTTTTTGTGATTGGCTGAGATAATGTCTTATTTCCAGTTTACAAGAGGTTTTCTTGTCTCCATTACAGCTTCCTCATGAGTTGAAGCTGAGCAGCATCTTCCAGTTTCACAGCAAGTACGGACTGCAGGACAAGAAGTGCTGACAACAAACAGGGTGCTGTCTATAGCAAGGATGCCACATTTCTGTTTGCTAAGCCATGGTTTGTCTACTGATCTCTTGAGCCAAAATTATGTGTTTCAATACAGATACATACACACTGTGCCTTTACAAAGATCTGTTGTGCCAAAAGATGTTTTCTACAATCAGAATTTTGAACTGTTGGGACCATAAAGAGGCCATGGACTCTAACTGGTTGTTAAGTTGTTTGTTTTGTGTGTGGCTGAACTTTTTAATTTCATATTGTTAAGTAGTTGTTATTTCAGGCATGCAGGGTATCTGGAAATTAACACTACTTAAATATTAGATATAACTTAGATATTTTTCAACCTGATAATTATTATTCGTTATTTCTATGTCAGTGACTTTCCTTAAATTGTTACATCATAAGTGTGTCACATGTCACTTTACATAGTTTTAATGTAAATTAACTAACAAACTTGAAGCAAGTAATAAGATTTATGTAATAGTACTACCAAAATGACTGCATTCATATTCACTGTTCGGTTTAAGCAAACAAATTGTCTTTATTAATATTGAATGCGTAAACCTAGCTTCATATTGAGATTATTAGTACTATTATATAAATCTTATTACTTGTTTTATTTTGTTTTATTTATATTAAAACTATTCAAATGGATGGAAATTGTCTATGTAATTGAAATACAGAAGTCCTGCATTTTGGCCTAAAAATTATTTTTTATGCAGATGAGTTGACATAGAATCTGTGAATTCCTTTAACACTATGACTTATGTATATTCGTCAATCTATATGATTAGCAGTCAGTAGGATTTTTTTATTCCTCAATCATATCCTAATCTGGATTTTATTGAGTATTTTTTGCAAAATAACTCAAAATGCAGTGTTCCAAATTATTAAGCAAAACAGAGTTTTAAAACACAAAGAGTTTCTAAATGATTGAAAATAGAAATGAGTTGTATTTTTTGCATCAGGGGATAATTATTCTCAAATCAAACTAATGATATAAACAAACAATTTACAGATTGAGTTACATATTAGCATAGGAGCCCTTCTTTGATATCACCTTAATAACTCTCTCATCCATTGAATTTGTAAGTCCATGTACAGTTTTCTGATGACAGAGTCACCTCCCAGAGCTGCTGTTTTGAGGTAAATTGCCTGTGCGTTGTCTTGCAGTTCTTCTTTTTGTACCATGGCAGGAAATAGGCAGTTAGGAACTCCACATATTTTGTAGAGGTCATTTTGATACCTTAAGGCGACTTAAAGGGCCCTACCAACTCATCTCTTATGATTCGTTCGAACTTGATTTCTTTTTAAAGTGACAGCACTAACACATACTAGTCTCTTTAATGTTGTACAGAGCTAATGAAGCTAACCTCTTATATGTCAGTGCTTGGAGAAAGAGGTTAGCTAAGAAGAAGTGGGACACTGAGAGGATTGAAGAGAGTAAACAGGAGTACAGGGAGATGCAGCATAAGGTGAGTTGAAGTGGCAAAGGCCAAACGGGGCTTATGATGACTTGTATGCTAGGTTGGACACTAAGGAGGGAGAGACTGATCTATACAGGTTGGCAAGGCAGAGAGATAGAGATGGGAAGGACGTGCAGCACTCTAGGATGATTAAGGATAGGGATGGAAGTGTACTGACAGGTGCCAGTAGTGTTATGGGAAGATGGAAAGAGTACTTTGAAGAGTTTTGAATGAGGAAAATGAGAGAACGAAGAGCAGAAGAGGTGACAAATGATGAAGTGAGAAGGGCATTGAAGAGGATGAAGAGTGGAAAGGCACTCGGCCCTGATGATATACCTGTGGAGGTATGGAAGTGTCTAGGAAAGATGGCAGTAAATTTTTTGACTGGGTTGTTCAACAAGATCTTAGATAGTGAGAAGATGCTAGAGGAATGAAGGAGAAGTGTGATGGTGCCCATTTTTAAGAACAAGGGAGATGTGCAGAGTTGTGGCAACTGCACAGGAATAAAGCTGATGAGCCATCCCAGAGGAAAAGAAAATTCGAAAAGAGCGCTCAAAAATGATTCATTTACTTCTCCTAGCCAACTATGAGGGTCATTTCTCATATTTTTCTCCAGAGCAATAAGATGCACTAAATCTCAATTTAGTCTCCTTTTAAGTTTCAGAGGAGATCTCAACAAGCTCTAATATAATTCTCAGAATTTCTCAACTTTTGTGTCTCTCTGTAATCTTGTGCAGAGAAATCAGAGAGCTCTCTCTATAAACTCAATCTATTCTCATCTCAGCTTCAGTTTATCCATCTCATTCTAAGCTCAGACTGAACACATGAAGAGCTCTCCACAAGCACTCATTGATTTCTCAGACTTAGATCAATGTTTTGGTTGTTTTTAATCATGTTAATGACGTTAATGTAATCCATATCATTTTTAAAATTCTGTATTACCGTTCAGAATCAATTGATTTAAAATGTATTATTGTAGGCTGCAACAATATTCTGCTTTTATATGAACTAAATTTTCTATGAATAATTTTAAGTATTCCAATGCAAAAAAAATTTAATGAACCACATGAAACGTAGAATTCAAACTACTACCAGTACCATTGCCTCCAATAGGAACACATTTGTGAAAATAGTTAGGATAGAATAGGAAAATAACTATCAAAACAGTAAACAGAAAGCCACACTTTTGACATTTGCATTGCGGAAATTTACTTTACAAAATGCCAACAAAAACAGAATAACTATGTTTCACTGGACATCTCAAAATCAATAATATAACAATATTAGTACATGGAACATTGCACTTATCACAGTCTTTCAAGATCATAAAACTATATTAGCATCCAACAATGTAGCTTTTAAGACCAAGAAAATATGTTTCAGCTGTATCAAAGTTAAACTGGCAAAAAAAACTCAGACCTTTAGTGGTGTCAGTGTACATTCAGATGTCTGTATCTTCTCATATTAAGCCCCAAAGTTACTTATTCGTGTGGCAATAGATTAATAAAACTGTTGAGATCACTGACATTTGTCTTGTTGTGGCATCACAATACTATCTGCCCATCAACTTAAGACTTTACATTTTCAGTAAGGAATTTCTACTAGTTGAAAAAAATCATGGGCTCTTCTGTTCACAATAAGATCATGTCTTTGAGTTCATAATATGTTTAGTCCCTTTCAAGTTTGTTAGGGAATGTGCAGCAACACAATACCAGGCATTAAGGACAAATCAATGAACATCAACCAAAATAAAGTTCAAGTTCAACTACTAAATTGGTGCATCTCTGTAAATTGGACGATCTCCAGGGTTTGTAGGGCTTTTAGTTTCTGTTCCCTCCTCTTGGTTTAGCTCTAAACCGTCCTTAAATGATAGGTCATCATCAAATGACAGGTCATCGTCAAATAACACATTTTCATCTAAAGTCCCAACAAATTCAGGTAGGTGATCAACAAATGTATTTATGTGAAAAGGCTGTTCAGGCTCTGATACAGCATTAAATCCAGAGTGATGCATCTCACCTGTGTGTCCATTGCAGTGGGATGTATGGTTGGTGTTATAGAGGTCACACAAATTTGTGATCAAAGAGTCTTCCAGATCCGCAACGTCATCAGCTTCCAGATTAGCGGAACTGGTCTCTTGCTCGGTGCGGCAGTCATCTGACCTCGAGTTTGTTGATTCTAGAAAAAAAAGGTCCCAATGTATTTAGCAAATTTGTTTTCTTATAGCGATGACTCATTTACACCAATCCATGAAAAGCAGTTTACTGGACTAGACATGTTTTTTTTTCACTATACTTCTGCTAAACACATTACTAATTACTAGATTAATAAAACGTTATAGTCACCTGAGCTGCCAGTAAAACCTTGACAAACCACATGTCTAACAGAGTTGTTTACATTTTTGCACATGCGTTACCTGTGTTCTCCAGTCCTTGTGTGTCCTGCTAAAAACAGGGAATAATACATTTAACATATTTATTACTTGCATGCAATTTTATTAGGCATACCTGGGTAAAATCAATGCAGTATATAAGTCCTGCTATGAATCCCCCTTTCATGTGGATTAAAATGTTAATATTTTATTGAATCTGTTTGAGAGGTGATACTTCATTGTCAAAACTATAAGTAAATTACATATATATTTACATGTACTGTTTACAATGGGCTGATTATTGATGTGTCTGATTACCAGATCTGATATTAACCATTTATCTGGTAAATAAAAACTATAGTAATCAGATAAATGTAGTGGAGTAAACAATAAAATATTTGTCTCCAAAATGTAGTGGAGTGGAAATATAAAAAAATGAGACATGGTTCATACATTTATGAGTTTGCATATGGTGGTGCACAAAATATAATATGCAGTTTATTCTGACTAAAAAGGGTTACAGAAATGGAATAATTATACACATGTGCAACCTTTAAATGTGCTTTTAACACAATCCAGCCGTCACTGCTCAGAGTGAAGATGAAAAGGGTGGGAGTAGACCAACACCTGGCTCACCAACAGACCACAGTTTGTGAAGCTTCAGCACTGTGTGTCTGACGTGGTGCTCTGCAGCACAGGTGCCCCTCAGGGTACGGTGCTCTCCCCCTTCCTCTTAACCCTCTACACTTCGGACTTCACCCACAACACCGCCCACTGCCACATCCAGAAGTTCTCTGATGATACAGCCGTCGTTGGACGTGTTTCAGAGGGGGACGATCTGGAGTACAGGACGATCATCAGGGACTTTGTCAGCTGGTGTTGAGCTAAACCAGCTTCAGCTCCACACCAGCTAGACGAAGGAGATGATCGTCAACTTCCAGAGGAAAGCATCACACTTCACACCGGTGAACATCCAGGGATTGGACATACAGGTGGTGCAGAGCTACAAATTCCTGGGTGTCCACCTAAACAATAAACTGGACTGGACTGATAACACCCATGCTCTCTACAAGAAGGGCCAGAGTTGCCTCCACCTGCTGAGGAGGCTGAGGTCCTTCGGTATGCAGGGCTCTCCTCAGGACTTTTTATGACTCTGTGGTGGCCTCAGCCATCTTTTATGCTGTGGTCTGCTGTAGAGGGGGCAGCACGGACAGGGACAGCAGCAGACTCAACAAACTTATTAGAAGAGCGAGCTCTGTCCTGGACTGTCCTCTGGACTCCACAGAGGAAGTGGGTGAGAGGAGGATGTTAGCTAAGCTGACATCCATCATGGACAACACCTCTCACCCCCTACACGACACTGTGGGGTCTCTGAGCAGCTCCTTCAGCAGCAGACTGATACACCCACGGTGTAAGGAGAGGTTCCGCTGGTCCTTCATCCCTGCTGCTGTGAGACTGTACAACACCTGCACCTGACCATGTTGTAGTCTCTTGTACATGCCTGTTTCTGTTTTGCTTATAGTACTTTCTGTAAATATGTACACTGTGTTAGTACTTTCTGTAAATATGTACACTGAACACTGCTGCTGTAATAAGTGAATTTCCCCGTTGTGGGATCAATAAAGTATTATCTTATCTTATCTTAAATGCGTTAATTTCTTTTAACGTGTTAATTTTTGTGTAGTTAATTAATGTTAATTAACGCAATTCTGGCCTGGCCCTAGTAAAAAATGATTTCAGTTAACTGAAATTAAAGTATAAACTAAAACAAGGTTTTACAAAACTCAAGAAATAACTGAAATGTAGCATACATGCACAACTAACTAAAACAAGCTAATCTCATAAAGAAAATAAGTAAACTTCTTCTTTAGAAAAAGTGTAGCTTTATACACTCACCACTAGTGATGTGTCGGTCGCGAACGAGCCGGTTTTTTTTTCTCTTTAGGAATAGTACCTGTGAGCATAGACATATATACATAGACGCCGCATTGAGCGCTGAATCAAACGTCGACGTCGCCGCCATATTGGATGTGGCAGATCTGCCCGTAAACTAATACAAGGAAATGGACTGAACTTCATAAAGCGCCTTTCTACAAAGTTCTTTAATTTAGTGCCTCTTATACACCCATTCACACACACACTAATATATCTGGGAAACAAACAGGCACCAAAAATAATGTATGTAACTTTTAAAGTGATGATTATAAATGTTTACTCCTTATGTAAGCACCAAACCAACGTATGTATTTTTCTAATGCTGAGTGTTTACAGCTACTAATGTGTGTAACACTGTTACTGTGATGATAAATATTGAAATATTTATATTTAAAATTTAATCTGTGATTTTGATATGTGTGTGTGTGTGTGTGCTATATGTATGTATATATGTTCACTTGTAATTTGGAAGTAGATGCAAGCCACAGTGGCTTGGGGGCCGTCCTGTCACAGGAAACAGAGTGGTGTAAGGCCTATAGCTTATGCTAGCCGAGCCCTTCGGCTCACGGAGCGCAATATGACTAATAATAGTTCGAGCTCATCCTACCTGCTTCCCTTAAGTCCGAAATCCTGTGCTAGTTACACCAAGAACACGGCCACCAGGATGTGGGGTGCACCACCGAGCTGATGCAGCAGCGCTGCTATTGGCCAGATGACTGTAGACATCAAGCAGTGGGTTCAAGAGTGCGAGTGCTGCCAGGTTGTGAAAGACTCTGGGTCAGTGCTGCATAGTTTTATGGGCCACTTGCTTGCGTCCAGGCCAAATGACATTGTGGCCATGGATTTCACCCTTTTGGAGCCCTCACAGAGTGGGCTAGAAAATGTCCTTGTCAGCGAGTCTCTACCATGGCCCAGGTGTTTTTTTAAGTTGGGTGTCACAAATCGTATCCACTCAATCAGGGTCGTAGCTTTGAAAGTGCGCTGATACAACGGATCTGTTTGTTATATGGAGTAGCAAAGTCTCATACCACCCCGTACCATCCAGCAGGTAACGGACAATGTAAGCGGTTCAACAGAACTCTCCACAACCTTCTGCGTACACTGCCAGTATCCTGGAAACAGGACTGGCCCTCCTGTCTTCCCCAAGTGCTCTTCAGCTATAATACCACACCACATCAGGGCACTGGTGAGTCTCCTTTCTTTTTGATGTTTGGCCGGGAACCGGGGCTCTCTGTACATTTTCTCCTGGGTCGGATTCAGAATCCTGTACCAGGAGAAGTTCAAGACAGGGTGCTTGAGCACCAAGCCAGACTTAAGGTGGCTTTCGAAGGTGCTTGTGAGTGGTTGTTGGTGGCAGCTGGTCGCCGAAAGGAGCGTCATGACCAGCGGGTCCATGAGGCACCTCTTGAGGTGGGCCAGTTGGTCTATGTGCGGGACCATGGCACCAGAGGTCGCCGTAAGATCCAAGATATCTGAAGTTCAGTAGTTCACCAGGTACTGAAGGCCCCAGTAGGCGAAAGAGCAGTTTACACAATTGCGTTTGTAAATGATTTGCACAAGGTGCGCAATGTACATTGTGACATGCTGAAGGCTAAAATTAGATCAGAACCCTCTACGGCTCCCTGCAGAGCCCCCTGTAGGACTCCTTCGCCACCGGCCCCAGTAGTAATTGGCGAGGACTCGTCTAGCGACAGTGACTTGTGGCTACTAGTCCCAGAAACGCCTTTGCTGCGGGCTGCAGCAGTACCAAGTTTGTCTGGCGCCACTAACTCTCCTGTTGCAGAAGCAATTCCAGATACACCTTTGGCACAGGGAAGCGCTAGCGCAACAGTCCCGGCTCCATCTTGAAGTCAGTTTAGCCATTGCGAGGCCTTACGCCGTACAGCCCGTCCAGCAGCTCAACATCCATGTGTTCACCCTCTCCCCCGTGCTGTTAGACCAGGGGAGAGACCAGGGAATTGAACAACTGCCCGGGCTAGTGTTAAACGCCCAGTCTGCCCTATTTCTGCCTTGGTGTCAGCTTGGTAACGTTGTTGGTTCATCGTCGGGGCGATGATGCAAAGGTGGGGGTAGAATGTGGCAGGTTGAGGGTTTTCCCTCTCTCTTTTTGACTCGCCACGGCATGGGCACACTCGGGTGCAGTGATTGCATGCAGTGCGTATATAGGGTGAAGCAATTAGTGCTCAGGTGTGTGACTTGGTCCTGGAGCCTGGTGGCAGCAGTCGCGGTGCGGTCCTGTTTGGTGTGGCAGCAGTGTAATTTTGTGACTCAGAAAACCTGTATCCAAATTTTAAGTGGCTGTTTTCAGTTTTGTCATTTGTAAATTGTAAATTTGCGTTGTTTTGGTTTTGATTTTGTTTCTCTTTTTTTGTGCGTTATTTTGTTTCAGTCTTTGAATTGGTTTTGTTTTTGTTTATTTTGTTTTGGGTTAATTGCCCTACAGTATTTTGCGCTTTTTTTCTTATTTTGCTTTTTCTTTTGTTTAGATTAAGTGACAACTAGTTTAATTTTATTTAACATAGTTTAGACTGGCTGTTCGCCCCCCGCCCCCTTACTCTCCTCCTGTTAAAGGCACTCTATGACGTGATGACGCACATTGTACACTTACGCATACAAACCGGGATGCTGTGATTTTTCTTATAAATTGATTGTGTTGCTTTGGGTTTGATTTTCCTCTCGTTGTATTATTTGGGGTTTATCTATAGTGTGTTTTCTTTTTGATATTATGTTGGAAATCTCCTGCATCCTATGTGTTTGTATTGTGTCTGACCATCACCTGTAGAAGTCAGTTTAGTGCAGTCTGTTGGAGGCCACGCACAGTCAGCTTTTTTTGTTATTCTTTGATTGTCACTTAGTTTTAAAAGAATAAATAAAATATATTTTTTATACTGAAATCACCTCTGCCTTAGTGTGCTCTTCGAACCTGTGTGACCTTAAGACTCCCTTGGTGGAGTTCCTGCGGTTTAGGTTCCCCC
The DNA here is from genome assembly GCA_004119915.2 of Collichthys lucidus. NCBI lineage: Eukaryota > Metazoa > Chordata > Actinopteri > Sciaenidae > Collichthys > Collichthys lucidus. The sequence goes on from CM014083.1 coordinate 3,458,862, forward strand.
AGGTGCCGTTGTCGAGCTTTTCTATACAAGAAGCAAGCGTAGATCTGGAAATATGGGATGTCTGGAGAAGAAATAAAACAGCGGACCTAGTACAGGAATTTTATAACTACGTAAATGTAAAGTATGGGGAATATGTTTACATATACACAGATGGATCAAAAGATCCAAACACAGGAGCAACAGGCGCAGCAGTGGTGGTTCAGTCATCATATCACAATATCAAAATATCAGATCATTTATAAGCATATATGCAGTGGAGCTATGTGCAATATTACTGGCAATAGAATGGGTGGAGGACAGGGTGGACAGGAAGACAGTCATATGTAGTGATTCACTTTTATCACTCAACATAATTATCATAATATCAGGAAAATATCCAACTGGTCGGTGTAGCTGTGGGGAGAGAGAGACAGTGGAGCATGTGATGGTTGCTTGTCATGGATATGAAAGGGAGAGGAAGAGATGATAGCGGGCTGTGGAAGACAGGAAGAGTGAAGAGTTTCAAGAGTAGAACAGAATGTGGGAAAACCTAGAGAAGGTAGGTAAATCATTATGAGATATTTTAACAAGAATATAACAAATAATAAGTAGTAAGAAATAAAGTCCAGAAGAGGGCAGTATAGGCAACAACAAGGATGCGGACTGCCGTTAAACAACTAAGCAGAAGAAGAAGACGGAACCCGGAAGTCCTGACTTATGACAAAATGGCGGCATGCGGAGGGAGCAGTGGTTCTGGGCAGCAGCTGGATCCAGATGCAGAACCTCTGAAATTATCTGACCTACTTGATCGTGGCTGGAAGATATTTGAAGAGGTAGACAGCACAAATGAGCCTCTGAGCTCAAGCAGTGTTCAAAGCAGGGTGAAGCGTGGCATACGCATGCTGGAAGAAGCGTCTGCAATGGTGGCTCAGCTCGACCTGTTCAGCCGCAACGAAGAGCTGGATGAAGTCTCCACAGCTGATCTGAAGTACCTGCTGCTGCCCGCGCTGCTAGGAGCTCTGACCATGAAGCAGAGCAGCCGAGACAAACGGCTGCAAACAGTCCAGACAGCTCAGGCGTACTTCATGGACTTCCTGACGAGGTGTAAACAGTACAACGTCTCCCAGTTTGACCTGCCAAAGCCCTCCAATGAAAACACGAGCCCCAACGGAGTCTCTGCAGCCACGGTGAGTGTGAGTGTGTGTGTAAGAGTGTGTGTGTGTGTGTAAGGAGTGAGGTGTGTGAGGAGGATGCTAAAATAAATGCGCTTTATGAGGCAGGTTGTGTTATGCTCTAACATTTATCAACAGATTGAATGTAAACAATGAGAATGAATCGTTTCTTGGTGGAGGAAATGTTTGAGTCACATGACACGGTGTGTAGTGTTACCTGTTCATCACAGTGACAGTCTGTGGGAACAAACTGCTGTCAGTCAGACAGCAGTTTGACAGGAGAAAAGGTGTTGAACACGCCACCAGAAATCAAATCAAATCAGATTTTATTTGTATAGCCCAAAGTCACAAAGTACATTTTCCTCTGAGGGCTTCACAATCTGTACAGGGAGTGACACCCTCTGTACTTAGACCCTCGGATCCAGTGAGAAAAAACTTGCCCAAAAAAACCTTTTTAACAGGGAAAAAAGGTGAAAGAAATCTCAAGGCCAACTCACACCGGACGCGGAACGGTACAGCCACAGTCACCGTAGCAAATAGAAGCCAGTCTAGTCAATGAGAGCACTCACACCGGCGCTGCTCAGAAGCGGCCCAGAAGCGGCTCACCGGGCCACGGCGCGAGCTTTCCGTTTCATTTCTATTTTTACTGCGAGCCGCGGCTAAACCTCGTAAATTTCAACAGAGCACTGCGCACCAGACAGGAAACCAGACACAGAATCAACATAATAAACTTCCAATTGTCTATGAAGCCCACATCGTTTGCTGGACACCACCTCGACAGCCAGCGGTGAAATGACGACATGCGGCTAAACATGTCATCACTGGTCACATTGCGTAGTTCTCCAGAGAAAACTACCGATCATTACCACTGACGCGAATAATAATCTCACTATATTGTTTTCTTGGTGAAGAAACTTTTGTTGTAGTTTGTTGTTTTTCAGGCAAATCTAAATCTCTAGCTCAATTCACAAATCTTTAGGTTTAAGTTTAGTAATTGACAGGTCCAGCAAGTTAGTTTTCCTTACCTGGAGCCAGCTTACAGTCTCTATTATATTAAGTTTTGGATTGTTGACCTGATAGGTCCATCTTCCATCCTCATTTTCCTTGTGATTAGCAACAGATTTCTATCAAGGATTTCTTAGTGTATACAGTGCTGCTCATAAGTTTACATACCCTTACAAAATTTTTGGTTTCTTGCCCATTTGTAAGAGAAAATGAATGATGACACAAAAACCTTTTTTTCCACATGTGGTTAGTGGACAGTTGAAGCCATTTATTGTGAAACAAATGTAAGAACTCAATTTAAACCAAAACAACAACAGAAATGACCCAAATTACCCTGATCAAAAGTTTACATACCCCAGTTCCTAATAACGGCTTTAAGTCGTAAGTGGTAGTTGTCAATGAGTCTCTTAATCTTTTCAGATGGTAAAGCTGCCCATTCTTCATAGCAAAAAGCCTCCAGTTCTTGTAAATTCTTGGGCCGTCTTGCATGAACAGCACATTTCAGGTCTCCCCAGAGTGTTTTAATAATATTGAGGTCAGGAGACTGAGATGGCCATTCCAGAACCTTCACTTTATGCTGTTGTAGCCACTGACTGGTTGATTTTGCTGTATGCTTGGGATCATTGTCGTACTGTGCAATCTCCAAGTACGTCCCATGCGCAGCCTCCGGACTGAGGAGTGTAGATTTTCCTCCAGTATTTTTTGATAACTGGCAGCATAGGGGTGGGCGATATATCGAATATACTCGATATATCGCGGCTTGTTCTCCGTGCGATGTATAAAATGACTATATCGCGACCATTGAGTACTTGTCACGTAAAAGCCGTCGGCATTTAATTCTCCGGAGTTTTGCCTGTGTCACTCACTCCTGGCGCTGCTCACAGCTCGCAGCACACTTCCCCGCCCACTCAGAAAAATCCCCTGCGCGCATGCGTACTTTTTGTATCAAGTGAGGAGAGACAAGGCCCACTCACATCTGAGGCGTATGCGCCTCATTACTATCCTGGTGCTGGTACACTGCCCTTTCACGCCTCTCCGCGGCGTGGTTTAGTCAAAAAATGCTTGCACGTGGTTGGAGCAACCTCATATGAATGACATGACACTTCGACCACTCACGTTGAAGCTTTGTGACGTAGGACGTGTCGTCACGTAAGCGCCGCCATTACTGTTGTGATTCAGGGAGGGGGAGGGCACAGCCGAACACTGGGGGAGGGTGTTCAAATCCCTCCCTACGATCCTGATTCGTCGTGCTGCCCCGGCTACTTTCTGGACGGAGGAGGAGAGCGAAATCAACGCTGCACCAGAAGGTTGTGTAGCCCAGTGCCCTGGGCGTCAACACATAGCTTCTGGTTCACCAGGAAACCTCGGCGCCAGCATTTCTATTTTTGATGCGAGCCGCTGCTAAACCTCGTACATTTCAACAGAGCACTGCGCACCAGACAGGAAATCCGACACAGAATCAACATAATAAACTTTTGCCCCCTTTCAAAATAAAACACAATACGCAGTTCATGTAGCTTATCACAACTTCACACCAACGTTACGTCATGACATGTGGCACCAGGTGAGCAGTCAATCAAAAAATCCCCCCCTACTGCTCGCTGGGCGCTTCTCACGGGGGCTACCCATCACTCCACTATCTCTCTCCAAAAATTGCATGTCTATGCCTTGTACTGCATGTGTGTGTATCTGGGTTAAAATGCATGTAAAGAAAAAAAAAATAGAGTGTAAAAAGAATTTCCCTGTTTGTGGGATTAATAAAGTATATAAAAAAAGAAAAAAACATAATCATTTATGACACAACAGATGCTTTTTATAATCTCTTCCATGTCGGAAAAGCAAAGTCAGCTGTTTGTTGTTTTCTTTATACACAGTTTATCGCGGGTCTCGCGAACTTAATTAATTTGATTGTGATTTTCCACTTTTGCATGCAAATTAACAAAAACCCTAAAAGAAGGGTCTACTTGAATCATCATACTGATGTTATTTTTTGGATCAAAGGGTTGAATTTAACATTCATTGTGATTTACAGGATAAATAAAAATATCGCGATATATATCGTGTATCGCGATATAGCTTAAAAATATCGAGATATTGGTTATAGGCCATATCGTGCAGCCCTATGGCAGCATTCATCTTGCCATTCACTCTGACCAAATTTCCTGTGCCTTTGTAGCTAACACATCCTCAAAACATCAGGGATCCACCACCGTGTTTCATTGTTGGAATTGTGTACTTTTCATCATAGGCCTTGTTGATGCCTCGCCAAACATAGTGTATATAGTTTTTCCCAAAAAGTTCAATTTTGGTTTCATCAGAAGGTTTGGGGTTTATCTCTGTGCAGTGTGGCATATTTGAGACAAGATTCTTTGTGGCATTTGCGTAAAAAGTGGCTTTCTTCTAATAACTCTACCATGTAGCCCATTTTTCTTTTAAGTGCCTTCTTACAGTACTGCTTGAGACATCCACATGACATTCTTTAAGGGAAAGTTGAATTTCACCTGATGTCATTTGAGGCCTTTTCTTCGCATCCCAAACAAATTTCCTTGCAGTTGTGGGGGAAATTTTGCTTGGTCTACCAGACCGTGGTTTGATGTCTACAGTTCCTCTTACTTTCCATTTCTTAATTAGTGATTGAACAGTGCTGACAGGCATTGTCAACTGTTTAGCAATTCTCTTATATCCGTTTCCTGATTTGTACAGTTGCACTACCTTTTCTCGCAGATCCTTTGGCAGTTGCTTTGCTTTTCCCATAATTCTGCATCCACATGAGTGATACAAGGGTTTCCAAGGAGTCCAGCAACTCACTGACTTTATACACACCCACTAATTGCAAGCTAACAGATCACAGGTAAAGTTAGTTACCTTAATAGACATTCAATCCCAATAAGGGATGTAAACAGTTAATCTATTAATTGTTGAAAAGAATTTAAAAAAATAATTAAATTAATCGGGTTAACTGAATCTAGGGCCATTTTCCACAGTTTTTTATAGTGAAATGTTATAGTGTTGCCATTTGAGGGTGCCATTGCTTAATCTAGGCCACACCGAATGTACCTGAACGTAACGACAGACCCGGAGTGGAGTATGGAGCATTTCAAACTAAGTAATGATGACAAAGACGCTCAGTGTAAACTCTGCGGTGCTATGTTTAAATTCAGCAGCTCTACGAGTTCGCTAAGATACCACCTTCAAAACCTGCATGCAGCCGTGCTGACGCGCTAGCAATTAACATTAGCCACTAAGAATTAAATACATGCTAATGTTAACATGCTAATGTTAATTGCTAGCGCGTCATCGCTATCTGCTCCTGTGTCTAAATAAACATGCTTAACCCACTCGTCACTCTCAAAATTTCCGCGGGAAATTGTTTAATAAAGGCCCTCTGATTTTACTGTCACCTTCCTTAGGGATGCTTGAAGCTGTGTTCAGTACTACATGATAATGTAAGTTTCCAGGGCTAGTAATCTTACTGTTACCTTTCTCAGAACAAGAGCAGGGTTCTCGCCAGCGCTTTATATGGTTGCGGCCCGCTACGCTAAAATTTCAGACCGCAACGGCAATTTCCCCCCGTTACGTTATTTTTAATATAGCGTAACGGCTGTTTTCAGTTTTCGTCACCATCGTCAGAAGTTTTTATTTTTTTCTGTTAGCGGAGCCGGCGCGCCCGGGAGCGGGGGGTTGACGAGGTAGAGGGGGCGCCGGACAGACTGATCCGGGCGCACGGCGCATCCACGGGGGGGGGGGGTAACGCTGCCCGTTACTCTAAAATAAAATCCTGGTGAGAACCCTGAAGAGAGATTATAAGTGGTGCTCCTAATGTTTCAAAATTTTTATCTAAGTACTTTATAATTAATAATTAATGTAGGCTTAATATTGTGTAGGCTAAGCCCATATTGTATAGCTTTAAAAATATTTTATGTTGTTTAATGTTTCACATGCAACAGGTGAGCCAGTGCCAATTATTTTTTTATGTATTTAAATTTTCTGTGCAGAATTTATTTTGGTTGAATGCCATATCTGTACCGTATCCCAACTGGTACAATAAAACATTAGTTGAGGAATATAACATGCATTTTTTTATTCAGTATATAAGCAATATTTAGCTTTATGTTAAAGCAGTGTTTCTCAAACTTTTTCAGACCAAGGACCACTTTGTCAAAAAAAAAAATTTCAGGGACCACCTGACCCCGTCTTCAGCCACCTATCCATCATTGTTTCCCATCCTCTCCGTGCCTTGTTTTAGTTAAAGTTCACAGCTTTTGCTGCTCTTTTCCTTGCTTTCTTTTCCTTACTTACTGACGTGACAGCGGAATGATTTTGTCTATAGGAGACGCCGTGGTTGCTTAGGCAACAATTTGGGCACTGCTAATTCAGATTTATCTTCATATATCCATTATACATATTTAAAAAAAATATTTGTCTGCATTTTTGTTCAGAGAACAAATTCGCTTTACACTTCAAATAATGTTAGGTAGGACTAGGGCTGATATGGCCTGTAACCAATATCTCGATATTTTTAAGTAAGGGTCGACCGATATATCGGCCGGCCGATATATCGGGCCGATATTAGCGTTGTTTAGGTGTATCGGCATCGGCCGATACACATGGCCGATACGGCCGATACGCATCCAGCGTCATTTACAGACAGGCGTTCAAGGGCAGCTCTGTGAAGACCCGCTATGCACGCTGCTGCAGCCCCCGCAGCATAGTATGCACATGGCATTGCACTGCATACAGTAGCATGCGTGTGCCTGAAAGTCATTAAGTGAGTCGAAAAAAACGGGAATGCTGTTTAAGTGCGTCGCATTTAAACTGCCAACCTAAACTAGGGAGCTGTAACACTGAGAGTAGGCTATGATGCAATCACCCGCAGTTTAAAGTTCAAATTAAGTCGGTGTTGTTATCAGTCACTGTCAATTCGGCGTTTGCAGGAGTTAAACCGGCGAACACCGGTGAAGCAGCCCAGTGTGTGTGTGTGTGTGTGTGTGTGTGTGTGTGTGAGTGAGTGTGCACGCACGTGAGGGAGAGACAGATGGAGCGAGAAAAAGTGATCAGCGCGGAGCGGAACAGTTGCTGTAATCAGATAACTGCACAACGAACCCAACAGTCCAGGACCTAATGAAACGTTTTGGGGTTTCGCTTGCTAAGCCATAGACTACTTTAGCTTACGTACGGGAATATTTTTGAACACATGGGGTAGCGCCGTGTCAGTGCATGTCGACACCGCGGGAGCAATAATGGCATGCGAGTGATTATCACTGAATAAACTTCTAAATCCCTCCTAAACGTAACTCGCCACGCATATTGTGTGCAATATAAGGGTACACTTCGTTAGAGTTAGAGGTGGCGTGGGATTTGATATTAACTAAGACAATGTCGAAATGGATAAAGTTTGATGCGTCAAACCTAAAGGGAGATTGTTGTGATTTGTCCCGCCCCTCTCCCCTCTTCCTGAAACAAAGCAGGGGGCAAGCAGCGAAGTTTTGTTTCTCCACAACTAAAACAAATTATGGTGTGCCCATTTTTTATTTTTTTAAAAAGTGACAAATCTACAATTCATTCACTCACTTTGCAATGCGGATGATGATCAAGTCAGGCTATTTACTGTCACTGCCTGCTTCAAAGGCAATGGTATATCAAGTACAATATAGGCCTACAGTTGTAAAATAGGCCTAAACATTTACTCTAAATAATCTTTGTGTCATCCCCAACATTTCTCAAATGTGCAGTCAAGCTCTGTTGCCACTGTCAAGCCACAGTCCTTTGAATGTGTCAAGCCAAACTAATATATATTTTTTAAATAAATAAAAATGAATAAAAGCACCGAAGTATGTGGGCTATTCCTTTTTAAGTGGATATAATACTGTATAAGCATTAAGCAGACACTTAAAAAAAAAAAATGCTCAATGGGCTTCAGACATGATTGTCATTTTCCTGTTATTCATGTTATTATAAATAAATGGCTATTTATTTTTAACTTGAGACCTGGAATATTTGTCATTTTTTAAACTTTTTTTAACCCATATCGGTATCGGAAATCGGGTATCGGAAATCGGGTATCGGCCATGGGCCATGGGGAAAAAATCGGTATCGCATCGGCCATCAAAAAACCCGTATCGGTCGATCCCTATTTTTAAGCTATATCGCGATACACGATATGTATTTCGATATTTTTGTTGTTGTTGTTTTGTATTGTTTATTTCTAATAAATATTGTCATTATTTCCATGATAGCATTGTAATTGCTCAGAATCAACGTAGAACAGTAGATTTACACTTGCTGTGAGACACACCTCTTTTATAGCATTTTAACACTTGTCATATTTTTTTATGAATTTTTAATACATTTCATGATGTAAATATGAGCTTTAAAGCTCAATAGCTTCCAGGTCCTGTGACCTATTGGCTCAAAATCAGTGTAGAACAGTCGAGCTACACCTGCTATACGACACACACTCTTTTTTATAGCATATTAACACTTGTCATATTTTTTATGAATTTTTAATATATTTCATAATGTACATATGAGCATTGAAGCAGTGCAGAATCATACTTGGCATATGAGACACTTTTTTAAATCAAATTTTAACCATTCTTCATATTTTATAAATAAACGTTTAATACATTTAACACCCACGTTTTATTTTGAAAACCGAAAGTGTCCACACGCTGCCGTAAGCTAGCGCTGACTTTTCAGTTTTTTAAAAGTGTTTTCAATAAAGTCGGCAATAAGGGCGCACTTGAAAATATTGGAGCAGCTGACGTGACCACGCGAAAACGAGAGACGGCGTGACCGCAGCTGTTTTTCTTCAGAACCAAGTCGTCCGTCTCCATCTTCAATTACCTCACCTCTTGGCTTCACCTCTCCTCACTTGATACAGAAAGTACGCATGCGCGCAGGGGATGTTTCTGGGTGGGCGGGGCAGTGTGCTGCGTGCTGTGAGCAGCAGGAGTGAGTGACAGGCGAATCCCCGGAGAATTAAATGCAGACGGCTTAAAACATTTACGTGACAAGTACTCGATGGTCGCGATATAGTCATTTCATACATCTCACGTAGAACAAGCCGCGATATATCGAGTATCCCTAGGTAGGACTCCACAAACTTGTGTGGGAAATTTGAATATTTTAAGAGATCCTCTCACGGACCACTTGGTCCGCGGACCACACTTTGAGTAACACTGTGTTAAAGACACCATGAGAAATGTATGTTCTCAGGAAAAAAGCTGTTTATCAGTTAATCGTTGATCGATCGATAAGGTCAATCAACTAACAATTAATGAATTAATCGATAATTTGCATCCCTAATCCCAATTGTTTCAAGTTAGGTGCAGGTTATCAGACCAAATTACAAGGGTATGTAAACTTTTGATAAGGGATATGGATAGTTTCTGTTGTCATTGTGCTTTAAAAACAGTAAGATATCTCACAATATATGGCTCTGGCCAACCACTATCCAAGAGTAAAAGAAAACATTTTGTGTTATCATTCATTTTCTTTGAGAAATGGCCAAGAAACAAAACATTGTGTCGTGGTATGTAAACTTATGGGCAGCACTGTATATCATGAGAAGAAACAACTCCATACCATGATACTTTCACAGCTGGTTGTCATAGTACCAGAAATGTATACGTTGATACATACATACAGACATTATTTTAGTGTTTACTCGCAAACTACTTGAACTACTCCTCACCTTACTCTCTTTTCTTACGTACCTCTAAATAAAATACTACATAATACTAGGTAATGTAAATAATGGGAACAGTAACTAGTATCATTGCTATGTAGTTCAATAATGTGTGTGTGAATGTCTTGGGAAAGCACTTTGAGTCTACACGGATGTTTTCTGTGTGATGGCATTCAGACATGTGTAACTATCCATCAAGTACTAACTCAGCTGATTCTCATTAGGACGGGTTTAGTACTTTTTCTTCCAGTATTCACGTTTTTCCTGCATCATTTCACTTTGTTGTACAAACCTTTTTTTTTATGGATTAGAATGTTGAGTTCATTATCTCTCTAGTTTTATTGAGTTAATATCAATGTCATAGAAAATCTGTTGAAAAAAAAAGTTTATTGATAGGGATGTAACGATACACTCAACTCACGACTCGATTCGAGTCACGATTTTTTGTTCACAATACGATTTTTTTTCACGTTTTTTAAACAAAATGAGCTACAGACAAATTCTGACCAAATAAAATTATATTTTTATTTGTAGGAAAAAAAAATCTCTCTTTACAGAAACTCTCAAACAGTTTGTGTTCTTATTAGAGCTGCCAGCAAGCAGCTGATCTGACCATTACCTTTCAGCTTGAAGTATGAGCTAACTGAAAATAAAAACAATTAAGATGATAGCTCATTAACCCTTTAATGAGAGTCCACGCACCGCCTCGGAGGAAATGCGCCCGGCGGGGGCCAGCCAGCCCCGGGGAGAGGTCCTACGAGGGGATCCTCCCGCACGGTGCGGCCGCCTGACCCGAGTTTAATCCCCCGTGCAGACTGCGCGGAGGTTGCAGAGAAGTTGCGGTGATTGGTTAAAATTGTAACACATATTCTACTTCTCTCGCATTCGCCAAGAATCGCGATTCATTTTTTCTGTCAACCGATGCGAGTCGTCACGCATTTGTACCGATTTTAAACGTGTCACCATGCATCGTTACATCCCTATTTATTGATTATCCCCACTGTACATGCTACAAATAGAACCGAGGACATGTGGACAGAGATGAGTAAAGTTTACAAAAGCAGACAGTTTTTTCGTGCTGCTGTTTATCTGTATCAAAAGAATCCAAACACTTCATTTCAAACCACCTCTGCAAAATGCAATGCAGCTCAACAGCACTACAGCAATCACTGAACATTATAACCTTTAGAAGGTAGAATGCATTGCAGGGCTGTAGCAATAGACCAGGTTAATTTTAGCCATGTTTACATAATAAATTAGCAACTGAGTTTATATTCAGACATATGAGTAATGGAAAGCAGCTGTGTAGGGAGGTGACTGACAGGCAGTTGGCTGAACAAACAGAGCAGCCCTTGAGTTTCACTCTCTGGGACTGGTTATTTGTTAGGGCCCGAGCACCGACAGCGGTGCGAGGACTTATTGGACCTAAAGGAATTTTTCTTTCTCTTTTACTTCTTCGTCTTCTGGGACGAATTACGTGCCTGTGACGGCGTATGACAACAATATTCGGTACAAACGTGCATCATACCCAGACACACAAAAATGCTTATGGACACCATGGTGCCAGATGCACAGGTAGTCAGCCACCATTTTGGGTGGAAGTTGCATTTTAGAGCCATTTTTTCCACACCTCGCATATGATCAAATTCATTCTACACATTAAATGCTAACGGAAAAGTTGAATACAATTTTTCCCAGGTCTGAATGCTGTGGCTGTGATGACCCTTCAAAGTTCGAAGTCTCGCCACTACTCGCCACAAAACACAAAGTTGCATATAACATTGTCTTATTCTGACCAAACGTCATAGGGTGGACGCAGGATACGGCCTGAACACGTACGTATGTTCATACTCGCACTCACCTATAGCGCCACCTGGAGCTGGTTTGGAAATGTCACGCTTCACATGTCCAGGTGTCACACCTATCTGGATCGCTGCAGTGTCAATAAATTAGCTCATGTAGGGCTTTAGGACTTGGTGATGCTTCATGGTGAAAACAACGACGCCACCCCATATGGTGTGGGCGTGGCCAGGCGGCGAAAGTCGTGTGATGGCGATTGCGGTTTGAATACCTTTCCATCATCACGCGGTAGGGGTGGAGCGGTTCGTCGACGTCATCGATTACGTCGACTATGTAAATACGTCGACTCGTAAAACGTGCGCCGATGCGTCGCGCTCGCATGTCAGCCGGCGTATATGCGGAAGTAAGATGGCTGCTCGCGGTAAAAACAATGGAGGTAGGGGTGGGCGATGTATTGAGTATACTCTGTTCATGTAAATGTTTTAAGCCGTCTGCATTTAATTCTCCGGAGTTTCTCCTGTCACTCACTCCTGCTGCTCACAGCACGCAGCACACTGCCCCGCCCACCCAGAAAAATCCCCTGCGCGCATGCGTACTTTCTGTATCAAGTGAGGAGAGAAGTGGAGAGCGAGTTAATCAAAGATGGAGACGGACGGCTTGGTTTAGAAGAAAAACAACTGCGGTCACGCCGTCTCCCGTTTTCACGTGGTCACGTCAGCTGCTCCAAAATTTAACTTTATGGCAAATACTTTGAGAAAACCGGGAAAGGTAGCGCTAGCTTACTGCAGCGTGTGGACACTTCCGGTTTTCAAAATAAGACGTGGGTGTTAAATGTATTAAACATATTAAACGTTTATAAAGAAAATTATAAAATATGAGAATGGTTAAAATTTGATTTAAAAAAGTGTCAAGTATGATCCTGCACTGCTTCAATCCTCATATGTACATTATGACATATATTAAAAATTCATAAAAAAATATGACAAGTATAAATATAAAGAGTGAAGCTAAAGAATAAGCTATTTTTGGTGCATACATTTCATCTTGTTACTTGTTACTACAAAGGTTTTGTTTTTCAAGAGATGTGTTTGAATAAAATCTTAAAATATTAAGAAGACATGCTTTTGCTTTTTATTTAGGTAAATTCATTGTCATTAATCAAGTAATTAAAAAACATTGTTAGAATAATTGATAAAAAATAGTCGTTAGATTAATCGACTAATCGAAAAAATAATCGTTAGATTAATCGATAGAAAAATAATCGTTAGATGCAGCCCTATCACGCGGTCATGAAACTTGGCACACACGTCCACTCTGACGACCTTGTACATATGTGAAGTGTATCTTTTGTGGCCGGAGCTAAATGGTTCTAAAGCGCCCCCTACAAATTTTCATTTCATTTTTCATTCTTTATTTTTAATTTTACTGATATCAACCATCTTAACTGGGTTTGGATCAGGTGATTTTGTAGGTCAGGTCATGTGATGCAGCCTGGGGGCATGTTTTGGGTCAAATGATGGTCCCATAAGCTCAAACCAGGTGGGATGACGCGTCACTGCAGAATGCTGTGGTAGCAATGCTGGTTAAGGCTGCCTTGAATTTTAAATAAATCACCAGCAAAGCACCTTCACACCATAACCCCTCCGCCTTCATGCTTCACTATGGGATGCTTCACATGCAGATCATCGTAGAAACAAAAATCTCAGCCTTCATTTATCAGAACACAAAGCACAGATTTCCACTGGTCTAATTCTCTTCTTCTTATTGTTGTCCCACGATAAAGGCCTGATTCACACATCCTCCTCTTGTCTTAAATAAATTTGTCTATTTAAGTGTCACTTACAGAACATGCATCATCAATGCCAAACTGTTATGTGTTCTTCCTGTTCCAGCCTGTCCCCTCCTCATCAGACCTGGTTTCCATGGCAGCACACAGACAAGCTAAGATTGAGCGATACCGTCAGAAGAAGGAGCTGGAAACCAGACTGTCAGATATCCGGAAAGCTGTGGACAGTGGACAGGCCGACGATGAAGTCAGCAGAGATTTTTATCTTCTGAATGTGCAGAGATGGGTCACTGTGTGTCTGGAAGAATTAGAAAGTATTGACCAGGAGGTGGAGATACTCAAGAAGATGGATGGTCTGAAGCAGGGTGCTGTCAAGCAGCCAGCTCAGCCAGTCAGGCCTCCCATGAAACCCTTCATCCTCACCAAGGATGCTGTACAGGTGAGACTGTGTGAGGAAGTGGTGTAGGGCCCAGCGAGTACTAAACAAGCTACATGAAGTAATGAATGAATGATATTAGTTCATTACAGATATTAGTAATAATGGATCAAAAATGTGTACATACAGCAACCCTGATGATATAGGAAGTGTCAATCAAACTTCTTGTGAGTGATAAGGTTTATACTTCTTAATTTAAAAAGCTTGTTTTTTTTATAATCATTAGACGCAAACGAATGGTTTGCGGTTTAATCCCTGGCTCCTCCAGTCTGCATGTCAAAGTGTCCTTGGGCAAGATGCTGAACTCCCGAAGACTGTGCCATCAGTGTGTGAATGTGTATGAATGGTTAGCTCCTAAAACTGATGAACAGTTGGCACTTTGCATGGCAGATAATGCCATCAGTGTGTAAATGTGTGTGAATGAGATATGTAGTGTTAAAGCGCTTTGAAGAGCTGTCCAGGAACAGTCCATTTACCATTTACAGTAACTGGGTTGCATAGTCTTGGCCCGGATATTCATAAAGTTTACATTACATTTCAAGATGTATCTCTCATAGATAGCTAGCTGATGAAGCTATCTGTAGCTTCCTGTTCAACAAAGATGGTAGCAACATTACCCCAAAGTTCTAAACAAAGGGCAGAGCAGATGGTAAGAACAGGCAAAACATAGATTGACACAAAAGAATGGCCAAACAGGATATAGTGGGTAAAACGAGGTGGATTGATAATAATATAATAACCCGTTAGCATCACAAAATCACAGTTGAACATACATTGAACATTTGCAGAAACCAGCAGGGTGAAGCAGTGGTAGTAAACACAAGGGAAACAGATGAAATAATAAATTCAGGGCACTACATCAGGATTCTGTGTGAAAAACAGTACATTTCTACTACATTTTTATCACATGGTACTAATAAAGGTACTGTATAGTAGTACTACTAGCACTACTTTTTGTTAACATGATGTGCAGCAGTATGTTTATAGAATGTGTTTGTTTCATTCACAGGCTCGAGTGTTCGGGGCTGGTTACCCCAGCCTTCCCACTATGACTGTAGATGACTGGTATGAACAGCACAGAAAACATGGAGCCCTGCCTGATCAGGGGATAGCGAGGAAGGTTGTTGTGGATGAGGACACTGATGCAAAGGAGAGAGAAGAAGAAGAAAAAGAGAAAAAGGCTGAAAATGATGATGAGGAGTCTTTGCTGAAAGCAAGAAACTGGGATGACTGGAAAGATTCTCATCGCAGAGGTTATGGAAACCGCCATAACATGGGCTAACTGATCCCAAAACTCTAAATAATGTCTAAACAGACCTGGATCTGTCTTCATTTTACTTCTTATCAGTCCTGGAAGTGGATTGATCTTTAAAATATGTGAAGGTCACCAATCCAAGAAGAAACACAGCACCACTAACACACCTGTTTAGTTTATTGATTGGTTTTGCAGGTAAACACTAGAGCTCATTTACTCATCCTATCCCATCCTTTGGGACCACCACCATATTTCTAAATGAGTTTAAATGAAAATCTACAATTTGGCTGGATTGAATAGAGCCCAGCCATGATGCCAATGTTTCTGCTCTGTAGTATGTATTGCCCTAACACTGTCATTGGAAATAAAGAGACTTCTCAAACCATTAGGCAGGAGAATCAGCGTGTACCCAATATGGTAAGAATTCTTTACAGTTTGAACATGTGTATGTTCTGTTGTGACTCTGTGATCAACAGTGATGGAGGGTAGAGCATCTTCGCCTTCAGTCATGTGAATCTGAATATGTGATCAAGGTTTGGATACAAGAGGGATTTGAATTCTACAGATGATGGTGGTGAGATTGCTCAAACATGTACGTAGTTTAAGAAAGAGCAATATGGAGCAGACACAGCAGAAATATAGTGGGCAGTCAAGGGCTGCAGAGTTACTGTTGAGCTCCATATACTATACATTAGTGCTATAGATCAGAGGGAGTAGGCCATTGGAAACGTAACGTAAGCAAAGGTTTCCAACACTCCTAACATATTGGTCAGTTATCTAGCCACTAATTAATGGTAAATCACAGTTTTGTATGATGGATGTGGTGAGCTAGTCATTCCAAATCACATTTAATTGGATAAGATTGCACTGATGGCACAGCTTTTAGGGTTCAGTCAGTGTCTTGCCCAAGGGCACTATGACATGCAGACTAGAGGAGGGTAGCAGTTGTTCTGTTGTACCTCCACAGCCCAGATGCTGTGGTTAGTAATTTTGTGATTTGCTATTATAGACTCTAATCTAAACTTAACTCATGGTAATAACACAATTAGAGCAGATATAATCACTTCAAAAACACATCAAACATTAATTGACTCTGAAAAACTGGTTAACACATTCATTACAACCAGGCTAGGGTCTGTAATAATTCTCTTTAGTGGTTTAGTCAAACTACAGAAAACGCTTCAGCTAATTCAAAATATATTACAGAACATAGAGTATATTACTCCCAGTACAATAGAAACAGTTTTCAGGTTGACTGAGTTTGTACAATACAAGTACATACAATATACAAACACAATACATAACATTCAGACTTACAGTAGACAGCAATTAAGTTTGAGTTAATGTTCATAAAACGTCTTTTTACAAACCGAAATTCCAACTTTGTATCTCTGTCAGCTGTATGAACACAGTGATGTCCTGATACACAAAGCCAGCTCCACTGCCTCCATAAATGGCTGCTTTCACATTCATACCTTGTATCGTGTTAAGTTTACTGACTCGTTCAGGGGCTGCCAACTTTCACACAATGACCATGAGACTCACCCTGTCTATCTCTCTGCTGTCTGCATCCTGTCTGTCTCTCTGCTGTTCATGTCCTGTCCGCAGCATCATTATCAATTAGTCTTTGATGGTGTCACAGAGCTGTGTTGTCATTCTGAGACTCGGTGAGAACTCGTCTGACAGAGAATCTCCTTGTGTTCTGAAACAACAACTCTGGTCTGAACTTTGTTTGGAGTATGTCTGTGTGAAAGGTTTCATTCAGTGTCTCTACCTCCCCTCCGACACCGTGAGTTACCATGGTTAAAGGGACACTGATTACTTATAACTTAATCATTTTTAAGTTATTAAATAATTATTCTCAATAAAATCATGAATGTAGCCTGAGTACTCCTCAATGTTCAAATCTTGTATTATAACATGAGTGTACTAATCTAAATCTAAAGTCAAATAAAAGGGAAGCCTCAGAGCCCCTCCGCCATGAAAATATAGAAAGTCGATCAGACAGTTTGTGTCAGAAGATGAGCTGCCTGTGTAGTCTAACGTGCCCACGGCAGGTCTGACATGATAAATGATAAAAATGTGACAAATCCCAACAAAATAGTTAGCTCAGAACTCTTTCTCTTCTGTTTCTAGTCTGATTTTCTAGTTTTCTAGTTTTCTGATCTGTGAACTATTTACTGTTCACATTATGTTTCTGTTTGTAGCTACTTGTCAACCCTCAAATACAGCATGAGATTTGATGTTGATTGATTTGTCCATCTCTATTGAGTTGTTCAGTCAGTTGTTAGTGGCAATTGTGTGTGCAATTTGTTGACTGCACCAGAAGTGTTTTGGGACCACAAGCAAAATCTTGCTTAGGGCCACTAAAGCCCAGGGCAGCCCTGATCAAAATGTTGCACAGATTAATCGCGATTAATTACAGAAATTTTTGCGATTAATTAGTTAGTTTTTTTTTAATCGATTGACAGCCCGAATTTTTACTTTTTGCAACTCTGCCTCGTAAAAGGAGCCCTCGAAAGGCTCTCCGTCATAATCTTGGAGTTTGTACACAGGGGGAGTATGAGGAATGCAGGCCTCCACCGTAAACACTTCGTCCGTAAAACCCAAACTGTTCAGATTTTTTTATCAAACATCCCTCTGACCTTGGATAATCTGACAAGATCACCCTTTTTACATTTTATTTTATCTTTTTATAGTATTTGTACAGTTATGGTTACAAACTCTTTACACTCATATTATAGTATTATAGACATATTATGTCACAGAAACAAAATACACAATAAAAGTTGTCATATTGCATTATTTATTAAAGGAGTCATATTATACCTCTTTTCCACAAGTTCACACACTTCCAAGTTGTCTTAGTGACATGTCTGTCAAATTCTTTGGTCAAAATTCCTCACGGATTAACATAGCAGCTCTCTCTGTACCCCGTCTGTAATGCTCAGTGTTCAGGTTTCAGTGTCTGTTCTAATGACCTGCTGGCTCATTCTGCCCAGAACCTGAGTTTGGCGTCAGGCTGCCATGACAACAGGTGAGGTTTTATTGTTACTTTTACATATTAAAGACATTTTTTTAATGTATTTAATATTAATAATTCCCCCGATTAATTATTATTATTTTCTATGCTTCAAGACAACCAACTAAACACATATTTTATTTAAACATAAATAATTCATGCAGGAAAGAGTTTATAAACTAAATAAGAATATATAAACATAATTATTCAAAATCTACCATAATTTATGTGAGAGGTCAACTAGTATCCAGAACATTGGTTATGTATCTATCGTCACATGCCCATTAACCTACATATTCATATCTGTCACTTTCCTCCTGATAGAAATGTTGCACACTGCTTGATGTCTGTGTGCTATCCTTTGTGCTGATCATCATCATGTTTTGGTTTTTATCCTCGCCCTCATTGATCAGACAGGTTCACTGGTTCATATCTTCATTTGGCTGAAATGTGTCAGAAGATGAGCTGCCTTTGTAGCTTTCAGTAAATATTCAGTTAGTATCTGTGACCACAGCAGGTCTGACATGACAAATTATGACAAATCCAAACAAAATAGTTCAGCTAACAACTTAAACAACTTTGTTTTCCTTCATTTACTTTTCACTGTTTCTGTTTGTAGCTGTTTGCCAACCCCCAAAGAAAGTAAGAGATTTGAATTGATTTGTCCATCTCTATTGTGTGCATGTGTTCGTTCAATTAATAGCGCCGTTTGTGATTTGTTGACTGCACTGGAGTTTTTTGGGGTCACAAACAAAATCTTGTTTAAGGCCAGTAAAAGTTGAGGGCCGGCCCTGAACCAGAACAACAACTGAGTGGATCTCACTGTTGGGACAGCACACTTTATGCTGTATTGTATCTTTAAGGACATAACGTATAAAATGAGCAAGTAACAAGCAAAGAAAGTTACTGTCTGTTCACTGTTCATATTGACATATTTGTAGATAACGTCGACATGACCCGTGAATTGCGAAACTCTCACAGACGAGTAGTTTAATCTGATCGGTACAGGTTTACTTTGAAGGTTTCGACCGGAAGTAGCTCTCTCCACACGTCGGTAGTGCGCCTTGACGAACGGTCCAGTCATTCCCCTTCAGAGGACGGCAGCTGTTAGCTAGCTGCTCAAACAAATCCACAACAAGGATAACAGACGTCTGTGTACAGTCTGAGGTAGTGTAACATCACTGTTTGTTATCTCCCTGCCTGCCTGTCTGTCTGTTTGTCGTCTGAAACCATTAATAATAAATGATCAAAGCTAACTTTAGTAAGCTAACTTAGCTAAGTTGAACTTCGAACAGGACCTGAGCCAGCCTGTGCGCTGATGTTTGCACACACACACACACACACACACACACACACACACACACACACACACACACACACACACACACACACACACACACACCTGGAAACAGTCAGTGTCGGGCAGTTAGAAAGGTCACGGTGTGTTACAGTCTAATCACTGATACATTTAAGGCTAACCGCGTGTTGTAACTGTAGCATGTGAGCTGTGTAAATGCTGTAAATATGGGATATGCTGTATTCTTCATTTTCCATTCATCGTTCTGGGAGGGCACGTGTCATGTCATTCACGTCCCACTCGCAGCCAATACTCACGAGTGAAGGTCACTTTAAGGCTTTATTTATTGAAAATGTATGTACAGCATCACATTTTAATATAATACTTAAATATATTACTTTTATATCAATTTATTAAAAAATAATAAATTAAGAAATACTTATGAAATAGTGGGAAATGGGCTTTTCATGGTATGTCCTGATTTTTTTTCTTCATGTTTTGTAGTAAACATGGCATTCATTTTTCAAATGAAACAATTATGTCATTTCTTGAGTTGAAATGAAGTCATTTAAGTGATTTAGTAACATTAAGCAATGAACTTACTTGTGGTCTTTGGCCATCCATCTTGTCTCCCGCTCAGTGGGCTGCCGAGCTCGAATCCCGCTCATAGTCTTCTTGTGGAAGCCTAACCAACACTAACCTAATCATGCACTGCCTGGCTTTGAACCCCCGGGTGTCAGCGTAAATAGGCTAACGAATGCACCAATGTCCTCAAGTCATTATCGTCATAGCGTATTTTATTATACCTTTTTAATCACGTAGCCTATTCACTCATCATCTCTTGTTGAACGTTACAATAAGAGAATTACATGAATTATGTTGCTGTAACAGTCATCAATTAATTTTAATTTAAAATCATAATATGACATGCAGCAAGAGTGCGGCAGCCGGGATGCAAACCAGCATCCCATGGTTCAGAATACAGGTAGCAGTGTACTTAACCACTTAACTACCGTAACACAGGTACACTGTTAAGTGTATTTATAGTATAGAAAACATCCCGCTAATATAAAATTAGAAAAATTCTACAATAAACAGCATCATACGATATCTAAACGACGATAACTCTTTTTAGGATTATTTAGGATTAATTATACATAAATAAGCTGGCGTCTTAAATAGGTGACAATTCAAATAGCTGGCTAGTATGGTGAATTGGTGTATTTTTAAGAGAGAAGCAGTTTTACAAACAGACCGTATACCCGCCCCTACAGAGTGCTCAAAAACGGCGAAGGAACACACCCAAGATTGGTCCACACTAGCTGTCTCCCTATTGGCTGGTGAAACACACTATTTTAAGCGCAGAGAGGGACATCCTTTAGTCTGTGCAGACACTTCAACCTGATGGAGGATGTGCTGTTTTGTGCGCGAGAAGAAAAAATTTGAGAGCACACAGGACATGTTTTGAGTGCAAACACATTTGATTTGAGCGTGAGCACATTAGATCTGAGCGCGCACAGGACATATTTAAGTGCGAGCGAAATGTTCGTGTCCAAGAAGAAGAAATGTGAGCACAAGCATGTGATTTTTGAGTCCAAGCACACATTATGAAAGAAAGCACAAAATCTGAGCACGAGGAGAATAAATCTGAGCACGAGAAGGAGAAATCATGCTCTCAAACTGAAAATGTGCGCTCTTGAATAAAAATAGGATAATTCTTCCCACACATGAGGTACACACCTGTATTAATGAGTTGGTCTAACACACAGAATATTCATTAAAGAAAGCTGAAATTTAAATTCATATGTATTACTTTATTAAAGTAAACTTCAGTGGACTTATTTGTATTTGTTTACATGTTTTTTTATTTTCATGATGTGACAATGTGGACATAGCGAAGTAATATTTTTAGTGATGAGTCAGATGCGCCATTATGCTGTTTTGAACACATTCTAAAGGCCAACTCACACCGGACGCAGAACAGAAGCGGCATGGTACCGCCGCGGTCACCATAGCAAATAGAAGCCAGTCTAGTCAATGAGAGCACTCACACAGGGCGCGGCTCAGAAGCGGCTCAGAAGCGGCTCACCGCGCCACGGGGCGAGCTTTCCGTTTCATTCCTATTTTTAACGCGCGGCTGAACCTCGTAAATTTCAACAGAGCACTGCGCACCAGACAGGAAACCCGACACAGAATCAACATAATAAACTTCCGCCCCCTTTCAAAATAAAACACAATACGCAGTTCATGTAGCTTTTTACAACTTCACCTCAACGTTACTTCATGACCGGTGGCACCAGGTGATCAAAGATCGATCAGAGAGTCTCAACATGGACGATGAGAGACTAATTGTTGAAGTGGACCAACACACAATCATTACTGACACAACAGATGCTTTCTATAATCTCCTCCACGTCGGAGAAGCAAAGTCAGCTGTTTGTTGTTGTTGTTTTCGTCATACACTGTTTGTCGCGGGGTCTCGCTTACGTCCAGGATTCGTGATCTCGTGTGAAAACGGCCGGCTCGCTCCGCTGCCGTTCCGCGGCTGAAAAGCATCCGGTGTGAGTTGACGCAGGGCAAAGGACCGCGGCACTACCGTTCCGCTGCCGTTCCGCCTCCTGTGTGAGTCCCGTGTAAATGTCTAGTTGACCAGATTTCTCGGTCAGACCTTAGTAATGTACACTTGATGTTTCCAGTTCAGAGATCAGAGCCTGAATTCTCAGGTACATTCAGATATCACTGACAGTTTTTGGAATTGCAGTGCATTTGTAGTCACATGCTGTGTATTAACAGTAAAAGACAGTAATGTATCATACTGCTGTAAAAGTCAACATAAAAACTTGGATTGGGGATGTTTAACATGACATTTTGCGTTCTTGTTGTCAAACATGTTGTACATCAACTTTAATGGTTGAGCATAATATACATTGATATCTTTTCAGCTTGAGTCTGGATTTATGTCAGAACCACATTGAAAGTGTCTGTTCAGATTCACATGAAATCAAGCAAACTACAACTAAAAGTGGGTTCCCAGTATTTGTATTCTTTTTAGCTCTTAACTGCCAAATGTTTGAGTTGCAGATATCAGTGTTCTTTGCTTTAACTATTGCGCTGGGGTGCTGGTGCACACTTTGCACGCAGTGACTTTATTCAGCTTTAATGCCACATTCTTGAGAAAGTATTTTCTGCACATTCTGAACAAAGTGTATGTCTGTCTGTGTGTGTAGATGCTAGGTGCTAGTCCATGGGTGTGAGCAGACTGGATGTATTTTACAGAAGGCTGCTCCTCACCAAACTCTTCATTGGAGGATGGGGAAAGCCTGAAGATCTCAAGAGGTATGGAAATCAGAGAACACAACAGTATATAGCTAGTAATATTAGGAGTGAAGCACATCATCATATACAGAAGATAAAACATAAGGGAGGAAACTGGGCAGCCATACTTCCTCAGTCTGTACTGACCACCCCTCCTTCCTCTATTCATTTGGTGCAATTTTGGTAGTATTCCCACACCGCTCAGGAGGTAAAATGGGTCATCCACTAATTAGTCACTAATCAGTGGTACCCATGCTCATTTTCTCAATATTTATGGTGCTTTGCATTGACCATTTTTTTGCTGAATGTGGGTCTGGAGAGAACTGCATATGAGGCTATTCCACAAGTGCACATTTAACCGCAGCGCATCACATTTTGTGTTTTAATAAATCCCGTTTTGGTTGCACACTAATGGATGAATGTGTCTTTGCATAAAATAAACGCAAATTCATTTAGGTTTGATTTGCTTGTAGCTTGGTAGGCTAATATAAAGACACGCGTACATTTATGACCTTAATTAACGGATCGGTTTGGGAGATATGAGGTCTCTGCTTGACAGCGACAATGTTACAAATCAGTAAAAAATTGGCTATATGTCCGATAACTCACTGATACCTAAGACATATAGCATGGATTTTATTTATGTTGAAAATAAAAGCTTGCGTTTGACGTGCTCATGCATCGCTGTAGTGCTGCCATGATATGACCGCTTAGCTTGACAGAGATTACATTTAATGTCATCTTCTTCATCTTCTTCTAGGCTACAGTGCCAATCTTTCCGTAGTACATTTCCTGTAGTGTGTATGCTTGTAGTAGGGCTGTAGCGATACACTAATCTGACGACACGATACACGATATTCAGCTAACGATACGATTCTGTTCTATACCGCCTGCTGTTTCTCTGTTGCCCCCCTCAGGAAGAGGAACAGGAAGAGGAAGACGTCGTCATCTGTGTAACGAGAGGGTAACACACAGGATTTGGATGGCACTTAATGTATCGATACTCGAAGCTGGAAAATCAATACTTTCTGGGGAAAACTAAATATCGATATATATCGCAGGATCGAAAAAATTGCTCAGCCTTCGCTTGTAGTAGTGGTAATAAGATTTGTTACAATCTTGGAAAATATTTTATTTAACAGTACATAATCATACAGTGTGGTTTCATAATACAACACATAGTTACTTCATTGCATACCTACTGTGAATTAAAAAGTTAAAGAACCAGATGTATCATTACTGATATGAACCTGATGTTTTCTAACAGTGCTAAATGTCTGAACTACATCTAGATTCATTCCACTAGTCAGAATCACTAGATCACGTCAAAAAATCTGTCATAGTGCCTAGACCGGTACTCCAGAATATTATAAACATCTCACTAAAACACTGTAAACAGCATAATAAGCTGCAGAAATTTAAAATGGCCCTTTGGACATTTAGTCCTTGACCAATCCTTCCTGGTCAATGACCTTATTACAGAGTGCCGCCTTGATTGTATATTTTAACTGAGTTTTTATCCATTCTTAACACAAACTACGACAAAATTTTTATCAGATATTTTTTAAATTCATATTAAATCTTTTTTTTTTAAACCATACTAAAAATGGCATGGTACAATGAGTTCTGGACGTGGGTCAGCCTCAAATCTACATGTTTTACAAGACCATTTCATCGTTTTTGAATCTGGAAAACAATCAAACCTCATCTAAACTAGATTTTCATATCAGTGTAAAAGTAAACTTAAAACTAAGAATGAGAGGTACCTAGAGTCTTAAATTTACCTTACATTAGCTGTTCAAATCAAACACTGTAGCAGGAGAACTTTCCCGGTGAAGGCTGTAAAATACAAAAAGGAAAAATCATTAATGCATCACACTCAGTTCCTTGCCAATGCCAGTGATAGTGGAGAATTAGCATTTCTTGGGCTATATTCATCATCATCATCATAATCACTAGAATAGAAATAACATCAGATTGTCCTTGCAACTTTTGTATACATTACATTTTATGCGCCCGAACACATAACTTCAAAATATATATTTAGAGGGATAGAAAGCTGCTGGAAACGGCAGAAACCTCCCGACAGATAAAGTCGATTCACGGTCAAACCGTTGTAACTACAACTGAAACGACTTTACCAACAGTAGCACGAGGCTTTCCTGATCGTGTAGATCACATGTGTCAAAGTCAAGGCCCGCGGGCCGGATCTGGCCCGCCTAGCTCTTTCATCCGGCCCGCGGCCCATTTAATTTTATTACATTTTTTTATAATATCGTGATGCTGCGCTGCGCCATGCGGCGCTTCTGTGCGCGGCGGTTAGCTTAACACTGCATGTGTAGCCGCGGCTCACTAGAAGGCGCTCATGAAGGCTTGGTTCTCTGAGAGCAGGTAGCGGACACTTTGTTTCAATCTTGACACCCTCGTTGGAAAAATGTCGCTGTCGCAAAGGGAAAGCTGGACACCGAGTGTCGGATCTTTCAGGAAAAATGGACTAATTAACTAACAGTATTTTTTCACGAAGATGAATGAGAAACCCATGTCTTTGTGGGCGCATAACATTGATCTCTACGAGCAGCCAGTGGCCCGACGAGTGCGCAGGGAGCGTCTGCAAATTTCACGAGAGAGACGCTGCAAACAAAAATCAATAACTCCAATGTTATACAGTATTATGACTTCAAAATCACTCCACACGTCAACAGTCTCCCCGTGGTCATACTACAACAGCTGTTTTGGAAAAATATACTTTTTTATATTTTGGGTAAATTCTTATTGCAAATATTAATCAATAACTCCACTGTTAAGCATTATTATGACTCCAAAATCACTCCACACATCAACAGTCTCCTCGTGGTCATACTACAAGAGGTGTGTTGGTATATATACTAATATACTTTTTTATTATTTTGGGGAGACTGGAGGTCTAACTTGGCTTTGATTTCTGTCATTAATGTAACCTGGAACATTTCTTACATAAGTTTTTTATTGTTCAAAGCTATATTGTTAAAAAAAATCAAAGCTCATGCCTCCCATGTCATCTGCTTGCTCTGCTATGAGCTCTTAAATAAAAAAGATTTTGTATTGCACTTGTTTCAGCACATTTTTTTTTATCCATATATTTTTTTATATTTTCAAATTTTTGCAGTGTTTTTTGTGCTCCGGCCCTCTTGAGCTCATATATAATTGTATGCGGCCCCTGGACCAAAATGAGTTTGACACCCCTGGTGTAGATGTATAATTTATGTGACTTCTGGTCAGGAATGCACTTTTATCGCGAGGGGATCCCAGCTGGGATCGCTACATCTATCACCACTACCCTCTTCTACTCATTGTCCACCACCACTATGTCCGGTTGGTTAGCCAGGACCTGTTTGTCAGTCTGGAAGCTGAAGTCCCACAGCACCTTGGCCCTGTTGTTCTCAGCCACCTTCTGTGGTATGGCCCATCGGGATTTAGGTATTTCTATTCCATACTGGTTGCAGATGTTCCTGTATACTATCCCAGCCACTTGGTTGTGCCTCTCCATGCACGCTGATCCAGCTAGCATCTTACACCCTGCTACTATGTGCTGGACTGTCTCAGGGGCTTCTTTACACAGTCTGCATCTTGGGTCTGGTCTGCTCTGGTAGATCCTGGCCTGTATGGCTCTTGTGCTTATGGCCTGTTCTTGTGCTGCCATGATTAGTGCCTCTGTGCTGTCTGTCAGTCCTGCACATTATCCAGCCACTGGTAGGATTTCTTTTTTTTTTCTCATTAAATTTTTATATATTTTTGATTTTTACAACCCCGGTGCATTGTCAATTACATTCATACCTTTAATAAAGCATCCATGCCCCCCACCCTCCCAGTTCTGTGATGGTACCAATCACCTTCTCCCAAAAATCCAAAATCCCTGGACATTCCCATACAACATGTGCAAAAGAGCCAACTAGAGTTGCACGATACCCACGGTATACACGGTACACCGCGGTGCAAAATCATGACCGTCGCTACTATACTAGAAATTTTACACGACGGTACTACCGTGGATTACTATACTACCGGTGCCAGTTTCCGCTACATAGCGGCCGCCTTTGCTCTCCTCCCGGCTTCTCACTGCATGCTACTCCTTTGTAAACAAACCAACATGAAACCGCAACCAAACTACACAGCTGCTGAATGATTGGCTGTTTGCCTGTTACTGGTGACGTCGAGCGATATGATAGGCTGTTTCCGCACGCTGGGTCCGCCCATCTGTTAGCTGATTGGCTGTTTGTGTGTTTCTGCCGGCAAGCATGAACTCCGCGAAGACAGCTCCGCTTCGATAGAAACTCGCTTCAAAACAAACAACAAGCTAAAGTTCTGTCTCGCCCAGACACAAGACAACACACTCACCATGGCAGAAGCACCGGGCCCGAGCAGTGAGTCTGTCGTGGCGCCTTTGTCAGTGGCAACACAAATTTTGCTTAAAAAACAAACGTCGTTGTTTCAAACTAACTTGTACAAATACATTGTAGTTTATAAAAATAATAATAATAATAAAAAAAGGCTGCAGTATCGCGATAATACCCGGAACCGCGATACTTTGTCTGGTATAGTATCATGGTTACTCATTTTAGTATTGTGACAACTCTAGAGCCAACAGTTCCCTGGGGGCAGAAAGTGCAATAAGGGTCAGTAACCAACCCCATTTGGTGCCTGATTCTCGGTGTTATGTATGCTCTATGACAGAATTTTAAGTGTATATACTGATGATTTGGGTTTTTTGAAGCTCTGCCAACATTTCTCCAAATTGCCTCCCAGTCCAGTTCTTGATCCAAATCAGAAACATCCCTCTCCCAGGCTTTCATTCCTGAAGTGGGCATATAGCTCTCTGAATTTAATTTATTGTAAATATATGACACTATACGTCTAGGACAGTGTTTCTCAAACTTTTTCAGACCAAGGACCACTTTGTCAAAAAAAACATTTTCAGGGACCACCTGACCCCGTCTTCAGCCACCTATCCATCATTGTTTCCCATCCTCTCCGTGCCTTGTTTTAGTTAAAGTTCACAGCTTTTGCTGCTCTTTTCCTTGCTTTCTTTTCCTTACTTACTGACGTGACAGCAGAATGATTTTGTCTATAGGAGACGCCGTGGTTGCTTAGGCAACAATTTGGGCACTGCTAATTCAGATTTATCTTCATATATCCATTATACATATTTAAAAAAAATATTTGTCTGCATTTTTGTTCAGAGAACAAATTCGCTTTACACTTCAAATAATGTTAGGTAGGACTAGGGCTGATATGGCCTGTAACCAATATCTCGATATTTTTAAGCTATATCGCGATACACAATATATATTTCGATATTTTTGTTGTTGTTGTTTTGTATTGTTTATTTCTAATAAATATTGTCATTATTTCCATGATAGCATTGTAATTGCTCAGAATCAACGTAGAACAGTAGATTTACACTTGCTGTGAGACACACCTCTTTTATAGCATTTTAACACTTGTCATATTTTTTATGAATTTTTAATACATTTCATGATGTAAATATGAGCTTTAAAGCTCAATAGCTTCCAGGTCCTGTGACCTATTGGCTCAAAATCAGTGTAGAACAGTCGAGCTACACCTGCTATGCGACACACACTCTTTTTTATAGCATTTTAACACTTGTCATATTTTTTATGAATTTTTAATATATTTCATAATGTACATATGAGCATTGAAGCAGTGCAGAATCATACTTGGCATATGAGACACTTTTTTAAATCAAATTTTAACCATTCTTCATATTTTATAAATAAACGTTTAATACATTTAACACCCACGTTTTATTTTGAAAACCGAAAGTGTCCACACGCTGCAGTAAGCTAGCGCTGACTTTCCAGTTTTTTAAAAGTGTTTGCCATAAAGTCGGCAATAAGGGCGCACTTGAAAATATTGGAGCAGCTGACGTGACCACGCGAAAACGAGAGACGTGACCGCAGCTGTTTTTCTTCAGAACCAAGTCGTCCGTCTCCATCTTTGATTACCTCACTTGGACTCTTGGCTTCACCTCTCCTCACTTGATACAGAAAGTCGCATGCGCGCAGGGGATGTTTCTGGGTGGGCGGGGCAGTGTGCTGCGTGCTGTGAGCAGCAGGAGTGAGTGACAGGCGAATCCCCGGAGAATTAAATGCAGACGGCTTAAAACATTTACGTGACAAGTACTCAATGGTCGCGATATAGTCATTTCATACATCTCACGTAGAACAAGCCGCAATATATCGAGTATCCCTAGGTAGGACTCCACAAACTTGTGTGGGAAATTCGAATATTTTAAGAGATCCTCTCACGGACCACTTGAGGTCTAGTAGTAGGACTAGTGGTCCGCGGACCACACTTTGAGTAACACTGGTCTAGGAGCATTCTGTATCCAATTTAGGACACAGTGCTCCTTCAATTCCGACCCCCAGGGAACCTTGTAGGCTTTACAGGCTGATCTTATCCTAAAATAGAAGAATAGAGAGTGTTTATCAATATTATATCGAGACACAAGTTCCTGAAAGCTAAGAATATCGCACGTCCCAATAATATCCTGAAGAGTTCTAATGCCCTTGCTCTCCCAATTCTTGTTAACAAACGGTTTCCCTCCTGATAAAAGGTGATTGTTATTCCATATCGGAGAAGAAGTACACCACACACTCTTTATCTTTAGGAATTTTCCCAGCGCTCGAAATACTTGAAGCGCATAGGTTAAGATTGGACCATATCGCAAAGCACATTTTTTAATAGACAGGCCTACCAGAAAAAAATCGTTCAGTCTCATTGGTGTTATTAATTCCTGTTCAATATTTTTCCATGCAGAAATTTTACTATCATCCATCCAGTAACTAAAGCTTTTCAATATAAATGCCCAGTGATATAGCCTAAAATTTGGACACGCCAGTCCCCCTTCCTTCTTACTATGTTAAAGAGCAGACCACTTAATACTGGGTCGTTTGCCATTCCACACATAACGTCGAAGTAGAGAATCCAATTTTTGCCAATATCCTGGTGGGGGTGCAAGGGGAATCATTGAGCTGACAAAATTAATGCGAGACAGATTTTTATTAACGCTATTCGAGCTGGCACTGAAGCCTGCAGGTGCCTCCATCCGTCAATATCCTCTTTCACCCTCTTCAAAGTTAACGCGTAGTTGGTGCTAGATATAGTTGATAACGAAGTGCTGATCCTAACACCCAAATAGAGAACCTCCTTCGTGACCTTAATCGAGGGAGGAATCAATATACTGCTTTGGTCTGTGTTAATCAGCAAGTATATCCCAGAGTGCTAGATAAAGTTCCAATATTATTATTATTTATTATTTATTTCTAATTTTCCCATAATTAAAGGTTGATATGATTGGGTTGTGATCAGATAGATGCGTGGGTAGAAATTCTATTGAATGCACGACAGGCAGCAGACCCCCCCCTGCACCCAAACATTTATAAGAGGCAAACGGCACTCAAACAATTCTTTCAGAGTAAAAGACCCTGATCCAAAACTAGTAATCTATGTAAACAGCACTATTCCTGAGGTACATGAAATACAAATATGAAATTATGCACAATATTCGAACCCCAAATAATAGCTGAATTCTCAGTCCACCGTACTTAACCTGCACCACAGCCATTTTAAGCATAAAAATAGTATAGTAGTATATTGAAAGAGTGGTAGTGGATGTAAATATACGAAAATACCTCAAAACCTCATGTCACTACCTAATAAAGATGTAACATTTAGAGGTGCTCAACCTAACAGTGGGAGAAACAGGTATCTTATAACTGCACTTATACCCAGTATTGTTGTACAAACTAGTTAATTGAGAGTTATTCAAGTGTGGTCTATAAACAGCTACTTAACAGCAAATAAACCACATATAACAGACAGTGAAATCAAAAAAAAGAAAAAAGGAGAGAGAGAACTTTTCATAACAGGACGAGTTATAATCAAACACCTGAAACGTTAACTTGCCCAGCTTTTAAGACTACTGTTGAAGCTCGCAGCTCTCCTCCAGCTCCCTCTGCGCTGCACGTGCACTCCGCCCGGGGTCGTCCTCCGCTTCTCTCAGCATCGTTTTCAGGGCTTCAGCCGCTTCCTCCGCCGAGTTAAATGACATTCTCGTGCCCCTGTGATTCACTCTTTAGATCGCCGGGTAGAGCAGAAAACAGTCGATCCCTTTTTGTCGGAGTTTAGCGCGGATTTGCTTGTATTCCTGCCGCTCCTGTGTCGTGCTGGGGCTGTAGTCTGCGAAGAACTGCAGAGAGGTGCCGTCATGAAGCCTGGGTTTAGCCTTCCTCGCGCCCTCCAGGATGGCCTGCCGGTCGGTGTATCTCAGGAGCCTGAAGATCATGGTCCGCAGTCTCGACGTGTTGGTGGCAGATCCGATGTGCCCTGTCGATCTCCACCGGAGTGTTGTGAGAGCTGAGCGCAGGAATCCACTTCGGTAGCATCTTCTGGAGGTAGCCTCTCGGATCATCACCTTCAGCGCCCTTAGGTAAATTAACCAGCCGTACATTATTTTTTCGGGATCTGTCCTCCAAGTCATTTAACTTTCTTTGTAGCTTAGACACCTCTGCCAGGCAGGAGCTGGTGTCCTTCTTATTTTTGTGGAAGCTAACCTGAATGTTGTCTATTTTGTTGAAGACCGTGCTAAATTGTTTAGCATGAATGTCGGCTTGCTCCTTTAGCGACCGTAATATGTCGCCATTCTCCGCCATATGCTTTTTTATGGGATCGAGAGCCTTCTCCAGCGACTCCTGTAGCATGTGGGTTACTGTTTCCTGCAAAGCTTCCATCTCCGCCGCCATTGTTAGCTTGATTAGCGTAGCCATGTCGTCTGTCGGCTCGTTAACCTGCTGCCGTCTAGTATCTACCTTTTTGGTGGACTGTGGGTCCCTTTTCGTAGCCATGTTCCTTATTAAGTCCTTTCCACATTAAACTTTAAACATAAGACCGTTTGATAGCATTAATATATGTGAAAGAGGAGGGTAAATTGTCGGTGCTCAGCGTCTTACTGCCATCTTGCCTCACGCCTCACCGGAAGTTATTTGATTTCTTGATATCAGCCACTTCCTCTATCTGACGGTGGTACATGCCATGTGTATATATATATATATATATATATATATATATATATATATATATATATATATATATATATATGTGTGTGTGTGTGTGTGTGTGTGTGTGTATATATATATATATATATATATATATATATATATATATATATATATATATATATATATATATATATATATATATGACGTGTGTGGTGGGGCTTAGAAATTAGAGACAGATTTATTATTTATTGATCTTTAGCGACCTGCACTGGCTGCCTGTAGCAGCCAAAGTTAAACACAAAGCTCTGACGCTAGCCCACAAAACCATTTCAGGATCTTCCCCTGGCTATCTCAGCGTCTTATTGAAGGCTCACGTCCCGACCAGGGCGTTACGCTGCGCTCATTCAAACCGTCTAGTTGTACCATCGCCTCTCACAAAGCGAGGTCACTCTAAACTCTTCTCTGTGGTCGTCCCCAAATGGTGGAATGACCTACCAACGGCTGCAAGAACTGCAACATCCCTTTCTACCTTTAAAAAACTTCTAAAAACCTTTCTCTTTCGAGAATGCTTCCCTGCCTAAAACTAACAAAAATTAACAACTACTCTGTGCTCCTTTACACCTTTTTAGCTTATGTCCTCCTCTGTAAGTCGCTTTGGATAAAAGCGTCTGCTAAATGCAATGTAATGTAATGTAATGTAATGTAATGTAATTGACGGCTTAGATAAAGAAACTATTAAGTTATTTGATGAAGGTCAATGGAAGAAAAGCAGTCTAAATCAGGTTTTACAGCTGTTTCCAAACTTGCTGTGTAAGAATGCAGATCAGTGCCTCTAATAGTTATAATTTTATTATTAAAGAAGCTCATGAAGTCATTGCTACTTAGACCTAAAGGAATAGATGACTCAAAAGAGCTGTGACTCTCTGTTAGTCAGAGGTCATTTGATTTAATTCAAAGGTCATTTAATGTTTTAGATAGCACAAAGCATTTTAACCATGAAACTCTCTACTTGCACACTTGACCCCATACCTACCTAATTTTTTAAATCCGTTTTTAGCTCCCTTTTTAGAGGAAGTTTTAAATATCGTGAATCCATTATTATTAACTGGCACTTTCCCCCAGGTTTTAAAGACTGCAATAGTTAAACCACGACTTAAAAAAGTCAACTTATATCTCATTTTTTTCCCTCCTCTGCTAAATATAGACTCTGTCTGGACATTGTTGGGATGCTAAAATTCATGGACTACCTCTACCCCATTTACACTTGTGCTGTATCTTTGAATGTGTGAATGTATATGACCGCACCTGATAAAAGGGAAATGAAAAGAAGTTTAAAAAAAAAAAAGATTCCTCAAATTTTAAAAAAATATACAAATTTATAATTTTAATACAATTAATAATATCTCAGAGACTTTTAAGTCTGGTTTTAGAGAGTACCACAATACAGAGACTGCACTGGTCAAAGTATTGAACGATATTAGAATCAATAATGGTTCTACTTGATCTTGGTGCACCCCGATTAACAATCAAGTACAATGCCTAGCTTAAATAAATGTCTGGATGGCAAATAACTTTCTGCAACTTAATCAGGACAGGCAGAAATAATATTATTTGGGAGAACACGTACCCCAGCACCTTCAGTCCCTGTCTGTTAAGGCGGTCAAAAACTTGGGAGTGACTCTTAAATGTGACCTCAACTTTTAGTGCCACATATTTTTACATTTTACCATCTTAGAAATATCATCAAAGTCAGACTTTTAAGATAAAGACTTATCCTTTTAGCCTGGCTTTTACTTAAGGTGCCTCACCTTTCACTGCTGAGTTTTTAGCTCCTGATCATTCCCTATTTTGTTTTTTATCCCCTGTGCTTATTTACCTTATAGGTTTTTTTTTTATTGTTGCAGTCTTTATCCTTGGTATTGTGCTTTTTATCACATGTGTTTTAATTTACTATTTTAATTTGTTTTATTGTATAGTTTTCCGCTTTTTTATTTTTGTTAATTTTTTGTTTTTATGTAACTTTGCGTTGCCTAAAGAACTGTTTGTTGTTGTCTATTTCTGCTCTTATTCTGCTCTGTGAAGCACTTTTGGCTGCATCTCTGCATGAAAGGTACTATATAAATAAATAAAGTTGAGTTGATATGCTCTCTTGTTTGTATTTTACAGAATCTTTGAGTTCCGTAAGATCATTGGAGACAGAGAGAAGTGCAAGTCTCTGGTACCCAAGGACTATCCAGTTTACCTTAACAAGGTATTTGATTTGTTGGAATGTGCAAACACTTGGCATAGGGGCAACACTCTCTTGAAAAACCTCTTGGAGCAGGCAAAAAAAACCCCACCAGAACCAGATTTTACATCTTTGGTACACACATTTATGCCAATTTAATAATATACAAACAAACTTTGTTCAATTATATCCATTTTATGAAATTAACTAAATGTTGAAATTCAATCATGAAGTGCATACAACTTAATTGACCAGTTTACCAAGATCCATGAAAGCACTAAGCAGATTTGCAACTCTCTAAACAAAAACATGAACAACATACACATGCTCTCCACATTTACAAAGATATTAAAACAGGAATCTAAACAAACCACCATCCAAACCATCCAAAATTACTTCAGGTAGGTTTCTCTCATTCGGTTCCAAATAAATGTGGTTTTGGCAGAGACTATTGCTTCATGCCAGCCATCTTCAATAAATTGCCCTCGAAGACCACGTTCCCACTGCTGTATCACCTTCCTTATATCTCACGGATCTATGGAGTAGAGCAGCGAATAGGAATGAATCTTGCCTTTTCGATTCAGTACAAATCAATCTATATCACTGAGAGAGGGAGTGCCTGTGTGGAGATTTTTCACCTTTTGACTAGGGATGTAACGATACATCGTGACACGATTAAAATCGGTACAAATGCGTGACGACTCGCACCGGTTCACAGAAAAAATGAATCGCGATTCTTGGCGAATGCGAGAGTAAGTTTTTTTTAATTAGAAATAGGTCACGTTGTGCAGCTTCCACTGCCGCGTCTGCCTTTCTGTGTCTCACACACACACACACCCCTACACACATGCGCAGTAGTGGTAGTCGGCGTCAGGCCTGACTGTACAGTAAATGATACCATAACACAGACCCTCCAGAAAATTCACGATGTTGCGATTTGCAACTTCAACGCAACTTCAGTGAATCCCCGTGAATTCAGGGCGGTGTTGCAATTTTACCAATCACCGCAACTTCTCCGCAACTTCCGCGCAGTCTGCACGGCGGACTAAGCACGGGTCAGGGACGGCCGCACGGTGCGGGAGGATCCCCTCGTGGGACCTCTCCCCGGCGCCGGCTGGCCCCCGCCTCGCGCATTTCCTTCGCGGCGGTGCGCCGCGACCGGCTCTGCGTTTACAGCGCTCGGACCTCGCCGTTTCCCGGGGCCGTGGACTCTCATTAAAGGGTTAATGAGCTATCATCTTAATTGTTTTTATTTTCAGTTAGCTCATACTTCAAGCTGAAAGGTGATGGTCAGATCAGCTGCTTGCTGGCAGCCCTAATAAGAACACAAACAGTTTGAGAGTTTCTGTAAAGAGAGATTTTTTTCCTACAAATAAAAAGATAATTTTATTTTGTCAGAATTTGTCTGTAGCTCAATTTGGTTTTAAAAAATCGTGAAAAAATCGTATCGTGAACAAAAAATCGTGACTCGGATCGAGTCGTGAGTTGAGTGTATCGTTACATCCCTACTTTTGACAGAATAAAACTACAGAGCTGAAGGCATACAGTTGTAAATGTTAGAAATATCAAATGTGGAATCATTTGTGATATGAAGGTTACAGATGCTACAGTGACCAGTACAGACCACAAGGTAGCAATAATGTTTAGACAATAATATTTAAAGTTACAAGTGACATATTCAACAAGTTCAAGTTCACCACTAACATGTTTTGCTAGCACAGCAGTGATGTATGCAATGCAATACTGTGCGTTAGTCAGCACACCTTCTCATCCACATTAGGGATGCTGACATGAAAGGGGACGGCAGCTTCAAGTTCCTTGATGCACATATGACAGAGACCCTCTCCTGGTTACTACACATGGATACCATTATCAAGAAAGCTTACCAGGGGTTCATTTTTCCGAGTAGACTAAGTTTTTACCAACAGGTCATCAGACTTCTGAACTACTATATAATCTCATAGGGCATATTTAGCAGATATCAGTCCCATCAAGCATGATTGCAAGCAGGACTGATACTTTTTGTGCATTACCCCTGTAATATACACTTGTCACATTACTTACTCTTGTACACAATCCTCATTTTTTTATTATTTATGTAGTAAAATATATACTGATTTAGTAAATTTAGTCTAGTGCTGCTAATACAACTAGTGCTCTTAACACTGAGGCTGACCTGTATGACATATGACAAATAAAACTGATACTGTGTTTTGACTGGTACTGGTATGTGTGTTTGTGCCTTTGTGTCCAGACAGAGGACCACACTGACTGTCAGATCCACGATGGATTCTTTATCTCTCCTCTGGAGCACTTGGTTCCTGGAATCCTGCCACCAGAGGCTGTCAAAGCCAGGTACATAACGTAATGTTGTCCTACACTAAGAATTCAAATGTGACAACGTCACAGCAGCTGATATGAGTCCTGTGCTCACTGGAAGCTGTAAAGGGATAATTCGCTTACTGGTAAAATAAAAGCTTAGGACAAAAGCAATTGCAAAACCTGAACAGTGTTGTGGAGAAATTGCTGAAGTCAAAGGTCAATGGTGAGGTCAGGAGTTCAGAAAGTGTTCAGGAGCCTCTGATGTCTTATGCTGTATTATTTATTGACACTTGATCAAGGGGAATTGGAGACACTCTTAAAGTTCATCAGAAGTGCCTGAGTCGGTCTCACATTCTGCCCAACTCATCCTGGTAGATCAACTTTAAACACCAAGATAACACCACTTAGTATTAGTCACAGAGAATGGCTTTACCCATGGAGGTGTTATTGTCAACACATTATAGTCTGGAGACACAGATGTCTGTTAACGCAGATTGGAACGTCAACAGCAAGCTATCTATTATGTCTAGGAAGGCAGCAACAGGTCTCTTTGACCCTGGCCACCACAGTGTTGAGATAGACTGGCACCTACTGTTCCCAATCAAAGCCAAACAATTAATACTGCAGAGGACCTCAAGGCCCACACATGACCTTGTGTAACCTAAGGACAGAAAATTCCATAACAAACAGAAGTCTGACAGGTGGAAGACAATTTTAATCAATAATGTTCTAAATGAATAACAAAATATGATTTGAAAACCAGAACAGAGTAATTGGGTCAAAGATAAGGGAAACAAAATGCAAGGGGGAGGATTTTACACTTTATTTACAATGCATCTAGTCTAGATGATAAAGTTTCAGTGTGTAGAATGATCTATCGGCAAAAATGGAAAATAATATGGATAACTATATTATGCATTTTATTCACTGATTACTGATACACCTTAAAAACTATTTCTTGTTTCTTAGAATGAGTCTTTTTATCTACATATGGGGAGGGTCCTGTTACACGGATTCTACTAGTTTGCGTTGTCACGGTTGTACAGCAGCCTAGACAAAGGGTGTTTTTCCATACATTGCCGTCGTAACAGAAGAAGTGTTGGTTTGCTGGTTTAGTTAACTGTATTGTGTTTTGTTAGAAGTTAAATGTAGACACATTAATTAGCACAAGACAAGTCTAGGGAGCATCATCAAAGAAGTGAAGCATGAAGGACCAAAACGAAGGGACTAACGACAACATAAAACAAGGAAAAACATCGCCGTGGACTTTCTTTCATGGATATCACTGATGAAAGATTCATGTTTTCAACGTGACTCCGAAGTTTCCTGTTTCCTCTTCTGGAAAGGTAATTCAGCCTGAAGTTATGAATGTGAATGAAAAATGTTGTTTGAAAGCTTTACCAGAGAATAATCACAAACACAAGTAATCTTTTCCCTGTGTCGCTGTTTTTCTACCAGAATTTATATAACATTAAGTACCAAAACTAACATTTAGCTTTGGACAGATGTGACCTGGTGATGTTATCTGCTGATTAGCAAAGTGTAACATTTATACAAAATGGTTTGACGCTCATGCCATCCAGACAGAGGTGTTTTATGAAGTTAAGTCCATTTCCTTGTATTAGTTTATGGGGCAGATCAACGGACCAATCTGCTCAATAAGGCGTCTATGTATATATGTCTATGGTAATCACAGTCAAATGGTATTATGTTTAAAGAACTATATGAGAAAGAAATAACTAACTATGTGTGATGTCACTGTCTCCAACAGGACCAATTTTCTGCAGCTGCTGGTTTGAAAAGATCCACGCGTTCATCAGGCTTCTTCCAACAGTAAATCTTGGAATCATGGTGCTTGTCAGGCAGAATACAACCCTGATTCCAAAAATGGAACAAGCTTTTGAAACATCCATCTTTTTGAACACTAAACTTTCTACAACCTTATTTCCAAATTGATTGTCAGACTGATGTGCAAACATTAAAAAGCCCACATTTAATTGAAAATAACAAAAAAAACAACTTGTCAAATGTTGAAACTGAGAGATTATGAAATATGCCCATTTTGAACTTGATGGCAGCAGTATGTTTGAAAAAAATGTTGGATAGTTAAAGAGGAAAGGGAAAATTAATTATTTTCCACCCAGACTATAAAACACCATCTTGTTATCAGCACACAGTTCTGTAAAGCCAGCATCCATAATGGTTTGAGGGTGCAATAGTGCACATGGCATGATGACCTGCACTGTGTAGACACCATTAATGCTGAATGATATATACAGGTTAGTAAGGGTCGACCGATATATCGGCCGGCCGATATATCGGGCCGATATTAGCGTTGTTTAGGTGTATCGGCATCGGCCGATACACATGGCCGATACGGCCGATACGCATCCAGCGTCATTTACAGACAGGCGTTCAAGGGCAGCTCTGTGAAGACCCGCTATGCACGCTGCTGCAGCCCCCGCAGCATAGTATGCACATGGCATTGCACTGCATACAGTAGCATGCGTGTGCCTGAAAGTCATTAAGTGAGTCGAAAAAAACGGGAATGCTGTTTAAGTGCGTCGCATTTAAACTGCCAACCTAAACTAGGGAGCTGTAACACTAAGAGTAGGCTATGATGCAATCACCCGCAGTTTAAAGTTCAAATGAAGTCGGTGTTGTTATCAGTCACTGTCAATTCTGCGTTTGCAGGAGTTAAACCGGCGAACACCGGTGAAGCAGCCCAGTGTGTGTGTGTGTGTGTGTGTGAGTGAGTGTGCACGCACGTGAGGGAGAGACAGATGGAGCGAGAAAAAGTGATCAGCGCGGAGCGGAACAGTTGCTGTAATCAGATAACTGCACAACGAACCCAACAGTCCAGGACCTAATGAAACGTTTTGGGGTTTCGAGAAGAGGCTTGCTAAGCCATAGACTACTTTAGCTTACGTACGGGAATATTTTTCAACACATGGGGTAGCGCCGTGTCAGTGCATGTCGACACCGCGGGAGCAATAATGGCATGCGAGTGATTATCACTGAATAAACTTCTAAATCCCTCCTAAACGTAACTCGCCATGCATATTGTGTGCAATATAAGGGTACACTTCGTTAGAGTTAGAGGTGGCGTGGGATTTGATATTAACTAAGACAATGTCGAAATGGATAAAGTTTGATGCGTCAAACCTAAAGGGAGATTGTTGTGATTTGTCCCGCCCCTCTCCCCTCTTCCTGAAACAAAGCAGGGGGCAAGCAGCGAGGTTTTGTTTCTCCACAACTAAAACAAATTATGGTGTGCCCATTTTTTATTTTTTTAAAAAGTGACAAATCTACAATTCATTCACTCACTTTGCAATGCGGATGATGATCAAGTCAGGCTATTTACTGTCACTGCCTGCTTCAAAGGCAATGGTATATCAAGTACAATATAGGCCTACAGTTGTAAAATAGGCCTAAACATTTACTCTAAATAATCTTTGTGTCATCCCCAACATTTCTCAAATGTGCAGTCAAGCTCTGTTGCCACTGTCAAGCCACAGTCCTTTGAATGTGTCAAGCCAAACTAAAATAGCATTAAGCAGACACTTAAAAAAAAAAAAGCTCAATGGGCTTCAGACATGATTGTCATTTTCCTGTTATTCATGTTATTATAAATAAATGGCTATTTATTTTTAACTTGAGACCTGGAATATTTGTCATTTTTTAAACTTTTTTTAACCCATATCGGTATCGGAAATCGGGTATCGGAAATCGGGTATCGGCCATGGGCCATGGGGAAAAAATCGGTATCGCATCGGCCATCAAAAAACCCGTATCGGTCGATCCCTACAGGTTAGACAATTTGCTGCAGCTGGCCCCAGCCCAGTTCGGATCCCGCATTGGACGGCCATTTGCTGCGTATCACTCCCCCTCTCTCTGCCCCCTGCTTCCTGTCTGTCTTCAGCTGTCCTATCATTAAAGGCATAAAAAGTCCAAAATAAGAATAAAAAAAAAATGTGTCTAAAATAGTTGAAAAATTAATGTTCTGTTCTCATCCAAGTCGACTTTAATGAAAACAGAATCAGCTGTTCAAAAGTGTGTTCATATGATTGAGAACTGGACTGAGAAAGTCTTTGCTATCTTTATTATTGTTATTTTTCACATGACCTTTTCCTGGTTGAACTGAATTAGAATGCAGCTGTCCTGTTATGTAAATATACATATAATATATAATACATATCAAAGATACTTTTGGTAAGGACTGTCATAAAGTATGTGTTTATATGTGTATTATTGAAATAAAATCAGCATATTTATCTGTTGATCATGTTTTGTTTATTACTAATTATGAATAAAAATTGAATTAGATTGAATGGCTTATGATCCATAGGCAGGTGTCTGGTACTGTATGACCATGTCAGAGGGTTTGCTGTAAAACCAGTCTACTGTCCCAAGCACAGCAGCTGGGAATGAGGTCCGTTTTCCTGCCCTAAAGAGCCATGTTGGCAATAGATAAAACGTCTGTATGACCTGACCTATAATTTTACAGAATATCTAGGCAAATACAACTACTCTCCTAACGTGAGTTAATAGACCAAAGGAATTGACTTTATAAGAAAAGAAAATAGGATATATTTTACATATGCCCGGCATGAAAACTAAATGTTTGATTTTTCAATTCAATTCATGATGCCATTTGAACTTTAGAGTTTAAATGCAAAATAAAAAAATCCCCCTCCTCATTTCTTTCTTCCTAATGTTCTTTACAATACTAATGTATTGAAGCCAATATAGAGAAGATTTAAATGAAAAACCTTTAGCTTTGTCTATTGAATTTCACACAGCCAAATAAGTTACAAGTAATCCCTGATCACGTGTTGGGGTGCTGTGATATCCAAGTGAGTGTTCACAGCGTGTGTGTGTGTGTGTTGTTTCAGGTTCCAGTTTATAGTTCCAAAGAGGTGGCAGAAGAACAGACCAGTATGTATCCACTTGGCTGGGACTGGAGACCACGTAAGGCTCTAAACCATTTAACTTCAATGTAACTTGAAACCTAATGGATCCAGGCACCCAACAGTATTGTGGCTGAATTCCTGATATTTGCCTGTTTTCCTTGTTGATGTTCTGCATTAATAGCATGTTTTATATAGATAATAATAACAAAATGTAAATAAAATTTAACATTTCATATTGAAAGAACAGAAAATCTTAGTTGTAACCACGTTGAGGAACCAAGAGAACAAAGTTTGGATTTGTATGCATGTGCTCATAAAATTGACCATCTTCCTTGTTTGTTTAACACTGCATCTGGTAACATCATGATTTGGATCCTAGCACTTTACAGCAGTAGAATCCTGTATAGATAATTGTGATCATAACCTCATCCTCTTTCTCTGTACTCTGACTGTTTAGTATTACTGTCTTGTGTGTGTAGTTTTTCTGGCGCCGGCGGACCCTGATGGCCAGACCCATGATCAAAGAAGCAGGAATGGCTTCACTGCTTCTGGAGAACCCTTATTATATCCTTCTATTGTCTTTTCACATGTCTTTCACACCGCCATCTTTTATTTTATTTATTTTTTTGTGCTTATTTCCCTTAAATAATTTAGTAAATGTCTACCATAGTCCACACATTCGGTTTGATTTAAACATTTGTGAGGCTAGCACTGTTGATGTTTTGGAAACAACACAATGTACAGACATGGAATTGGCTAGAGGATGGAATTCAGAAATATGTTCTGATCAACATCTGAATTCCATCATTTGGTTATGTTTGTGTCCATGTGATGCATGTTATCTGTCACCATTTTTTTTCTTGACAGACTTTTTACATGGCTATCGTAAACCCAAAGACCAACTGTAAGTTAACTGCCCTTCACACACTAATTAAGACCAAAGTCTATATACGATATGCTAACTCAGCTCCCTGGCAAACCATTTCTGACTGTACAGTGCTAACTGTTTTAATTTTGTATTTTGGTTATTTAATACATACTAAAATCTCAAAAGAATATATGTCAATAGGCTCCAGTTTACTGGCAGTTTACTAGCTAGCTACTTACTAGTTTACTATTGTACTGAATTGGTTATCTGTGTTGGTAATACAGGCAGAAGGAACATGTAGCACTGTATTTATACAGATATAATCCTGCCAAAAAGGTACTGAATTTTTTAAGCTGATACAGAAATTAATATCTAAGTGTTAAAATATTATTACAAATCTCGCCAACAGTCATGGTTTTATTTAACATGTAAAACTATAATGCAGCATCAGCCACACTTCAGGGGTCATGGCTAACACTAAAATAGGTTTTTAGGTGGGATAAATTCAGTTTAAAGT
The DNA here is from genome assembly GCA_004119915.2 of Collichthys lucidus. Classification (NCBI taxonomy): domain Eukaryota; kingdom Metazoa; phylum Chordata; class Actinopteri; family Sciaenidae; genus Collichthys; species Collichthys lucidus. Next base: position 3,501,522 of record CM014083.1, read on the forward strand.
AAACGAGGACATTATTTGTGAGTATTTTAGGCGGTCCTGTCTAAAGAATGTGTCAGACCTGTTTGTGATGGGAGGGGCTTTGATCCTCGAGTCAACAGTGCTTCTCCATTGGCTGGAGAGAGAAGGTTACTGGCCACTAGGAATGACTGGCATCTCCATGGGAGGATATGTGAGTCACCAAAACAGCAGACACTGCTATTTTCTTTATTGGTTTCTTTTTTTATCAATTCGATGTATTCTACCACTACCTCTAAATAACTACTTAACATGCTTGTCATCATGAAGACACAGAACCTTGCTTAAACCTAAAGTTATTATTTTCCATGGCCCAATATAATACTTAACCCTACCCGAAGATCATATTTTTCATGATGTTCTTGTATGTCATTGTGTACAGATGGCGTCTCTGGCAGTGACTAATTGGCCGAAGCCGATACCTCTGGTTCCTTGTTTGTCCTGGTCCACTGCCTCTAGTGTCTTCACCACGGTAACACTCTTTCTACATGACAGAGGACAATAAACAACGTTAAAAGTTATTAGAGCAGCATTAGAGTTGACATAACCGAACATTAAAGTATGGGTACTTTAAGTGTTTAGGGTTGATTGAAACAGAGACAGTGTTCATAATGCTGTATGATTAGATATAATGTACTCTAAAACCTATGGAAGAATTATCCTATCTTTATTCAAGTGCATAGATTTTCAAGACAAGGCTGAAAACCAATATTGGCCGTGAGATTCAAACCATTGGACAGCACTGTCCATCAACAGATAGGGTTCTATCAATGACATCCCTGCATGGGCTGAGGAACACTTCCAAGAACCATGTCTGTGAACACACTTCATTCATCTCTACATCCACAAATGACAGTTGAAACTCCATAATGCAAAGAGGTCACCAAGAGAAGTCACCATTTCAGATTTTACATAGCCATAGCTAACTGTTTTGGAAAAAAAGTTTTTATGGAAAAATTATCCTTTTAATATCTTTATTCAAGAGCGCACATTTTCAGTTTGAGAGCATGATTTCTCCTTCTCGTGCTCAGATTTATTCTCCTCGTGCTCACATTTTGTGTTCGCACTCAGATTTCTGCTGCTTTCTTTCAAAATGTGTGCTTGAACTCAAAAATCACATGCTTGTGCTCACATTTCTTCTTCCTGGACACAAACATTTCACTTGCACTCAAATATGTCCTGTGCGCTCTTAGATCTAAAGTCTATGCTTTCACATCTAAATTCTACGCTGTCAAATCTAATGTTCTCGCTCTCAGAACAAGCACGTCCTCTCATGTTGAGGTGTCTGCTCAGGCTGAATAATGTCCCTACCTGCACTTAAAATAGTGTGTTTCACCAGCCAATAGGGAGACAGCTAGAGTGTGGACCAATCTTGGGAGTGTTCCTTCGCCCTTTTTGAGCGCTCCCTAGGGGCGGGTATACGGTCTGTTTGTAAAACTGCTTCTCTCTTAAAACACACCAATTTACCATATTAGTCGCCTTGTTGTGTTAGCATTGGGCGCGGGATTAGTCTTGTAGCATAGTTTGCATATGGCCTTCTTCTGCTCTGTGTCGGACCTCTTGAACCCAAAATGAAAAAAAAAAATCACAGGCGTAACTCCTCTTTTCGGTAGTCAGTGCTTCTTCTTGGGCTGCCTGTGTAGCTGTCTCTGTCTGTTGCGACTCCGGGCATGAAACTTCAGCCTGTTGTGCATCCATCGTTCAGCACTCATGAGTTAAGTAATGTAAAGCAAGTCGAAAATCCGCATGAGAATCAAGAGCCACGTAAAGCAGCACCATGTCGTCACACAAGACGGAGTTTCTTTTTTTTTTTTTTTGTGAAAAATCTCTTTTTTATTCTTCTTTATTTTTTACTTATCTAAACTTAGAGTATGCATAGTGACAAGAGAACACTAACTTTTCTATCGTCCCCATGATATGTATCGTCATATCACCCAGCACTACTATAAATACTCTCATAAGCAGTGTTAGTGTAGTGTTACATGTTTTCCTGACATTCTGCTGAAGAAGGAGATGTGCAGTTTGTGTTCCTTGTTGTTTTATGCCACCGCGTAAAAGACCAATTGAAAAATAGATGTTCGGCCGACTTCCATTCACACTTGACGAATGGACAACCATTACTAAGTAGACTAGTTTCTCTTATCTACGATGTATTCTAGCCAATCAAATGACTTTGCGGTCTTGTGTGGGAGGGACAACAGAGAAACAACATGCGGTGTAGAACAGAGTGTAGGGGGCAGGGATCACACAGAGCAGAGTTCCCAAAGTGACTGCAGATGACAGAATATCTTCATAAATACTATTTTTATTAAGCGACAGGTTCCCCTCAACTTTCTGGTGGGTCAAAAATCAACAAAAAGCTTATTTTTCATTAGGCTATATCTTTTTAATCATGTAGCCTAGCCATTCCACCCATTATCTCTTGTTAAATGTTTCGATAAGAGAATCAGCTGGTTACACGTACATGCAGCAAGAGTGCAGCGGCTGAGATGCAAACAAACTGGTGTCCCATGGTTTAAAACGCAATAAATAGCAATGTAGTTAACCATTTGACTCTCGTAACTATGCTGCTAAGAGTATTTATAGTATATAAAATATATCCCGCTCATATAAAATTAGAAAAAATCTAAACTATGATAAGTCTTTTAGGATTATTTAAGATTAATCATACATAAATAAGCTGGTGTTTTAAATAGGTGACAATTCAAATAGCTGGCTAGTAAGGTAAATTGGTGTATTTTAAGAGAGAAGCAGTTTTACAAACAGACCATATATTGTGTCCAGGAATAAGATGTGTGAGCACAAGCATGTGATTTTTAAATTTAAGCACACGTTTTGAAAGAAAGCAGCAGAAATTTTAGCGCGAAATAAGGGCAAAAGGAGAATAAATCTGAGCATGAGAAGGAGAAATCATGCTCTCAAACTGAAAATCTATGCTCTTGAATTAAGATAAACAGAAACCCTTTTTTCAAAACAGTTGGCATTTGTGGATGTAGAGATAAAGTGTGTTCTAAGACAATGGTTCTTGGAAGTGGTTCTTAGCCTGTTATGGAATTTTCTATTCTTAGGTTACACAAGGTCACATGTGGGCCTGGAGGTCCTCAGCAGTTGTTTGGCTTTGGTTGAGAACAGTAGGTGCCAGTCATAAGACATAGCTTGCCGTTGATGTTCCAATCTGCGTGAACAGACATCTGTGTCTCCAGACTATAATGTGTTGACAATAACACCTCCATGGGTAAAGACATTCTCTGTGACTAACTCTGGTCGTGTAGTATTTGTGGTGTTATCTTTGGGTTTAAAGTCGATCCACCAGGATGAGTTCGTCAGAATGTGAGACCGACTGAGGCACTTCTGATGAACTTTAAGAGTGTCTCTAATTCTCCTTGGCCAAGCGTCAATAAATAATACAGCATAAGACATCAGAGGCTCCTGAACACTTTCTGAACTCCTGACCTCACCATAGACCTTTGACTTCAGCAATTTCTCCACAACACAGCCCATGCAGTGATGTCCACAATAGAATCCTATCTGTTGATGGACAGTGCCGTGCCATGGTTTGAATATCACGGCGAATATCGGTTTTCAGCCTTGTCCCTTGCGTAAAGAGATTTCTTTTGATTCTCTGAATCTTTGAATAATCTCATGAACTATAGATGATAAAATCCACAGATTCTTTGAAAAAACAGTGGTGAACCTATCCCTATCGTTACTTGACAAAGACTCCACCTCTCTGGATCCTCTTTTTAGAACCAGTCATGTTACTGACCTGTTGCTGGTTAACCTAATGCAAAACATTAAATGATGATGATATGGCTCATTTTAAATTCAATGGCAAAATGGCAGCAAGATATTTGGAAAAAAAGGGTTAAAGGTTGGACAGTGGCAACAAAAAGACAATGAATATCATCATTTTTAAATTTCCATTTTAGAAAACTTTTAGACCTTTTTTGAAAACAAGATTGTACATACTGGATTATGAAGATAGCGTACTGAGAACCATGAGGTCATGAAAAGGTTTATTGTAGCTTTGTGGTGTCTGTGTGTGCGTGCGTGCGTGTGTGTGTGTGTGTGTGCGCACATGCAGGGAGTACTGAGTAAAGCAGTAAACTGGACAGAGCTGGAGAAGCAGTATGCTATTAACTTAGTGTATGAGGAGGAGATCATCAAGCTGCTGGAATACTGTGGGGTATGTTACACTTGAATCATTCATACTCTTACATAGTGATTTCACATGTGTTTTTATACTTTTTTATGTTGTTTGAATTTAAGAAACCATAATGGAACAATTGGCTATAACATGCTAATAAGAACAAATATGGAAATTATTTATCCTAACTAAGATGACTAACATAATTACTTGTCGACTAGTAACTGGACTACCCACACCACCAGTTGGTATTTCAAGCGGTTACCAGTCCACAGTCTGTAGTGTGGTCTGTGCTGGCCTTGAACAGGTCGTGTGTGTTACCTTAGTTCCCATAATCAAGAAACATTAAAAATATTTGAGTTCTCATGGGATCTGTAACACATGGTAGACATCTGTCATTATTTCAGAGAAACATCATCAAGGATGATCCATTTATAACAAATGGCCTTACAGTGCAACGGCAAGGATTCTGTTCTAATCCCTTACCATACACTTATTGTACATGAACACACAGAAGCTCTATATGTTGATTGTATCTGTCTTTTGGTTTGTGTATCTATATGTGCCAGGCTGATTCCTTTAAGATGGGTCCAGGACATGTGGAGAATGTGGACTGTTTAGAGCATCTGTTGGGCCTCTCTGGACAGGACAGGGCATCTGTTGTCCAGAACTCTAAAGCAGGAGGGGAAGCGGAGGCTAGACGAGGCCTGATGATCGGTGGTCCTGAAGGGTGCAGGGCTGGAGACAGTGTACATCAGTATTTATCATCGGTGAACACCAATGGAACAAACCTGGACACTCTACCAGGGTAATCCATTTAAGTTATTGTAGATAGAAGCTACTAATTGTGTTTTTTTTCTTTTAAGTCAAGGCTTTAAATTACATCATATTTGTAATATACACTTTTGCTCAAAAGTGTACTGTTTGGTTTTCTGGACCTTCTTATTCAGTGGTATTACTGTCTACATTGTAGATTAACACTGAAGACATCAAAACTATAAAATAACAAACCAGAATGTTTTAGATTTTAGATTCTTCAAAGTACTTTTTTGCTTGGGTGACAGCTTTGTACACTCTTGACATTCCCTCACTCAGATTTATGATGTTTTCACCGGAAATGCTTTTCCAACCCGCCTTATTCCTCACTATGTAAAACAACTTATCTCATTAGGTTTAGGCTGGGTGATTGTGGAGGCCTGGTCATGTGATACAGAACTCCATCAATTCAATTCAGTGCAAAAAATCAAACTACTGGATTTATCTCTGGAAACACTTTGTAATGGATAAATGACTGATTTTGTTGATAAACATTTGAACTTTAACGATTTTTATGTAAATTCTAAAAATTCAAAAACATTCTACTTGAGAAGTGTGTTTTCCTAACTGAGAATGTCTTCATCTACTTATTTCACAAAAATATTTATTAGTAGTAGTATTTTTAGAGATGACACTACTTTTAAATCACTGTACATAGAACATATTTTCTTTCTTAGAAACAACATCCTGCATGGGAAGAAGATGGATACGGCCAAATGCTGTCGGCCATCATTACATAGAGAGTCTATAAGCTTCATGAAGGGAGTGATGGACGAATGTACACACATGGCCAACTTCTCTGGTAAGATGGAGGAAAGAAAATACCATAATGCTGTTACAGATGGTACAGAAATACACCTAAATGGATCATGTGGCTTAAAAAGAATAATTACCAATATGGCAAGTTTTTGGTAACTGGTATCATAACATATTCTATTCTCTAGTACCTGGATAATGAGACACTAAATTGTTCTTTGATGGTTAAGAAGTGTTACCTAATTCAGGCACTTATATGCCTGTAATACTGGCTCCTATATACATTTCCTTTCTGTGGTAGCTATGGTCACAGAGCAAGCTACAGCAGCAAGTAATTAAGTCCACCCATCATGAATTCTGAATGCAGCAGCAAAGACCATTTGTAAGAGCACACTATGAGTCACAAATGCGTCTCGCATCGGTTGACAGAAAAAAATAATCGCGATTCTTGGCGAATGCGAGAGAAGTAGGATATGTTCTTTTTATTCTTTTTTTTTAAAAAGTCACTGGTTGGTGATTTATTTGTTGAATGTCAGACGTGAAGTCACAACTCACGTCACTGCGGAGGTACGGAGCACAAAACGAGGGAAGACATGGCGACTTTAGAAAATAGCTTTGAATGCACCGAGCGGTTTGAAATTACCTGTGTGGCGGCATTTTGGATTCCCTATATACACAAATACAACCGTGAGAAATGGACTGACAAAACCAAAACAGCATGTAAATAAGAGACTGCTAACATATAGCGGCAACACAAGCAGCATGCAGCAGCATATTAGCCGCCACCACAGTGAGAAGCAAAGTAACGTTACGCCACCTCAAGAGCGAAAATTGCACATTACATCAGTTAACAGCAGTTTACTTGTGAGATTGTTTCTAAAGAAAGAAGATATTTTTAATGTATTTTGTTGTTTAAGCACTTTTTATAAGAGAACACAAACTGTTTGAGAGTTTCTGTAAAGAAAGCACCTAAGTTTTTTATCCTACAAATAAAAAGCTAATTTTATTTGGTCATAATTTGTCTATAGCTCATTTTGATTTAAAAAAAACGAGAAAAAAACGTGACTCGAATCGAGTCGTGAGTTGAATGTATCGCTACATCCCTAGTAACCAATAAAGGTTTTAATGGCACATCAAGTTTCAGTGGCAACATGTATCAATAATGATATCTGTCCGTCCATTTGTCCTAGTGCCTGTGGACACCAGTCTCATCATTGTGGTCCAGGCCAAAGAGGATGCCTACATCCCTCGTACAGGGGTCCTCAGTCTGCAGGAGATCTGGCCAGGATGTGAAGTCAGATATCTGAATGGAGGACACATCAGTGCATATTTGTTTAAACAGAATGTCTTCAGGTAAACTACTGACTGAGTGCAGTGTGTGTGTGTGTGTGTGTGTGTGTGTGTGTGTGTGTGTGTGTGTGTGTGTGTGTGTGTGTGTGTGTGTGTGTGTGTGTGTGTGTGTGTGTGTGTGTGTGTGTGTGTGTGTGTGTGTGTGTGTGTGTGTGTGTGTACTGTGAGGGAAATAGTTATTTGCAAAGTCATGCTTTGTTAGTGGATCAAATACTTATTTCCCTCAAATGCAAATCAATTTATAACTTTTATATATTTATATATGATTTTCTGAATATTTTCTTTTAATATTCTGTCTCTTACTGTTTAAATAAACCTACCTACGTAAGTGGGAAAATTTAGCAAAATCTTTTCTGTGCCATGCTACTGTATCACTTGCTGTGTTGCTGTTTTAGAATTGATTGCATATCTCTTTTATTTTACAGACAGGCCATATATGATACATTCAACAAGTTCTGCTTGAAGTATCCCAACCTGCATTAACTGTGGAAGACTGAAGTCCTTTCCTCCCTGTAAGAGCATCAGGACCTGTTGTTGGACATTGGACGTCCTCAAAAAACTTCAGCTTCAGCATACAGTTTGACAGTTAGGATCTCTTATACAGTCATGTGTCTGAGCTTTACAAGCTATCTTTAGCTAAAGGTCAGCTATGCACAGTCACTGTCTAATTCTTTGCTTCCCTGCTTCTACAAAGGGATCCATAGAGCACCAAACAAATCTAAGTGAGTCAAAGTTTAAAAGCAGCAGAAATGTAGTGGGATGTCTTTTTTAATTTAAAAGGAACACTCAGGTTTCTAGTTTCACTTTGGTAAATTCATATGAATAGACAAGTGTGTTCTTGTGTTGTGACTGGTTCACGCCACTAGGGTGGACCTGTCCATCCTCATGCAGCTGTGTCATGTTAGCATACAGACATATGACAGACATATGTCTGTATAGCATAAAGGATAACATGAGCATGTCAATAAAAGAAAATTAAAGCATGAGAAGGTTTGTACTTCAGAAATGTTTCTTCACAGCAGACTTGCTTTTGCTCTGGACTGACTACTACTGCTTTTCTGCTGTGGCCGCTTTTCCTGATCATCCAAAATGTTAAATTTGCTTGTGACAGAGCTTCTCTTTTCTTTTTTGTCCATCTCCATGACAACATGCTGTACACTTGTACACTATCTGGCTTAGGTACCGACTGGTGAAGGGACACACTCATCCAATATTATCATAGTATTTGATTTTTCTCAATGATTAAATATAATCAGCAGTAATTAACAGTTTTGAAAGTAAGTCACCCATTGTGTCCATATGATGATCATGAGTTTTAAACAATGCATATAATCATCAGGTAAATTTATTGCCAGATTTCAACACGAATGTCAAGCATATTCACCAGCTTGATTTTTATATATCTATACATTTATAGAATTTGAAGCATTAAAGGTGTAGTGTGTACGATTTGGGGACTTTATTTTCTGAATAAGGTAAAAATGAAAATAATCATAACTATGTTTTTAATGCATGTATAATCACCTTAAAATAGGAATCTTTTTGTTACCTTAAAATTAGACTTTTATATCTACAGCGAGAGCGAGTCCTCTTTCATGGAGGCCACCATATTGAAACACCATGTTTCTACTGTAACCCAGAACATAAAAACTAAATAGTGACTCTAAACAGGGCCCTCAAAGTGTTGTTTCTCCTTTACACTAGGAGTGTGAGGGTGATACTGCAATGCAGCGATTATACCACTAGATGTAACTAAATTCTACACACTGAACCTTTAATATGTTATTGGTAGGACCTAAAAAAGTGTGTTATAATTTTATAATGAGGTGCTCGTGTTTGTGTGTTTTCAGTTATATTAATAAAGTGGTGCTACATATCTAAAACACACTGCCGTCTAAAATGTCACTCAATTCAAGTCAATCTGTAAAATGACAGAATGAATTAAAAGATTACTCTACAGGATTCAGTATTTATCAACATCAACAATTTCCATGTGCCATTCATGTATTGCTCCAACTAATATTGTCTGTATATCAAAATCCTGATCTGTGCCATAGAGCTTCATTGTTCCAAAAACTATTAAAAAGGAACTACTGTACTGGGTGATGTGATGTTTTACAAGTGTTAAATTTAGTTAATTTTTGTTACTTACAATTAAGAAGGTTATTTCAAAACAATAATGTTTATCCATGCAGTGAATTCTTAAGAGTTCAAGTTGGTCAGGAATGTATGTATGTACAGTACATATTGAATCTCAGGAACATCTGTTCTACATCTGTAATATTATTTCATATATGGGTGATTAGCTACAAAGGGTGTAATAATAATCCATATGTAACAGAGCCAGAGAGACCCAGTTTAGAATATTGCATTCTTTACAGATTACACCACAGCTCAGACACAGGATGAATCCAAGTTTGGCTGAAAAGTGTTCCAAATGTCAAGTCGAGGTGGGAGGCACTGTAAGGCAAGGCAAGGCAAGGCAAGTTTATTTGTATAGCACAATTTGTACACAAGGCAATTCATAGTGCTTTACAGAGGCAAGAAAAAACATTTGACATTAAGACAAGCAGTAGCAATAGAAATAAAAAAAAATAAAAAGAAGAAAATTTAATCAAAAACACCAGAATGTCATTTAAAATCATTAAAATAGAAAATTTGAAAACAATTTAAAACATTAAACGAATCACTGGATTATGATTAAAAATTCTTAAAAGAGCGCACCTATAAGCACGTGAAAAGAGAAAAGTTTTTAACCTGGATTTAAAAGTGCTAAGAGTTGGGGCTGATTTCAGTCCTGCTGGTAGTTTGTTCCAGTTGTGAGCAGCATAACTGCTAAATGCTGCTTTACCGTGTCTGGTTTGAACTCTGTGCTCCACTATCTGACCTGAGTCAGTAGATCTCAGAGCCCTACTGGGTCTATATTCTACTAACATGTCGTTTATGTATTGTGGGCCTAAACCATTCAGTGATTTGTAAACTAGTAGCAGAACTTTAAAATCTATTCTGTAGCTAACTGGGAGCCAGTGTAAAGACTTAAGAACTGGGGTGATGTGCTCTGATCTCTTTGTTCTGGTCAAAACTCGAGCTGCTGCGTTCTGAATGAGCTGCAGCTGTTTGATACTTTTTTGGGGGAGTCCAGTCAAAAGACCATTACAGTAGTCAAGTCTACTGGAGATGAAAGCATGTATCAGCTTCTCCTGATCTGTTTGGGACATAAAGCCCTTAACTCTGGATATGTTCTTAAGTTGGTAGAAGGCTGTTTTGGTGACTGATTTTATGTGACTGTTGAAGGTCAGATCTGAGTCTATCAACACGCCAAGGTTTCGGACTTGGTCTTTGGTTTCTAGAGACAGTGACTCAAGGTGTTTACTGACAGCAACCCTCTTCTCTTTATTGCCAAAAACAATGACCTCAGTTTTTTCTTGATTTAATTGCAGAAAATTTTGGTTCATCCAATTTTTTACTTGCTCTAGACAGTTACACAATGACTCTAAAGGACTGCAGTCATCTGGGGACAGCGCAAGATATATCTGTGTGTCATCTGCATAACTATGATAGTTGACATTAGAATTCTGCAGAATTTGACCCAAAGGCAACATATATAGGCTGAACAAAAGGGGTCCAAGAACTGACCCCTGAGGAACCCCACATGTCATAGCCACTCGATCTGATTGATTAGTTTCAATGGTCACAAAATAACTCCGCTCCTCAAAGTAGGACCTGAACCATTCTAGGACTGTTCCACGGAGTCCTGTCCATGTTTTCAGTCTGTTCAGCAGTGTGCTGTAATTCCCCGTGTCAAACGCAGCACTGAGATCCAGCAGGACCAGAACTGATACTTTGCCTGAGTCAGTGTTCAACCTTATGTCATTCAACACTCTAATATAGCTGTTTCTGTACTGTGGTGAGCTCGAAAACCTGATTGAAATTTGTCAAACAGTCCACTGGAGTTCAAGAAATTACTGAGTTGATTAAAAACCACTTTCTCAACAATCTTGGCTATAAAAGGAAGATTTGAGACAGGTCTGTAGTTGGTTAGCTTGGAAGTATCCAGCGTTCGCTTTTTTAAGAGTGGCTTGACGGCAGCTACTTTTAGGGGTTTAGGAAACGTGCCTGATTGAAGTGAGCAATTTACCGGTATTATTTGCTGCAGATCTGTTTGGACAGATTTTACAATAGCTTTAAAAAAGTCAGATGGCATTGTGTCAAGACAGCATGTCGATGATTTAAGATGCTGAACTGTTTCTTCTATGATTTTTTGATCAACTGTATTAAATTCTGACATCACAGTTGATTCATTCCTAGGCGGTTGTAGGGATTGTGTCACTTTATCATTTTGTAAATTTGTGTTGATATTTAACCTTATAGGATTTGATTTTTTCATTGAAAAAGTGAGCAAATTCATTGCATTTTTCTTTTGAGGAGAGTTCTGAAACTAGGGGGGTTTGTAAGCTTATCAACTATAGCAAACAGAGTGCGAGTGTTGTTGATGTTCTTATTAATAATTTTAGAAAAGTGTTGCTGTCTAGCCTTGATTAACTCATGGTTGAAATTACAGAGACTTTGTTTGTAGAGGTCGTGGTGAATTTGGAGTTTAGTTTTTCTCCATTTACGCTCTGCTTTCCTGCATTCTGTTTTCAATGCCTTTACTGTCATAGTGTTCCTCCATGGTGATCTCTGTCTACTCAAGGTCATCTTAGTTTTAATAGGTGCAACAGCATCCATGACATTTGAGATTTTCCAGTTGAAATTATCCAGGAGTTCATCAACTGTATCTGTGCTCACAGTTGGTGACATTGCTATAGCCTCCATAAACTTAGCACTAGTATTCTCATTTATGTACCTTTTCCTAACAGACACAGTGGTTATCTGAATGTTTGGAATTATCTGTAAGTCAAAGAACACACAGAAATGATCAGAAAGAGCCATGTCCTTAACAACAACAGAAGAAATGTCAACACCTTTAGAGATAACCAGATCTAGAGTGTGACCCCGAGTGTGTGTGGGCCCTTTCACATGTTGGACAAGGGCAAAGGTGTCAAGTAGAGAACAGAAGTCTTTGGCATTAGTATCCATGTTGTTGTCTATATGAATGTTAAAATCCCCAGTTACGATAAAAAAGTTGTAGTCAGTGCAGATAACTGACATCAGATCAGCAAACTCATCAATAAATTTTCCTGAGTACCTTGGTGGTCTATAGATGATTAGAAAAAGGACTTTTGGATCACCCTTCATTAAAAAACAGAGATATTCAAAAGAACTAAAATCACCAAATGTAATGTCCTTGCACTGAAATACTGATTTGAGAATAATAATGTTGCCGGTTCTTGGTCTTCTTGGTTCTGGGTCTGCTGTCCTCCCTGTTCAGTCCTAATCTCAGCGCCCTCACCAGAGCGCCGCCTTATCTGTTGTTTTGGAACGTCTTGTCTTTGGTCCTTGGCAGCTTGGCTTGCTGGTGTCTGACGCAGAAAATAAAAAATGTTGGTGCTTAGCAGCTGTACTCCTGATTTGTTAAGGCAAAATCCATCTGCCTTAAAGAGGTGCCTGCGTTCCCAAAAGATGTTGAAATTGTCAATAAAGTTTATTGATTGAGTAGCACATGTACCTTTGAGCCATCTGTTTAGCATCATCAGCCTGCTGAATCGCTCATCTCCTCGCCGAACTGTTGGTAGAGGTCCACTGAAAAACACCTCAGTATTTAGACAATAGACTCTCTTCATCAGATCAACAAAGTCCCGTTTTAATACCTCCGACTGTTGCTTCACAACATCAAGGGCTCCTGTGTGTATGATGAGAGATTTAACTGTTGGATGATCAGTAGCAATCTTCAGGATCTTCTTTGAAATATCAGACACCATATCTTTGGTAAAACAGAGTACTTTGGTGTTTTTCTTGCTGCAAAAGCGTTTTATCTCACCCACAGCTCTGTCACCCACTATCAGAGTTTCAGGCCCAGTCGTTAGCTCTTTCTGTGGCCTTTTTGCATATGATTTGGCCTCATACCTCTCTCTTGTGCTGGAAGACGAGCTTTCTTTTGGGGAGTCTGGATTTTGGGAAAGTGGAGCAAATCTGTTCTCTAGTAGAATCCCTGTGTCTCGGGGCAATTTGCTCTTTGTTTTTGTTGTACTTCCAGTCCTTGGTTGTTTTCTCCTTGGTAGCGGGGTTGAAGATACATTCCTGTTTGATGGCAGTGCAGGCCACTCAGTGTCATCATGAATATATATAGTAATATAATATAGCTCAGATGGATTGATAATGCACCACCTTCAAATGGGGGTTGGCACAAAGTGATATTTAAGTTATTACCAAAAGAATATCTAGCATACAGATTTTAATGTAATATGGATGAAAACATAGCATTTTCTCTCAAAATTGCTGATATTGTAGTTGTTGTTTTAAATTATTTACTCTTGTATTTGCTGGATCGTTGTGAATTGAAATGGAACTGAACGTTTCCATTGTATTTCCTGTGTGTGAATATGTATACTGTGTTCCAAATTATTTTGCATACTGTTTTTTCCTCAATCTATGTAATTGGCGAGTTACGTATTAGCCTAGGAACCCTTCTTTGATATCACCTTAACAACTCTCTCATCCATTGAATAGCTGAACGGATAAGTTGAGCCAGGATAGCCGAGATATCCCACCTTAATCCCTTATCCTAGTTTTGTGCAACAGCCCTCAGGGGTAAATTGGAAAATAAGAACATTTTGGCTTAGGTTATTGACAACAGGCCACTTGGCATGGTTCCTTAAGAACTGATGATATAGCATATTCATTTTATGAGTGTCATGAGATAACTTTTGTTATGATTTGGTGCTATACTATATAAATAAAATTAAATTGAATTTTATTGACACTTTTTAATTTAATCAATGAATTGTAGGATTCAATTTCAAATAACTGAGCTATTATTACATATTATTTACATGTATTGGACCCAAATATGTTTACAGGCCTACATTTTAACTCTGTACTTTTAAAACCTTTATTTTGTAGCTTGTTTATGTGTGTGTGAGTGTGCGAGGTGGAGCCGGATGTGACGTCAGCACCTCTGTGTACACCAGCTGATCGAAGCAACAGAAGCAGATCATCAGATCATCAGATCGTTATTGTCGTTTTGTTTACCGGGGGAGCACGGCAGCAGCTCAGGTCACGCGCTTTGTTTCAGCAACAAACATCAGCGCGTACAGACAACACGTGAGCTTTAAGGGGCCCGTTTGTTTTGGTAATACATCACCAAGGCCTAACTGTGATGCTAAGCTAATGAGTTAACAGGATTCGTGGATATGAAGTGCTGGTGAAAGAAGTGAACGGCCGGGGAGAGCTTCCCAGCCAGACAGGCGAGCAAACGATGATTGTATATGAAGCTATTGTAGAATGAGACGCTGACTGGAAGCTTCTGTAGTCTGTCCACTGACACAACAACAACAACAACAACAACCTCCGACAGAAAGTAGCTTGTGGCAGCAGAGCTCTCGTCCAGCTCGACGATGTGGTTGAAACTGTTCTTCTTACTCTTGTATTTCATAGTGTTATTTATGCTAGCGAGGATTTTTGAGGCGGTAGTATGGTACGAGACTGGTATGTTCGCTACTCAACTTGTGGATCCAGTCACTCTCAGTTATAAGAAGCTGAAAACTATCCTGAAGTGTCGAGGGCTGGGATACTCCGGACTGGCTGAGAAGAAGGATGTCAGCGAACTGGTGGAGAAGTCAGGTAGGTCAAATTCACATCAGTTTGGTCATCACCACTCAATGATGAGTCATTGTTTTAGTAAAATGAAGGAGACCAGATAAAACACAATGCTGTGTATCGAGGGAATAATCTGCCATTGACACCATCACTGTGTTTCAGCTGTCAGTCATGTAACTGCTGCTCTTTTGCTTAGTCCATGGACCACATTAAGGAACTGTAGCTATTTTTTCCCATCTGGTGGATTGAATCCTGTCTGATAACAAGTAAGGGCCAGTCAGCAACACGTACACTTTCACTACTTAGAATTAGGGATGTAACGATACACTCAACTCACGACTCGATTCGAGTCACGATTTTTTGTTCACGATACGATTTTTTCACGATTTTTTAAAATCATCTACAGACAAATTCTGACAAAATAAAATTATCTTTTTATTTGTAGGGAAAAAATCTCTCTTTACAGAAACTCTCAAACTGTTTGTGTTTTTATTAGGGCTGCCAGCAAGCAGCTGATCTGACCATTACCTTTCAGCTTGAAGTATGAGCTAACTGAAAATAAAAACAATTAAGATGATAGCTCGTTAACCCTTTGATGAGAGTCCACGGCCCCGGGACACGGCGAGGTCCGGGCGCTGTAAACGCAGAGCCGGTCGCGGCGCACCGCCGCCAGCGCCGGGGGAGAGGTCCCACGAGGGGATCCTCCCGCACCGTGCGGCCGTCCCTGACCCGAGTGTAATCCCCCGTGCAGACTGCGCGGAAGTTGCGGTGATTGGTTAAAATTGCAACACCGCCCTGAATTCACGGGGATTCACTGAAGTTGCGTTGAAGTTGCAAATCGCAACATCGTGAATTCCTGGAGGGTCTGTGTTATGGTATCATTTACGGTACAGTCAGGCCTGACGCCGACTACCACTACTGCGCATGTGTGTAGGGGTGTGTGTGTGTGAGACACAGAAAGGCAGACGCGGCAGTGGAAGCTGCAGCCACAACGTAACCTATTTCTAATTAAAAAAAACGTACTCTCGCATTCGCCAAGAATCGCGATTCATTTTTTCTGTGAACCGGTGCGAGTCGTTACGCATTTGTACCGATTTTAATCGTGTCACGATGTATCGTTACATCCCTACTTAGAATAGCTAGTTCTATTCAAAACCTGGGTGCTCAATTGTCTAGGCTTATATTAATTAGTCACAGATATATCGGCAATAGTTCATATGTGGGAAGATAAGTAGAATGTCACTAATGTCAAATAGTTTTGATTCTATGACTCCAAATTTGCTACTTAAGATTTCTCGACATGCATCATTAATATGCTAACTTCTTTTTTTCAGTGTCGTTCAGTACCTTAGCTATTAGTCCATCTACTAACCATAAACTATTTCTCAATCCAATTTGATGAATATTTTATATGCACTGTTTACCACTAATGTACTGTAGCTTCTGTGCGCAATGTTAAAATTTTATACGTAATGCACGGTGGTTCAGTGGTTAGCACCGTCACCCCACGCAAGAAAGTTCCTGGTTCGAAACCTGGAGTTTGTTAGCATGTTCTCCCCGTGTCCACACCTCTCGTTCAAAGTCAGCTGCGATAGGCTTTAGCACCACCATCAGCCTGGTGGTGGTTACAGATAATGGATGGTTGCACACTTTTTATAAAGCAAGATGACAACCACACAGATATAAAATTGCCATAAAGACATCCCATAGAGCAGTAGCACTAGGTTTGACAATCTCTAGACACGTCTCGTCTCGTCGTCTCCCGCTTATCCGTTTGAGTCGGGTCGCGGGGTTAGCAGCTTCAGCAGGGAGGCCCAGACTTCCCTCTTCCTGGCCACTTCATCCAGCTCTCCCAGGGGGACCCCAAGGCGTTCCCAGGCCAGCCGAGAGACATAGTCCCTCCAGCGTGTCCTGGGTCTTACCTGGGGCCGCCTCCCGGCAGGGTGTGCCCAGAGCTTCTCACGGGAACGTAGATCAACTGGTAAATTGAGAGCTTCGCCTTTCAGCTCAGCTCCTTCTTCACCACAACGGACCGGCGCAGAGTCCGCATCACTGCAGAAGCCCCACCAATTCGCCGGTCGATCTCCCGTTCCATCCTTCTCTCACTCGTGAACAAGACCCCAAGATACTTGAACTCCTCCACTTGAGGCAGGATCTCATCCCCGACCCGGAGGCTGCACTCCACCCTTTTCCGGCTGAGAACCATGGCCTCGGATTTGGAGGTGCTGATTCTCATCCCAGCTGCTTCGCACTCGGTTGCAAACCGCTCCAGAGAAAGCTGAAGGCCACGCTCCGATGCAGCCAACAGGACTAGATCGTCCGCAAAAAAGCAGCGACCCAGTCCTGAGGCCACCGAACCACTGCCTCTCAACGCCCTGGCTGCGCCTAGAAATTCTGTCCAAAAAGGTCATGAACAGAACCGGTGACAAAGGGCAGCCCTGGCGGAGTCCAACTCCCACTGGAAACAGGTCTGGATCCGAGGTTCGACAATCTTGTGGACCCTTCCCGGGGAGGCTGAGGAGTGTGATCCCCCTATAGTTGGCGCACACCACCCGGTCCCCCTTTTTAAAGAGGGGAACCACCACCCCGGTCTGCCAGTCCAGGGGCAGAGACATGTCAACCAAGACAGTCCCACAACATCCAGAGCCTTGAGGAACTCTGGGCGGACCTCATCCACCCCCGGGGCCTTGTCACCGAGGAGCTTTTTGACTACCTCAGTGACCTCAGCCCCAGAGATGGGCGAGACCGCCACGGGGTCCCCAGACTCTGCCTCCTCAAAGAAAGACGTGCTGGTGGGATTGAGGAGGCCTTCGAAGTATTCCCTCCATCGACCCAAGACGTCCCCAGTCGAGATCAGCAGCACCCTGTCCCCACTGAACACAGTCAGTGCACTGCTTCTCCCACCTCAGCCACCGGATGGTGGTCAAGAACCTCCTCGAAGCGGTTCGAAAGTAGTTCTCCATGGCCTCACCGAACTCCTTCCATGCCTGGGTTTTTGCCTCTGCAACCGCTGAGGCTGCACTCCGCTTAGCACGTCGATACCCGTCACCTGCTTCAGGAGTCCCACAGGCCTAAAAGATTCTGTAGGACTCCTTCTTCAGCTTGACGGCATACCTCATTGCTGGTGTCCACCAGTGGGTTCGAGGGGCGCCGCTGCCTCAGGCGCCGACCACCTTACGGCCACAGCTCCGGTCAGCCGCCTCGATAATGAAGGAATGGAACAAGGTCCACTCAGACTCAATGCCCCCTGCCTCCCCCGGGACGTGAGTGAAGCTCTTTTGGAGGTGTGAGTTGAAGCTCTTTCTGACAGGAGATTCAGCCAGACATTCCCAGCAAACCTCCCCCACCATCGGAGCCAACTCACCACCAGGTGGTGATCAGTTGACAGCTCCGCCTCTCTCTTCACCCGAGTGTCCAAAACATGTGCCCGCAAGTCGACGACACGACCACAAAATCGACCATCGAACTGCGGCTCTTTAGACACCTTACAATTCAATTCTGATTCAGAGGACTTCCTCTAAGCAGGAAAAGCATTGCTTGAAGTCACACTCTGGGTGTGTCCTGTAGCTGCCCTCCATGTCATACCATGTGGTGCCAGGGCCCTCTGGTGCTACTATCCTGGCTCCTGACTCTTGATTCTGTGGAGCAACAGCCTCAGAAGTAGAAAGACATGGACCCAAATCATAGCAGCAGTATACTAGCGTGGTTCCTAGTACCAGCAGTAGTGGGAAGTTTTTATACAGGTTTTTTAAATGGAAGTAATTATTGATAATGTAAAGTGTGGCAAAATGGCCCAATAGCACCCCCTACAAAATGTTTTGCAGATGTGAGTTTTTGCTGGGGAGCTTTTGTCATGAAACAGGGAGCTGGTGTTACTTTACTTTAAATTGTCCAATCTATCCCAAACATCATATATGATATATAGAATTCCATACCTTATGCTTTGATGTAGTCTTAGAAAGTTTTATCCTTGCTACAGTTGGTAGCCAACGTTGTGCAGATCACATCGTGTCCTGGGGCCTCATTTACGAATACGTGTAGATTTTTACGTGAAACTTGGCATACGCCAAACCCCGGAAACTGTCGTACACACAAAAAAATTCATATGTCCCAAACTGTGCGTATGCATGGTTTCAAGCATGTTTCTTTTGTACATCCCAATCAACGTGGAATTGAGCGCACATGCAACTCCTCCCTGTCCACGCCCCATTTACATATGCAAATCTATTTAAATAGGCCCTGGACCTGAGATTCACCTCTTTGTCCGATCAGATAACGCGATGAACCAAGGAAAGAAAAAGAATTTCAAAGAGTCTGAGCTAAAGATTCTAGTGAATGAAGTGGAGATTCTGTTTGGTACCCTGTCAACAGGGATAAATATGACAAAAATAGACATGAGTGGGAGCGTGTGTGTGAGGCTGTAAATGCCGTGGGAGCCGAGCAGGGCACACACAGGTGTGGACAGGTGTGGCGCCGCGGCTGACATTTCCAAATTTACGCCCACTTTTACTGACATAATTACTGAACACAGGGAGACAATCAGGGCCTTGTTACACAGGACTCACACAGGAGGCGGAACGGTAGTGCCGCGGTCCTTTGCCCGGCGTCAACTCACACCGGCCGTTTTCACACGAGATCACGCGAGAATCCTGGACATAAGCGAGACCCCGCGACAAACAGTGTATAAAGAAAACAACAACAACAAACAGCTGACTTTGCTTCTTCGACATGGAGGGGATTATAAAAAGCATCTGTTGTGTCATAAATGATTGTGTGTTGTTCCACTTCAACGATTAGTTGATCTCGTCGTTTATGTTGAGACCCTTTGATCGATCTTTGATCACCTGGTGCCACCGGTCATGACGTAACGTTAATGTGAAGTTGTAAAAAGCTACATGAACTGCGTATTGTGTTTTATTTTGAAAGGGGGCGGAAGTTTATTATGTTGATTCTGTGTCGGGTTTCCTGTCTGGTGCGCAGTGCTCTGTTGAAATTTACGAGGTTCAGAAGCCACCCATCGCGCACTGTGCCAGCCTCTAGCCTGTTCCCAACCATGCTGTTAGTCATAATGAATGAGTCATGTGTTGAACCAGGCCACCTTGCCACAATGTTACATTGATGAAATGAAAATGTTTCCTGTTAACATAAACAAATTCATCCTGTGATGGCGCTTTTATAGCAATGTGTAGCAATAGCTCGATTACATTAGGGAAACTGGCTCTCGCTGCAAACTGCACTTTAATGTCGGGCCTGTTCAACAGCATTGTACGGGAATCTGATGTGCCAAGAAGACATTCAGATGATTCCATCCGACACAGCTGGCATGGCTCGGCTCAGGGTTGACTGGCACACTCCTGACCGATCGGCCAGCTCCCGCTGGAATGCCCCTGTTGCCACTTTTTTGTGTGTATGCAAGCTTCGTACATGAGGCCCCTGGTCATTGAGAATCACTGGTTTACACATTTACCTGCGAACTTACTATGGAATGAGGCTATTGATACTATTCACTAAATACATTGTCAATTTAAGTTACTCTCATCTTTTAATTTATTTATTTCTAAATTCATAAGCCACCCTTACTTTCCAATAAGATAAAATGAGAAGTTGAATATAGTATAGGGACAGCTGCAATGTGGATGGGATTTGTTATAAATGGAATCAAAGAAGAAGTATATGTTCACTGTTTTTTTATTTCCCAACAGGAGAGTTGACTCAGGGGGAGCTCTACTCGGCCATCAAGAAAGAGAAGGAGCAGACAGAGACGGGAGATGGCAGCACTACACATTTCAGTGGAGAGATGCACTTCTATGAATTGGTAGAGGACACTAAAGATGGGATCTGGCTGGTTCAGGTAAAAACACTCAGTATAGAAGAAGGGCTGATTGAATAATGAGAGAGAGAGAGAGAGACAGAGAGAAAGCATTCTAATATTATAATAGTAATTATACTTTTTTGGGGGCCTTTTTAAGCGTTTTATTTTGATAGAACAGCTTAAGATTGACAGGAAATGTGGGGAGAGAGAGAAAATATACATTTTAATGGAGATATGACTAATATTATTCCTAATGGCAATAGTAATTGGAGTAGACGTCAGGCTGGACCACAGGAGGGGCCTCAACCAATCCATGAGAACCTGCGAGACTTGTATACAGTGGTCCCTAATTTATCGCGTAGGATACGTTCTAAAAATAACCCGCAATAAACGAAATCCACAAAGTAAGTTGCACAATTATTATACATGTTTTAAGGCCATGAAACCCCTAACCACACACTTTTATACACCTTTTTACACGCATTTTGTACAGTACTTAGTTTTGTACTGTGCTTAGTTAATCAGGGCGCAGAACACAATGCGCGTTCATACTGTACAGTATTTGATAAACTAACCACCATGTTGAAACAAACATTTACGAAATAACTAAGCCTGTAATTTCTTCAATCAAAGGAAAATCTCAAGCTGACATGATCTGAAGACAGAAAAGATCGTTTTGGTGTTTAACTATTTTTTGCCAATAAATAAAGAAGAAGGGAGTAGATTTCATGCCCCTTGACAGATTTTTTTACCAGTCTGATCCTGTCTTCTCCCTGCAGGTCATTGCCCAGGACCGGGAAGCTCTGCTCAGTCAGTCCAACTGGGGAAAGATGGTGCAGAAAGTGTCTCAGTTTGGGATCAGAACTGGAACCTTTAATTGCTCCAATGACTACAGGTGGGAGATGGGGCCTTATTCAAATGCACCAGCACCTTTGTTTTATCTCAGGGCTCACTGACACATGACAAATAATGCTGATTTTGTATAGATATTTGGATCAATTGCCCTTGTAGGGATATCAGCTTTCTTTTTTTCTGTTGAAGATGCTCTGGCCTTGATTTCTTTTGTGCTTCTGTAACACCTAATTTGGTATTCAGCTAAAAGCAAAATTCAGATGTCTAATCTGAAGTAGAGTTGCCACGATACCAAAATGAGTAACCACGATACTGTACCAGACAAAGTAACGGGTATTATCGCAGTACTGCAGTCTTTTCTTTTTGGTGCATTATGAACATAATACTGGTGAAGTAACAATTAGACTGAAACAATTATGTGAGTGCCACTGGCGATGACACGGCGGCAGACTCGCTGCTAGGCCAGGTGCTTTTGCCATGGTGAGTGTGTTGTCTCGTCTTTGTGACTGTAAGCCTGTAAACTTTAGCTTATTTGTTTTGAAGCAAATTTCTATCGAAGCAGAGCGGTCTTCATGGAGTTCGTTCTTGCTGGCAGAAACACACGAACAGCCAGTTAACAGACGGGCGGAAACGGCCTATCATAGCCCTGGACGTCACCAGGACAAAACTGACACCGGTAGTGTAGTAATCCACGGTAGTACTGTCGTGTAGAATTTCTAGCATAGTAGGAACCGTTATCATTTGGCACCGCAGGGTAGAGTGGGTATCGTGCAACTCTAATCTGAAGTATTTGGGACATGCATGTGATTTTGTTTCAGCCGATCAGCATTAATTCAAGAGAGCACATCAGTGCAAGTAAGACTATGATGTGATAAATTGGCCACTGGGGGCCGATGCCGCTCTATTTTAGTTGAATCACAAAATTTTATTTTTGGATGTGTAATAATGTCAAACAGATGGATCTAGGCATTCATTGTTGTGCAGCCTTTAATTCAGAAAGAGCACTGCATTTTTCTTTGGAACATGCAGATTTGAAATACAAAACAGCACAGATATGATGATATGATACTACAAAGACATTTTTAATGGTTTACGTTGCCAATTTTAAATGATGAGAACAGAATATCATAAATGATTTTCAATCTTTTCGATCTTCACAGGCAAGGATATTGCTGCTGGTAAGATTGCACATAAATCAACCATTTATTGGTTCATCAAAAACTTCCCAAACAGAGATGGGAACTTGTTGGGAAGAAGGCTTCAGGGGCAGCTGTAGCTCGGAAGTAGAGTGGGTCGTCCACTAATTTAGATGATCTGTTGTTCGATCCCCGGCTCCTCCAGTCTGCATGTTGAAGTGTCCTTAGGCAAGATACTGAAACCCAAATTGGTCCTGAAGGCTGAGCCATCAGTGTGTGAATGTGTATGAATGGTTATCTCCTCAAACTGATGAGCATTTGGCATCTTACATGGCAGCTAATGCCATCAGTGTATGAATGTGTGAGAATGGGTGAATGAGATGAGAGAATGTAGTGTAAAAGCATTTTGAGTAGTCAGAAGATTAGGAAGGAGATATATAAGCACAGCACAGTCCATTTAGCTTTTTTTTTTTACCATTACAGAACAGTAATAGAGTGTGAAATAAATTTTGATAAAACTGAACAAACAAATCTTTGTCAACCCAAGTCAATTCAGTTTTATTTATATAACGGCATATCATAACAAAAGTTATCACATGACACTTTTCATGCAGAGCAGGTCTGGACCATACTATTTATAAGGATCTGCAGAGTTGTGTACTGCCTGTTTCCTGACTCTGGACACATATAAGTCATAGATGGAGGGCTGGCTGACCTGCATCCATGACGATGATCCTCTCTGCAGTCCTGACCGGTATGTCCGGTGGAGTTTGTTTCGTGGCCGATCCAAACCAAACAGCTGAACAGAGAACAGACTGAACAATGGTGGCGTAAAACTGTATCAGCAGCTTAGGCAGGTTGAGCTTTCTGAGCTGGCGCAGAAAGTACAACCTGCTGGGCCTTTTTGATGATAGTGTCTGTGTTGGACTCCCACTTTAGGTCCCGGGAGACTGTGGATCCCTGTGTCAAAATCGGGTAAAAAGTAGTATTCTTCAGGTCCAGGACTGTGGGGGCGTGTCCTCTGAACCACTCTGGGCGAGTTGAATGAATCTCTGTCTCTCTGTGTCTTTCATAAGTCATGTATCTCAGTGAAATGCTGTCTATTGTCACTTTGCGGTTATTGCTACGTGCTGCTGATAATCCCCCCTTGCTTCATCAAAACAACGCAGTGTTTTGATGAAGGATTACCGGCAGCACGGCGCACCCGGCAGGTGGTCACACCCAGGCAGGTGTCTCTCGTTACCAACACACTTAAACTCAGATCTGACTGATATTCCCTGTCATAGCTACAAGCTGCTGTTGCATATAAGAGATGTCCCGGGTCCCGTTACTGGTGTATTTTCCTCTGGATTCCGCTCAGGAAGCAAGAGCAGTCTAATGTTACGTGCGCTAACCTTAGATAACATACATGAGAAATGAGAAACCCTAACGTGATTATGTTAGTACACAATGCAAAATAATGTTACTGTACACTAAGTCACCTAACGTTACTGTAAGTACCGTATTATTTTCAGGTCTCCATTAATATAGCCCTTCACAATCCACATCTTCTTCATCACTTTGGTTTTTGGAAATTGAAATAAAGTAATGGAGCTGTCATGCAAATTCTGGCATCCATGGAAGATGCATTTTCAGGATGTTCAGGGCATAGCTAGCTAGCAACGGCTGTGATAACTGAATACGTATAGTGTTGCGTTTGAAAATGAAAGTGCAGGTTAGCGGTTCAAAATCGTTTTCTAACTCCACATTTCAGTAATATATCATTTAAATTATTTTTTACATGTTTTCAGCAACTATTTTAATTAACATATTTATTGTGTTTTGAAAGAAAACATGGAATTGCCTTTACACAGACTTTAACAGACGCCTCTCTTGAGGTGCAGTCATTAGTGAAAAGGGTGAGGAGCAGTGGAAGGAGCACACACCCCTGGGGGGTGCCAGTGCTGATTGTCCAGGTGCTGGATGTGATACTCCCCAGCCCCATCTGTAGCTTCCTGTCAGTCAGGAAGTTTGTCGAATTTGCAATAAAATACATTTAGCTCATCAGCCAGTTGTGTGTTGGGGCATGGTCTCCTGTAATTGGTGATGTCCTGCAGGCCTCTTCACACTGATGCCGGGTCGTTGGGTCACTGCTGTTTCTGATCTTATCAGCGTAGCTCCACTTAGCAGCTTTCACCTTTGTCATCAGTGTTTTTGGCCTGGTTGTACAGGACTCTATCCCCACTCATGTAGGCCTCCTCCTTGGCCTAAATGAAGCTGCCTGAGTTTTGCAGTGAACCAGGGTTTGTTGTTATTGTATGTGCGGAAAGTCTTAGTAGGCACACACAAGCTGATGTATGATGTCACGGTATCAGCCAGTTCATCCAGGGCTGACGCTGCAGCTTCGAAAACACTCCAATCAGTGCAGTCAAAGCAGGCTTGTACACTGGAAATCAACTTTAATGAAGTAATACATCTGAATTTACAATTTCAGCTTTCTTTAATAAAAATTATGTGTGTTACGGAGCTGTTAGACCGCCTCATTAATACAGGTGTGTACATTGTTTGTGTGCAGCATGTCAGAGATAAAACTATTCAGGTACCGCAGAAAAAATGTTGTAATTAAAGACTAAAGGTGGACTAATATGGACTGAAGAGGAATATTCGGTTAGATAAAAACGTGTGTTGGTTAGCTCAGTTGGTAGAGCATCCGTCCCATGTACAAAGGCTCAGTCCTTGCTGCAGTGGGCCAGGGTTTGAATCCAACCTGCGGCCCTTTGCTGCATGTCATTCCTCATCTCTCTCCCCACATTCCTGTCACTCTTCAGCTGTCTGAATTTTAAAAAGTGGACTGTACTGAAAATGTTTGGATCGTCCTCCATCAGCTGTGCCGGTGAGCCGATACGGCACTAGCTTCAAAATAAATGTGAAGCTCACGGACTGAGGACCTAATCTGTGATGGAAAAATCTTTTTCAACAGATATGACTACAGGACTAAACTAACAAAACAGTTTAGTGTTCATATGTGTGCTATTTAAGTTTGGGAAACTCCATAGGCTTTGACGGCACTAGACAGCGTCTCTATTGCTAAAGCTCGGGCTACTTGCTGGAGTAGTAAAGTAGAGTTGCCCCAAAACATTTCTGTATATAATAGTCTTATATATATAGAATATCTTTTGATTATATACTTTATTTTAGTTGGTAATTGTTGTATAATCGCAATATTAAACTTGAGGGTGAGCTTTAACTTATTATTGGCGCGTCAGTGACACTAACGGACCGAGGCACTTATGATGTTAAAGCACACCCTCTCGTGTAAAATTGGTTATACAGAGAGCAAATAATCAATCGATAATTAAAATTTTATCTAATCTAATTACAGCCCAAAATATGTCCCTTGTGGAGAGAAATTTGAGCCATATTAAACTGAACCAAACACAATTGATTTCGAGCTTGATCACTTGCAGTTGTACCTTTTGTGGATAAGAAAAAAGAGAAAATTAAACAAACATAATTATTGATTTATTTGTACATTTTGACTTAACTAGTCAGGCCCACTTGAGATCAAATTGAGCTGAACTAATCTGAGTTTGACACCCCTGACTTAGACTGTGAATTATTCACAAAAGCATCATAAGGAAGTAGAGGTAAAGACTGTACTTATAGCACCTTTCTAGTCTTCTGACCACTCAAGGAGCTTTTACACTACATATCCCTTTCACCAGACATGTTCATACGCTGATAATGCAATGTGCCAACTGCTTGTCAGTTTTTGGGAGCTAACCATTTATACATCAAGAGTAATTTGAGGTTCTTGCTCAAGGTTACTTGAGCCACTGATATAAAACCATTTATCATTTGATCAGTGATCAGCTGTACCTCTTGAGCCACAGCCACACAGACAAAGGCAAGACAAACACAAGGAAATTCCACATATCCCCTGACTATATGGAAGCTGCACTGGGATGAATTAATAACATCTAGTAGTTGTCCGTTTCCACACGTTTTTTCTTTCCGAGTATTGCTTCAGAATAATGTCTGTCTGAAATACTGACATGGTGGTTCTGTTTTGTCCATTAGGTCGTGTATCAAGCGTGGCTGGCAGCACTCCACTCTCATCATGTCTGTTCCTCAGACTTCAGCGTCAAAGGGCAAAGTCATGCTAAAAGAATACAACGGCCGCCACATTGAAACTGAACACATATTCCGCTGGATGACCTCGCATGTAGCTCATCGAATCAAAACCCTGCGTCGGTCTGAGCAGCTGGTGGAGGAGTGGCGCTCTGATCTGGCCCACCCAGTGAAGATGTTTTTGTTTGCCCGTCTGTCCCAGCCGCCCGCCTTCTTCTCCTCACTGTCAATCAAGTTCACTGGCAGGATTGAGTTCATCTATGTGGACATACGTCACTGGGACAACCACAGCAGCCTATCAGAGATTGGTGTGACACAGAGCCCCGCCTACATCCTCAAAATGCCTGAGGGCATTTATCGCTATGGAAACAGGTCATAATGGAACATGGAAACGATAATGTGTTATTGTTTATACAAATATAAATCTCTTTTAATTACCTAATCATTTTCAACTGTTTTGTCTTTCCACTCCTCTCCATGACTTCTCCACCTGTCATTTACTCCACCTCTTCTGATTCTCTTCTTTTGTTCATTCCTCTACTACTCTTTCTGTTATTTTACTCTTCTTTTACTCCACTCTACTTCTCTTCACTTCTCCTTTTCTTGTCCTTCTTTCTACTACTATTTATCTTCTCCCTTCCTCTCCTCTTATTCTCCTCCTCTCCTCTCTTTAGTACTGGGGAGTTCCTGTCCCTGGCTGCTATGGATACTTTCCTGCGTTCAGTCCAGCCAGAGGTCAATGACCTTTTTGTCCTCAGTCTCGTCCTAATCAACTTACTGGCCTGGATGGATCTCTTCATTACACAGGTCACTTCCTGTTTTTCCATTAGAAAACATGGTGGAACTGTTGGTCTCTGTAAATAATAATATAAAGAGTATGGTCTAGACCCGCACTGTATGGAAAGCTATCATGAAATAACTTTTGTTGATGATTTGGCACTATATACATAAAATTGAATTGAATTTACTCCTGTAATCAAGTACAGTTTTGATATAGCTTTACTTTACTCCAGTTTACGTATTTCCTTTTATTCCACTACATTTCAAAATGGAAATATGTAGTTTTTGCATCAATATTTGGCAGCAAGCTCTGAAGGTGAGCTCTGCACACCTCTTTGAAATTTGAATCATCAGTGGATTAGCTGCTCCTTGATGATAATGTTAATGATTGGCTCATTGGTCTGTGGGAGCCATCACATTTCAATTTTCCTGCTATTTTCTTCTACAGCAGACTTTCTATATGCTGCAGACTGGTCCACAGCATAAACTAGTGTGTCAATCAGTAGTGAAGTGAACACACACCTACAGAGGAGATTGGGTGTGGGTTGCTACATAGAGCATGCTGGAGCCCTTACTTTGCAGATTACTATTTTAAATTTTAAATCAACTCATAAAATGTGGTGCATTTAATACATTGAACTACCCAACAGTATATAAAGTAAAATGTATCTCACAATGACCAGATGTAAATATATACACTAATCCTGCATAAAGAGTGCTTTGAGACTTTTATTACATTTTGCTTATAATTGTTATGTTATTACTTCTGCAAGTCAGATTTCTAAAGCAAAACATCTTGTTGGAGAGAGAATAGAGAGATATAGTTAGTTCTGTTTTAACTCGTATTATTTTTTATGGACAGGGAGCAACAGTGAAACGATTTGTAGTTCTGATCCGAACACTTGGAACCTACAACTCCATACTGCTGGTGTCCTGGCTTCCCGTTCTGGTAGGAAATCGGCTATACCACAAAGTTTACACAGCTGACTTTATCAACATATTAAAAATATAAAAAAAAGTGTTTGTGTGTGAGACAGACAGACAGACAGACAGACAGACAGACAGACAGACAGACAGACAGACAGACAGACAGACAGACAGACAGACAGACGAAAAGTAACAACCACAGACAAAACAGAGGCAAAAACAAAGAAACATGACCACAGTGTGAGACAGCATGAAGTGATGCCAGCTTTAACTTGAAGCTTGAAGGAGGTTAGATATTTTCTGATCATATATATATATATGCCAATATAATATAATATATATATATATATATATATATATTATATTATATTGGCTTTCAGGTTTACCAAATGAACGGTCAAAAGGCTTTAAGTACAGTCCATTTACCATTTGCCAAGTCTATTCCAAGCCATTCTGATCATTACTATTGTAACCAAGGTCAGAGGATAGGGCTGCCTCACTCCATAGCCGCACCAGAGATGTACATATTGCAGAAGCATCTACAGAGTCAGATAATGTCTGTACACTAATAACCATTTCTGTACATAGAGTAGTAGTGTCAGTGTCCTGAGGGCATATAGACAAATCAGAAAGGACAGCTTGTTCAGAATTGAGGCGGCATCATGTCATGACAAGTGTATTTAGAAATTGTTACGGGAATTTTAAAGAATAAGGAGAACTGAATTCAAAGTATCAAAGTTTAAGTTGAATTTATTATTGTTGTACAAGAAAGAGCATTTCACAGTGCATCACACAAAAGGGGTTACAGAGAAAAAGGCTCCTCGAAGAGCCTTGACAGATGGTTTTTATACACTCTCTAATGGGCTGCAAATTGTTAACAGACAATTTGCATATATAGCATCTAAACGTTTTTCTTTTCCCTTTATCAGTAGTCAGCATATCCCCAATCTAAATGTCACCTCCCTGACTTGTCTCTGACCCTTGTTCTGTTCTGAAATCCCTCTATTTATACCATTAACCTGAACTTTACCTTACCCTGCCATCTTCAGCACAGCATTAATAAAGGGAAGTGTCCCCGAGACATGTAATAAATGGAAACACACACACAGACATCGTATGATTTAAAACATCTGAAAAGCAGTGTAATTCTAGCTTTTATAACAGAAATACTACAATTCTTCTTGATCAAGATTCAGTGAACCTTTCAACATAATCATGGTCTCGTGTACTTTCTCTCCCTTACCTAAACACCAGTGATGAACAGAGATTTACACATCTCAAAAAAAAACTAACAACTAACTGTCAAATGTATGACACATTTTATGACATTCATGTCTGATGATTATTTGTATTACTTGTTTACACATGGTATATAGCACCTCAGTGTAGTCTGCTATATTGTCTATGACATTTCTGAAGATGAATGTTAAAATGGGCAGTTTAAATAAAGTGATGTAGTAAAATGGATATTGGCACTGTGAATTACAACTTAATTATAATAACTTAATTATACTACATTAGTTTTCGTGAAGTCTGACACACGTTGATATGGCAACTATGTCTAAACATATAGGGGTTTATCTACTTAGTGGAAACTTTACTAGGTACACCTTTATTTTGTTAGATAGACTGAACTGAACTGATGCTTTGAGTATCTCACAAACTGATAATCTTTTGTGATTTTCAGCACATTTACTATATTTACATTGAATAATGAGGAAGACAAAATAGAGCTTGTCTGTACACCCAACATGTCAACCTTGCAACTGATCAGCTACAGCAGCAGAAGACCACAGAGGCTCCTGTTCCTGTCAGCTAAGAACAAGAAATGAAGGTCCACAGTGGGCACAGATTCATCTAAACTTGACAGTAGTGTCAGTAGTCTCCAGTGGCCACCTCATTCACCACGTCTTAATCCAGTAAAGGCTGTTATGTCATCAAGGAGCAGAATCTCTAAGGAATGTTACCAGAGCTGTGTTAAATCTGTGTCACAAAGAATGCAGACGGTTCTGAGTAAAAAATGAAATAGTATAAGTAAGCTGTACAAACTAAAAAACTAAACTAAACATACTATTACCATTTGAATTGGTAATACTTGATCACTAATCACTGTTTGATTTCTCCTCCCAGGCTCTCCTCCAGCTGCCCTATTTGGACACTCTGTATGGTTATAGTCTGAAACTACTTCGTTATGCTGACACCACCACACTGGCTAGCCTGGTTAGAGCTGACTGGACTTTCTACTCATCCCACCCAGCTCTCTTCCTGTCTACCTATTTGGCCCATGGCTTGCTGGTTGACTACTTTGAGAAGAAACGCCGCTGTGGAATCAGAAGCCAAGAGGACAGCACCACCAACCTAGAGTGGCTGGCCAGTCTGTGGGACTGGTATACGTCCTATCTGCTCCACCCGATCACATCTTTGCAGCAGGTCCCATCTGACCACTCAGACTGGGAGGATGATCCCAGCCTCTTATTTGAACGCTTGGCTTTCCCTGATCTCTGGCTTCGCCCATTAGTAAATATGGACTACATTAGATCTCTGCCAACCTGGAGGTTCAGAGTTGTTCGTCAGCACAGGAGAAAGGTTTCTGGTAGAAAGATGGATGAAGAGACAGACAATTCACATTTAGACACAAAAAGCAGGGAGCAGATGGATTCCCCTCATGCAGGGTCCAGCAGACCTCCATACAGCTGCCAAATTCCCAAGAAATCATTATGCAACCAGGACAGCAACACACAACTCTCTGTATACAACATGGATCTTGCTGCTGCATCATCTTTCTGCTGTCGTCATGGGAACGGAGCTGACAGGGCACTGGAAGATGGTTGCCTCACACCTGAAGGTGTTTGTAACCATCAGCACTGTGATTGGTCAGTATGGCCCTATGACATGCTGCAGTGTTCAGAGTGTGTGGTGTGTCTGGAGAACTTTGTGAGTGAGGAGCTCCTGATGGGTCTGCCCTGTGGCCATGCCTTTCATCAGCAGTGCATTGTGGTGTGGTTGGCAGCAGGCAGACACTGCTGCCCAGTGTGTCGCTGGCCAAGTTACAAGAAGAAGCAGCAGAGAGCTGCGCAGAGAAAGTCTACTGAAAACACACTGCAGGAATAATGAGTACATCTGACTGGGCCCTTCTCATCTTCCATCTCTCCTCTTTCTCCATTGACTCACTAATCTTTGAGATTGTGTCTATTATCATCACAGCTTTCATGCGATTAGGACAGGGGAGGTTTTAAGAAGAAGTTGATGTGGTCAAGACTGATGTAGTCATAAATCTGCTTGTTTCCATTCCTGTTGAAGGCAGTGTGTGGACATTGTGGCAGACCGATTAAACTATGAAAGGCCAGTCATGATTTCTGTATAGAGAGGATATTGATTCATGCAGTAACTATAGGTGTAGTCTCAGTGAACTTTGTAGTGCAATAAAAACATATTTATAGTTTTGCTTTTTTCATCTACCAGAGTTCTTCTGTTAATGTGGGGAAAGTAGTCTGTTCACCCCAGAAACCACCAGGGTGAGATTTCTTTTAGATGGTGTTGTGATTATAGGCAGCAGCAAGCTCCTCACTATATTAAGCCAACTTCATCCTAACACAGTTGTATAAAAACAGTAGGTACACTCTGTTCCATCCTCTGTCATGACTGTTGGCAAATGCAAAACTGTCCATGTGTAGTATTCTAACTAGAATTTCTCTCTCTGGTCAGTACAGGAAAGATGTACCAGCCAGCACAACAATACAATTAAAATGAATGAATCTGGTGTGAAATATGTGGTACTTCTAGTTCCTAAAGTATTGACATCGCCCTGACAAATGTTTTTTAAATGACTCAAGCTTTTATTTTAAATAACAGTTGAGAGAGAACACACATATACAATAGTTGTCAGACTTTGTCTTTAGATGAGGAAACAGACGGGGCGGTGTTTAGTTCAGTTGGTAGAGCAGCTGCCCCATGTGCGAAGGCTCAGTCCTTGCTGCCCAAGCCCAGGGTTCAAATCTGACCTGTGGCTCTTTCCCGCATGTCATTCCCTGTCACTCTCTCTCCCCCCACATTCCTATCCCTCTTCAGCTATCTCTATCAAAAAAGGCCAAAATAATAATTGAAAAAAAAGGGAAAAAAAGATGAGGACACAGACTACAGCTTGGTGGTGTGGACTGAGTCATGCCATGTGATGTAAGCATCTTCTGATACAGTCATTGTGCCTCCTTGGTTTGAACCAACTAGTTGACATTGATGTGATAAAGATGTATATGCAATGGTGCAGCACTTTGAAAACATGCTTAATTTCCCTCACATTAGAAGCTGTCAATATACACACACAGCCTCAGCCAACTCAAGATAAGCAAACAGTGAGTCTGATGCATCTTGATTCTTTCTTTTTCAAGCTGAAGTTTAAATGGATTTACCAGAGTACTATGTCGAAATGTGTACATTACCACAAAAATTATGTGTTTTATGTTTGAGGATTTAAAAGAAAGCTCATTAGCAATGCTCCAGACACACTGAATTGTTCTGAGAGATTATGCATTATTAGACAGTTCTACTATAATATACATTTTAGAAACCAGAAGTCAGCCACACCCACATCCATCTTCTGCATCTGCACAACAAGTGGTACAAGGTATGTACAACATCTGAACACAGTTAAAGCTATACCAATCAATTCTTTATTATAACAGTGGTTTAAATGACTGTGTAATGACAAAGGCGTCGCCTATAGTGATGCATCCATAGAGAATTATTAACAGCTCTACAGTTATCCTCAGCTCCACAACTGATGAAATCAGCTGGCAAACAGCAGCTAAAAAGTCAGATATTTCCTTCAGGAATTGATAAAGATAAAAAACAGACCTAGAAGGAGAATATTGAACTATTTATCACACCACTCTACATATTACAGACAATATGGAGTCAGCAATTAACCTGTTAGGTCATGTCTTTGGACTGTGGGAGGTAGCCGGAGTACCCAGAGAGAACATGCAAACTCCACACAGAAAGGCCCAGTTGAGGTCTGAACCAAGAACCTTCTTGCTGTGAGGCGACAGTGCCCCAGATCACATTATTTAATAATATTTAGCTTGACCCTAACAGTACAGCTGTATTCTTGTTAATCAGTGCAAATTAATTTGTATGTGTATTTCGTTTAAACGTCTAATGTGGTAATCTTTGTGAGGTAACATGGATACAGTACATGTCATGGTGGATGTTATGGGCTGACCTTTGCCAAACCAGAATGGCATGTTAGCAAGACCACCTGATATGAATTTAACGTGATGGGTATCATGTATGAGGACACAAGATGGTCCCAAGTCTTCCTTTACATGTATCAATTTCATTACCCAAGAATACTTCACTTTCAGAGAGCTTGTTGCAGTAAGGACAGTCTTTGCCACTGCCAGTTGTCGTCATGTGTCATCATCCTGTTATTCCGATGTTCAGCAATACTGAATAGAATAGCGAGAACCTTCAGTCGACTTTTGACTCAAAAGCTTGTTTTTTAAATTAATTAAACAAAGCTTTTTTTTTTTAAACAAATAGCTTTCATGTGAGTTGTGGCTGACTGACGTCAGGTCTCCCTATCTGTCTCCCTATCAGTCTATCTTCTGCTGAAATATAAATTAATTATGTATGTTGTCTCAATTTATTAAAAATAATAAAAAAGATATTTTGACATTTGGATTTTTAGGCTTTATTATATTATACTGTTTAGGGAAGAAACTTACTGTTACACCTTCGGCCCCTGTATAGTATAAATCACTTGCTGATATTATATTAGAATATGAGTTCTTTCCCCTGCCAGCATTCGCTGGCAAATACAGAAAATTCCAGCAAGCTAAGGGAGCATATCTTCTGTATTGTATTGCCTGAGGTTTAGTTTTTAGTCTATCTCTGTTATGTACTATTACTACCTGTGGAGCTGTTAGTTCTTTACACCACTTTTTAAAATATGAATTCTGATTTAAGATGTCCAAAACTAACTGTAATTTATCAGCTGTGATGGGTGCTCAATTGTAATTGTTCAGCTCCTTCCTGTTTTATTTCTGTGTGTGGAGGGCAAGAAAAAAAATATGTAGAACAGTAACACATATCCACAATAAAAGTAACTGTTTCAGATACTCTGTATTAGGAATTGTTTGTGAGAGTTGTCACTGATTTCAATGGTAAGAGAAAGTCCGATACATGTTAGTGAAAGCACAAATTCATGGAGTAGTGGGGCGTAACTACTACTGAAGCAGTCATGTGCTCAGTATTATTGTGGATTTTTGGAGGTTTTAGCAATCCTGTGTTTTAAGATGAATTACATTTAAATACAACTTAAGTTTCACATAACTTGATGGTGTGCATTTGTATCCGTTGAATTTCACGGCTGCAGGCTCTCACTCAAAACTGGATCCATTTCAAAAATTGTTTTTGTCTCAGAAACATTAGAAAATCAGGTGCTGTTGTCAATGCTTTCTTTATTATCTCCTTTAGCATAGGATACTCCAGACCATCCTTTGTAAAAGGAAAGAATGTAATGCCGTCCGACAATCCCTAGTGGCAGTCATTCACAACCAGACATAAGAAAACATTAATTTATTTGAAGAGTCTTATGCAGACTGCACATCCAGCAGATCATGAAGTTACTGTTGATTAATCACATATCTTTGCCATAACTTTCTAATATTTCTATATGAGTGGACAGGAGGGTGAGCAACCATACCGACATAAACACTTCATGTGACTTCTGTGAAAGGTGGACAATATTCATTTATTTTAATTCTGACATTGATAATGAAGTCATATTTTCACTGGGTTGTCCATGTTTATATTACTTGCATTAGATACGGGGAGTGTTTAGTAACTTTGATGTTTTCCATCAAGGTCAAGGAAAGTGGTTAGGAGAAAAGGGTTAAAGGACCAAGGAGCTCAATTTTTTGACTATTCGACCATACCCTGTCTGATATCAGTGACTGTCAAAGCTACATTTTTGAATGTCAGCCATTTTGTCCTTTCAGATAGGGCCCTTCGCTGCATGTCATCTACAATCTGTACAGGGAGTGACACCCTCTGTCCTTAGACCCTCGGTTCCAGTGAGGAAAAACTTGCCCACAAAAACCTTTAACAGGGAAAAAATGTGGAAGAAACCTCCGGAAGAGCCACAGAGGAGGGATCCCTCTCCCAGGACGGACAGATGTGCAATGGATGTCACATGTACTCTTCGTCAGACACGACTCAAGCAGTGATGACGTTTTACTTGGTTTATTTTTTGTTCACACAATACTCTCCCCTCTCCTGCAGCTGATGCACCACGCCCCTCCACACAATTATAAAAAAACCTTACGATTTTGAAACCGACAGGTCTTACCCCAACAAGGATTAATTTCTGGACCCTTAGTCTTCAGTTTTAGACTGTTTTTATTTTCTGTTAATAATTTCTTTGTCTAAGCAGTCAACCTCTCCTAGACTCCAGGTTGCTCAAGGATGTTTTACCTCTAGTTAGTCATTCTTTATTGGATATGATTAATCTGTCTTTATTATCAGGACATGTACCACAGTCCTTTAAGGTAGCTGTACTACAGACCGATATCAAACCTTCCCTTTCTGTCTAAGATACTTGAGAAAGCTGTAGCTAATCAGCTGCGTGACCTTGTCCGTAAGAATAGTTTGAGGATTTTCATCAGACAAAGGACTCATCTCTGTACTTGTCCTGTTAGATCTTAGTGCTGCATTTGGCACCATTGACCATCAAATTCTTTTACAGAGACTGGATCAAATGGTATCAAAGGAACCGCCCTAAGCTGGTTTAAGTCATATTTCTTAGATTACGTCAATGATGAATCCTCTCACATACCAAAGTTTGTCATGAGTCCAACAAGGTCCGTGTTACGACCTGTAATGAGGGAAGTCTTCATTACATACTTGTGGTCACATTGAGTTAACATGTGTAAGAATAAGACAAACAAATTGCCAAATGTTTTATTGAATGTATGCATGGTTAACAATATGTGTGTGTGCAGGTCCTGTGTTGCATCAGTGGGGAATGAGTGGAGATCAGGTCTGCAAAAGAAACATGTAGTTAGTGGGAACCTGGGGCTCTTTGTGATTGTAGGTAGCAAAACAGTGCTATGAAAGAGTTATATTAGACACCTTTCGTCAAACTCTTTTTGACCCGGCTTTGACAGTTTTACGACCTTGACCTTTTACCCAGAAACGGTCTGCGCATGCGCAGCCCCCCACACCCCCCGGCCCACCCCCTGTAATGCTTTTGGCTGTGCTGACATCACACACACACACACACACACAGAATTTACAGCAGAAGAGAGTCATCACAGCTCTGATATGTGAGACACCTGTTACAATCTTTGAAGAATCAAGATTGAAAGCAGCTGATGCTCCAAAGAAGAGCGTCGTCTATCTGTGCCAGCTGCAAGCGCCCTCATGCGATTCTCTGCATGGGGAATGGTCTTTGGAGCCGTACGGAGTGCAAGGCTATTGGGGCTATGTGTTCAAGTATGAAACGAGTGAGCTGTATCAGAGGAATGAGGGTGAAACAGTGGGGCCTCTGTCTGCTGTAGGGATGCTGAGTTCCAATGACTGGGCAGTGCTGAGACTGGTGATTCCAAATCATCAGCCACACTGAGCATCCCCAGGACCAGGAAGGCACTGTAACCGCTAAACAGCCCAGATTGGAGGGCGAGACCAGGGCTACTTTCAACACGGCCTGGCAATCGAGAACCAATCCCTCCGGTCGCTGGTTCTTACGAGCCACTCTCCAGACATCTGGAGAGAGTGGAGCTATGGAGCACATTGTCTTGGAGAGTTTTAATTCAGACTGCGGCGCATTCAAGACGCTGCTAGATCTGCCGGGAGCTGCGTGGAAGGAGAAGATGGAAGAAATTGGAGAAAAAATTACGACTCTGTTTACCAACTGCCGTAAATGGAATGACGTCCTGGCGGTGAAAAAAACTCTGTCCCTTTGAAACCACACCCCCTTGCCCCAATGCATAAAAGCAGACACAATAGCGGACGTACCAGCACAACCCCGCCGACCACCGTCAGATCAACCACCCAAGCCAGAGACAGCACCCGTGTCTGGAAAATGTGGAAGATGATTACTACCAGATCAACTTTCGCGGGATAATGAAGATGCTTTTCACCCCTCACTTGATTCCTTCCATCCAACGTCTCCTGACCGCACGCAACATCCGAGAGGACGGCGCCAGAGTCAAAGCCGTGGCACAGACTCTATTACACGAGCTCAGATCCACGAGGAACATCCAGGATTCCATCGGCAGCATGTACGACGAGCTGATTGGCCAGGACATACTCAAAATTGGAGAACTGAAACTGGTGACGGATGGCGTTCGCCCAGGTTCGCCCAGGACGCAAATGTGGCCAGGACCGCCGCTGGGAGGAAGGAAACTCCCGAGAAAAGCTTTTACACCCGCATGCACATTTTTCAAAGCGGACCATTTATGCTCCCACATGACAACCGTCTGAACACCGTAAACAGATTTCAAAGCCTGCATTTTCTCCTCACTAGCCGCATGCAGCTCCTCAAACGGGACTCGCCTCAGAGGGCAAATGTCGTGGGGATTAAAACAAGACGGGCAACCGTGGTAAAAGCACCCCAGAAACTCCCAAGCATAAGCAACACCGTCTATTTCGGAAAAACCGTCAACAAAGTACGGCCAGGGTTTTGGGTGGGAGGAATTTTGTGAGAAACCCCTTTATGCATGCGGAGGCGATAGTGATGCAGCTAAAAGGATCTACGCCTGTGTCAGTGAGGAACTGATTTCTGAACAGGACGCAGCCCTTGGCAAGAATGTCAACATCATTTTCACAGTACAGCCGAGCTTCCTTCTCAAAGTCAAATGTACCCTGACTCACCTCTCTGTACCAGGAGGATCTGAGGATCAGATAGCTGTCAAAACCTTTAGCATTGTGAGCTACAAACACACTGTTTAGGTACGCGGGCCTTCTGAAATGCAGGAGAAAGTCCCTGACACAGTTCAAACCATAAGACGCCCACCGCACGCCACTCAGTGTTTTGGTGCAGACAAGAAAATGCTTGTGCACATTCTGTTGAACAACAAATGTTTCACAGTCATAAAAAAATCAATTTATCTGCATGATCTCTAGTCGGAGGCAAAGGCTGAATGAAGCAGGGGTGATCACCGGCGTCAGAGTCTAATTTCTCTCCGCAAATGTTGCATTTAGGCTGCTGGCATTTGTGATTATGAGACGTGGTAATTTTTTTGCAACTCTGACATCTTTTGATTTTGTTGCATATACTGCTATGTGTTTCACCCAAAGGTCTTTCTCTAGGCTCCTTGTGCCTGTCAAAACACAGAGGCGTACGACAGCTGAGGTGAGCTCCTGCTTAGTACAATCAGGATTGTTACACACAGAGCAGTGACCTTTGCATTGGTGGGCAAAGGGCATCGTGTAGCTTTTGTAGCAGTAATGACAGACGTACGGAACCCCGAGAAAGGCTTTCAGATTTTTTATACCGTAATAATGGTTCTGGAACAAAAAGAGAAACAGAGGATTTGATCTATCAGAGAAAGCCGTCTCAAAATGAGAGCGGCTGCCGATCTGGACTTCTGTAAAAAAACAACAATTTTGCGGTTCAGAATTTTTTCAAATTTGCACACGTCAGTAAAGGTGACGGGGGTCTGAGGTGTCAGACCGACGAGTCTCTGAAACTGTCTCCCTTGTTCTAAGGCCTGATTATCAGTGATTAGAGGATCGTTTACATGGGCCACGTTAATGGCAAAGCAGAGGTGATCATTCCTGTTGTCCACAATGTACAGATGTTGTCTTTTTTTTATTTAAACTCTTTGTCATTTTTCAAGGAAAAACAGAACAACATAGGTAGAAACAAGAGAACTGCATATACTCCATTGAACAAAAAGAAAAACTAAAAAGGGGGGGGGGACCATGATGCCCTATACTGCTCCCCATCATGATTGCTGAGGCCGTGAGTCTTCTGTGAATCTGGTCCATTTTCCCAGCGTTGATGCAGAGTCCTTGCTTCCAGTCTTAAGTAGAAAGTCAGTTTTTCCATAGAGTATAGCTCCTTGACAATGTCCAGCCACTGCCCTGTGGTTGGCGGGTCAGCTTTTAACCAGTTTCTTGTGATGACCTTTTTACAGGCCAGTATTAGAATTTTAAAAAGATAAGTGTCTTTGTTATGAGAAATGTCCTCTGTCATCAGACCCAGGTACAGGGTTCGGGGGTCTCTAGGCACCTTATACTTCAAGATCACTTCCAGGGTCAGTGTAACTCCATCCCAAAATGGTTGCAGGTTTGAACAGGACCAGAACACGTGTGAGTGATTGGCACCCATCTGCCCACATTGTCTCCAGCATTGTTGTGGTAGACCCAGCTGTTTACTCTTAATATGGGGTGTGATGAAAAAGCGGATTAAGTTTTTCCAACCAAATTCCCTCCATCCTCTAGAGCAAGTGGAGGTTTGTTGAGTTCTGCAGATAGAGCGCCACTCACCCTCTGATAATTCAATGCCCAGGTCTGAGTCCCATTTCAATTTCACATAAAGAGAATCTCTACCATTCCGTTTCTGTAGTTCTCTGTACAGTTTAGTTACAATCTTGGTTGGTGTTAGTTTATATGCACTTGTAAACACTTCAACTACTGCAGCGTCTTCTGTTGACAGTCCTCTTTTAATCTCAATATCAAAGAAATGTCTTAACTGTAGATATCTAAAAAAGTCTCTATTTACCAAATTGAATTCCTATTTAAATTGTTGAAATGTTTTAAAAAACTTACCCTCCAAGGGAGTACATACAGCTGTCATCCCTCTTACTGTCCAGCTTGCAAAGGTGTTGTCCAGCGCTCCAGGGCCAAACCGAGGTGTGTGAGATGGCCAAACCAGGAGTTTAATTTCACTTTCCAAATTATATTTTCACACAATTTCATACCAAATTTTTAATGAATTTTCTATTATTGAATTTTCCCCCTTTTGGTTTGTGTGGTCAGCACCCCCCAGTCTAGCTTGAGGGTGAGAATGATCCACATTCAGTTCAATGTATTTCCACCTGGCCTGGTAATCTGGAGAGCACCAATAGACAAGATACCTCATCTGGGCAGCATAGTAGTACTCCCTGAGACTAGGTACCGCAAGGCCACCCTTTTCTCTGTCCAGTTGAAGCATTTTAAATTTAACCCTTGGCCTAGCTCCTGCCCAAATGAAGCTAGATAGTTGTTTCTCCCATGCTACGAATTGAGACTAAATATTTCGACTTTGAATCCCACTTTATTTTATGATCCAATCTGATTGTTCTGCTTGGTGTGTAATTAAAGGAGAGGACCTGTGTTTTAGAGACATTCAGATTATACCCTGATAACTGACCATATTCCCCCAGAACTGACATGAGCCTGGGAAATGTTAATTCAGGATTCTGGAGGTAGGTGATGACGTCATCGGCAAAGAGCCCTATTACATGTTCCTCATTTGCCAAATTGATTCCTTTAATATCAGAGTTTTGTCTTATGGCCTGTGCTAACGGCTCTATGAATATTGCAAAAAGTGTGGGGCTCAGGCAGCATCCCTGGCGGGTGCCCCTAAATAGCCTAAACATGCTGGTCAGATGGCCATTAATTTTTATTCTAGCACTTGGCTCTGTGTAAAGATCTTGTATACGTCTGATGAATTTTTTTATTAAAGCCAAGTTTCTCTAGCACCCCATATAGAAAAGGCCAGCAGACTCTCAAATGCCTTTTCGGCGTCAAGGCTGATCAGAGCTGCACTCAGATGTTTCTTGTTGATCTGTTCTATAATATGTAAAGTTCGCCTAATATTGTCTTGAGTCTGGCGGCCTTTGATAAAACCTGTCTGATCCTCATGTATTAAATCCGGCAGGTAGTGTTCTTCTGGAGATTATAGAGGTAAACAACTTAGTCTACGTTTAGTATTGAGATGGGACGATAGGATTCACAGTTTTCTATATTTTTGCCTTCTTTTGGAATGACTGATATCACAGCTTCTTTCCATGATGGTGGTGTTACAGCTTCTCTTAATGTACAGTTGAATGATTCTAACAGCAAAGGGGTAAGGTCTTCTTTGAAGATTTTATACCATTCGTTAGGGTAGCCGTTGCTCCCAGGACTTTTATTTGATTTTAAATTTGTTAATGGCTACGTCTAGCTCTTTCCTTGTAATTGGGGTGGTCAGCGATGGAAGGTCTAACGACTGCAAATATTGTTTAATCTTTCCATTGTCAGTATTATTAGGCTGCGAGTATAATGATTTATAATAGGTTTGAAAGATATAAATTTCCTCTGGATCATATGTTATCTCTTTAGTCAAGGGGTCTCTAATTTTATGAATGGTATTCCTCTTCTGTTGTGCCCTGAGGCCTTTTGCTAGAATTTTTGTTGCTTTTGGTCCCGATTCATAAAAGGTTTGTTTTGCAAATTTCATTTTCTTTTCCAATTCCTCATCCATAAGATCATCTATCTGCTTTTTTTGTACTTTAATCTTTTCTGTCAATCTCTTATCTTCATCATTTTGTTGTTGTTTCTCTAATTCCCTCAATGTTTTCTCTAATTCGTCATATTTTAGCCTTTTCATCTTGTTTAAATACGCGGTCCTTGAGATTAAATTCCCCCTCATTATTGCCTTTACTGTGTCCCACAGGATGACTGGGCTCACCCGACTGTCCTTGTTATCTTCTATGCATTTGTTAATTTCCTCCTTAATCTCCTTTATAACGGTCTCCTTGTTTAAGATACTAGTATTTAGTCTTCATAGTGTGGTCTTGCGACTATTGTTTATATGGAAAGTTTAGTAGATTACATTGTGGTCTGATATATCTGTTGTTCCTATTGAACAATCCTTCACTCTGTCTATCTTCATTGTTCATCAAGAAAAGATCTATTCTGAAATGAACCCGGTGGGTGGCTGAATAATGGGTGAAATCTCTTTCCCGTTGGTGGAGGCTCCTCCAGACATCAAATAGACCCATCTCCTTGATCAGAAAATTAAGATTAGTGCTTGTCGTATCCATTGACTGGTTTAGAATTGTGTTCCAATCCACAGATGTTGTCTTTTAATTCGTATTATTTCACAGTCTAAAGTTTTGTCCAGTTTGCGTTTAACACCGCCTCTAGGATCATGCACAACCTGAACCACTAATTCTAACCTAGCATCTGATGCTATCTCAGAGTTAGATTGAACCAAGCGCTCCCGCAAACCCTCAAAAGCAGGTAAGATGGCATCACCATGTTAATCCTCAACAACCACAGAGACATGATTCTGAACATTCTCACCAATAAGCTCTAGCTGTATTACATCATTACGCCCAACCTGCGCTCTGACAGCGCCAGCCATTTCTCTAAGAATCAACATCACATCGTCATAAAACTGTGCAAGATCTGGTATGTTTCTGGCAGGGGGAACGGTGAACACTCGCCTCAACTCCAGATTGTTGAACCACTCGCGGGGCATAATCGTGTTGTTGGGGGAGGAGGAGGACGGCCTGGGGGGTGAATCAGACAGACCTCACGTCTCCTCCTCCTCCACCATGCTGGACATGGACTTCCTCTAAATTTGGAGTTGGAAATGAAGCTGATTGAATTGGAGGAGTGGGTGGGGTAGGAGGAGGAGAGGGAGGGGGGACTTGGCTCTCATTTGCATGTGAGCAGGAGGAGGGGGAGGGAGAAGGGGGTGAGGGGGAGGGAGAAGAGGATGAGGAGTAGAGAGGGGTCTGGTCAATCTGATGCAGAGCGAGTTCTAAAGGATGGAAATAATTTTCAACATCGGAAGATGGGTTTTGATTTAGAAGCAGCAGAGCGTCTTCTAATGGTTGGAAATAGTTATTAGCAGTCGATGACGGTTCACCCACATTAGCAACGGCTACATCTACAGGAGGAGGTGGGGAGATTTGATTCAATTGCTCAACCATAAACTCTAAATCAGACAGACCAAAATAAAAGTTTTCTTCATCCATTTTTTGTTTATTTTAAATGTCACACCACACGTTTAGGACTTTTTTTCATACTGGAATCAGCAATTTGACAAAGCACATCCAACCTTTGCAGTCTCTCACGATCGTCCGGTTTCTTAATGAAATCAGCAATTTCATAAAGCACGTCAAACCTTTGCAGTCTCATGTTCGTCCGCAGTCAGTGGGTGTGAGTTAACTCCTCCCCTCGCAGGCTGCACTTCTGACTCCAAGGATCATGTGTCAGGCTCTCTGCGCCGGGCTTCGGGGTCTGTGGATCCAGTCTCACTGCGCCGGGCTTCAGGGTCTGTGGATCCAGTCTCACTGCGCCGGGCTTCAGGGTCTGTGGATCCTCTCACTGCGCCGGGCTTCAGGGTCTGTGGATCCTCTCACTGCGCCGGGCTTCAGGGTCTGTGGATCCTCTTACTGCGCCGGGCTTCAGAGTCTGTGGATCCTCTCTCACTGCGCCGGGCTTCCCGCGTCGTGTCCCCGCCGTGAGGCTGCACTGGTTCCAGGGTTTCGGTCCCACGGCTCCATTGTTGCACAACTTTGTTCCACAAAAAAACAAAACATATTTTAATTCACGAGACAATTAAGAGACAAGACAAAAACTCATCGAAAAATCATCAAATCATTTTATATTTAGAAAAACATTGCCTACCTTGATGACGGACGTTGGGTTTTTTGGTCTAGGTAGCTCTAACACAAACTGAAGGCCTGGGCTCTGTATAAATCATTGAAATCCAAACGTCACCCTTTCCATCGTCAGAAATATGATATATATTTTCTTTATGAAAGTTTTTGCGACTTACCCGATGCTCCACTTGTCGTGGCGGCAGAATTTCCTGCGTTTCCTGGGTGGTTGCGTCGTTTTAATTGCAGACGCTGTTTACGGGGATGAGTCGTTGCTGCAGGAGTGCTCAGAGTGCTTCCTGCGTCACCATCTAATAGATCGCCAGATACAGGCGTTCTAACACTCTGGAGCTGCGTCGATCTGTCTAGAAGATCTATATATGAAAGTTTGGAGACGAGAAAAAAGTTTAAATAGTTACATCTCATCAGTTTACTGACAAAGTCAGAGAAAATAAAGAGCATATAATAGACTCACCGAGATCTGATTGCGTGAGATCGATGCCCTCAAACTCTTCAGGAGTCACTTCAAGAAATGAAAGACATTCAGTGTAGAAAACAAAATCCTGGATACAACAACAACAACAACCCAAAAAGCACCAAAAATGTCTTATAACACAGAACAACATGTTAACATTACTGGCTAGTTTCTAAAATGTGTGTAAACTGTATACTAGTGCAGCAATGAACTCTTTCAGAAGTTACTCAAACTCGTCAGAAGTCACTTCAAGAAATGAAAAAGACAATTGTTGCAAAGCAGAAAAAAAAAAGATAAATCACTTACCAGGAAATATGACTTGTTGGTCAGAAGGAGAAGTAGGAGGCTGAACCTCGGATAAAATATTTTCTAAAATAAAATACTATAGTTCACTTTTTTTGGTAGAAAGACAAAAGTTAAAGGTCCTTACCATGCTCCATCTTTGTCAACCGTACGTTCAATGACTTTGGTGTCCATGTCAGCCTTTGTGCGTTCACTGACTCTGAAGTCTGACTTTAA
The DNA here is from genome assembly GCA_004119915.2 of Collichthys lucidus. NCBI lineage: Eukaryota > Metazoa > Chordata > Actinopteri > Sciaenidae > Collichthys > Collichthys lucidus. Next base: position 3,546,499 of record CM014083.1, read on the forward strand.
CCAGCTCTAAGGTATGGCTTTTTTGCCCAGAAAACGAATGCTGAAGACAATTTATTAGTTTATGGTGTTTCAACCAATTGAGGTGTTAGCTTGCATCTCTACAACACCAGATGTTGGCCGAGTTTGTTTTCACAACTGAGTTTCCCGCCATTTCATTTCTACAATTGGGGGTCTTGTGTGGGTGAGAGTGTAAGATACCCAGACAACCGTTTACGTTTTTGACTATTTCAGCCCATTTAAGGATTAGCCTTTCACCTCTCTAACTCGGGATGTCCGCTGAGTTTGTTTTCACATCCGTGTTTGGGTGAGAGTGTAAGATACACTTTTATACCCAGAAAACGAATGCCTGACAACCGTTTACATTTATGTTTTTCTTTCAGCCCATTTGAGGATTAGCCTTCCACCTCTCTAACTCGGGATGTCCGCAGCCGGCACAGATAGACGACGCTCTTTTGGAGCATCAGCTGCTCTTTGGAGCATCAGCTGCTTTCAATCCTGATTCTTCAAAGATTGTAACAGGCGTCTCACATATCAGAGCTGTGATGACTCTTCTGCTGTAAATTCGGCATTTCTTCGCTGCTTGAGTCAGAAGCATCATTGTCTGTCGGGAGTAGATCTTTTCAGCAGCATGATGAGTTTCTTTTTTCACCAAGATGGTTTTCAGTCAGTCATTCTCGCACAACTTAAAGGAATCGTGCAAAGTGTTTTCCACACCTCCTTTCTCTCATTGGTTGTTTTTACAAATTTTATTTTTTCTACAACATTTGGGGTCCATTTACAGAACTTTAATACTAAAACTCCATATCAGGCAATGTCATAAAATGTGTCTGTGTGTGTGCGTGTGCGAACATTATTAGGAATCACTCTATTAATTTAATTGTTATGCTGACGACACCCAACTATGTTTATTATTATTATCAGTTAACTAAACTCCAAGCATGCCTTAAGAATATAAAAAATTGGATGACCTACAATTTTCTGATGTTAAATTCAGACAAAACTGAAGTTCTTGTAATTGGACCCAAACACCTCAGAAACTCTCTTTCTAGAGACTTAGTTACTTTAGATGGGATCACCCTGGCCTCCAGCTCCACTGTAAAGAATCTTGGAGATCAGAGATCACATCTCTCCCATTTTGGCTTCCTTGCATTGGCTAGCTGTTAAATCTAGAATAGAATTTAAATTCTTCTCCTTACTTACAAAGCTCTTCATGGTCAGTCACCATCATATCTATAATAATATAATAGTACCTTACAACCCCTCTAGAACACTGCGCTCTCAGGACGCTGGGTTCCTTGTGGTTCCTATAGTCTCCAAAAGTAGATTGGGAGCCAGAGCTTTCAGCTGCAGGCTCCTCTTCCGTGGAACAAACTACCTTCTTCCCTACTTCCCTCTCTCTCTCTCTGTCTCTCTCTGTCTCTCTCTCTCTGTCTCTCTCTGTCTTTCTCTCTCTCTCTGTCTCTCTGTCTTTCTCTCTCTCTCTGTCTCTCTCTCTCTCTCTCTCTCTCTCTCTCTCTCTCTCTCTCTCTCTCTGTCTCTCTCTGTCTTTCCTACTCTCTCTGTCTCTCTCTGTCTCTCTCTGTCTCTGTCTCTCTGTCTCTCTCTCTCTCTCTCTCTCTCTCTCTCTCTCTCTCTTCCTGAGTCTGAGTGGTGTCGGAGACTGGTGGGGTGCAGGGGGGGGGGGCTGATCAGCTCTTTTGTGCGGTAGTAACCGGCACGCTGTTCGGTGGCATGGCCGCCACCGGTAGTAACAATGGAACCGGGGGTTTCAGGGATCTTTACCGGCGGCATGGCATTAAAATACCGGTCGGTGTGGATCACTCGGTGGAGGAGTGTGGTCTGGCGGTTGGGGAAGTTGTGGGGTATGATAGTTTGAAGCAGCGCCGGTCCTGGCCACATTTGCGCCCTGGGCGGGAGTCAGGAGGGCGGGAGTCAGGAGGGGCAGAAGGAATAATAGCCCAGGAGCCTGGCACAGATGCGCAGCAGGACAGAGAATGTCCAACCACATCTGCGGCAGTAGAAAGTGAGCTGAGTCAGATCAGTGTTGGAGAGGGACAGGAAGAGATGAATATTGACGAGCTTATAGATGGTGGGGAGAAAAGTGTGCTGGATGATGGAAACAAAGAAGATACTGGATGAAGAAACTAAGAGGAAAACAAGGAGAGACTCAAAAACAGTTAAATCAAAGAAAGGAAGGAAAAGTGATACAGACGGTTTATCTGATACTGACAGTGAGCGTGAGCTTTCAGATGCGTCTATTCCTGATGGCCAGAAGAGTAATGGCTACAGTCTTGAGCAAATCCCAAGTTTCTTAGAAGTGACCAAAGGGAAAAGAGATGTGGCTGTGGATGAGTTTTTTCCAAACCAGTCATTGTTTATTCAATCTGCTCAGTGGTTAATGAGACAGAGAGGTGCTGATGGGCTGAAGGACACAGAGATTTATCGTTTTAGGAAACTGGTTCATAACGGGGCTTTATGTACGAGGGGAAGAAGGTGTTTCTGGATCATGACTACGCTCCGGAGGTACTGAGAAAGCGGAAGGAGTACACGGAGGCAAAGAGAGTTTTGAGGGAGAAGAAAATACGCTTCCAGACTCTGTTCCCGGCGAAGTTACGCGTTTTCTACGAGGGAGAGATCTGTGTGTACAATACGGCGGCGGACGCGACTAAGGACATGGCAAAAAGAGGGCTACAGGTGACGGTGGTGAAACCTACGGAGAGCGGACCAGAGAGGATCAAGCGCCTAACTTGGCAGGCCAGCCGCGGGAAACACCGTTAGGAGGATCTAAGACGAAATCGAACGGAATTCGGTTAAAGGACGAGGTTTGAATAGTTTAAGTAAACTTGGAATAGGTTCTGCACAAGAGCAAGGGAGAAATAGGCAATCTTATATTTAAGTTTTATTGGTCCATTGTATAGGGGTGATTTCCTCTACATGGCGTTAAAAAAAAGTCGGGGAGGCTTTTATTTTTCTATAGAGCTTTAGTTTCTTTCTTTTTATGACTGTTTTTTCATTGAGCTGTTGGACGCATGGACAATAACTACAGCGTAGAGGGCCCACTTCCCCTAGGTGGAAGGGCATAACCCTCAGAGTGGACTTGTCATCAGGACTCAGCTAGGGTCAAAACGCAGACCCCACGCAAGGAAGTTCTCTTGTTAATCACTAGTTCATCAGTGATTGTTTTTGTTTCTGTGTTTGGTTACTTAATGTTTATGGCAGTTTGCCAGCTGTGTAGCATAAGGGGGAAGCAGAGGAGGGAGGAGCTGGAAAATCAATGAACATGGCAACCCAGAAGAAAAAATTATTAAAGATTGCATCATATAATGTAAATGGGATACTCAACCCAATGAAAAGGTCCAAAATATTAGGTAAAATGAAGAAAGAAGGGGTGGGAGTGGCTCTGCTGCAGGAGACCCACCTGTCAGAGAGGGAGCATGTAAAGCTTAAAAGAAATGGTTTTAATCAGGTATTTTTGTCTTCCTATAGAACAGGTCATAGAAGAGGAGTAGCCATTGTAATATCAGGGAAAACTATTTTTGAAAAACTCTCATCGGATAAACAGGGAAGGTTCATATTAATTAAGGGGAGGTTAGAGGGAGAATTAGTCACTATTCTAAATGTATATGCACCCCCAGGGGCAGACTGGTTATTTTACAGGCAAATATTCGACTTGATGACAACAAAGGGGGAAGGTATTTTGATTTGGGGAGGAGACCTAAATCTCAGACTAAATCCACAACTCGACGGCTCAGCAAGCGGCATAAAGAGGTCCACAATAGGCAGGAAGTTCAGGGGGCTAATGGCAGAGTTAGGAGTAATTGATGTATGGAGAGAATTAAATCCTAAAGGAAAAGATTACACATTTTTCTCATCACCTCACTCAACATATTCAAGGATAGATTATTTTTTTATATATAAGAAGGACAGTTACAGGATTGAAAAATGTGAAATTGGAATAAGGGACCTATCAGACCATAGTCCGATATTTTTGACTTTAGCTATGTCAAGAGAAATAAAAACAACACTATGGAGGCTGAACATAAATGTTTTGAAAGGACAAATGAAGGAGGAGTTTGTTAAAGAAATTCAGACATACGTAAGGGAGAATGATAATGGTGAGGTGTCTCCATCCGTGCTGTGGGATGCATGTAAAGCGGTAATTAGAGGGAAAATAATAGCTAAATCAGCATATCTGAAAAGGCAAAAACAGGATAGACGTAATAAACTAAAAGCAGAGCTTAAGAAACTAGAAGAGCAACAAAAGAATAGAGTAGATGAGAAAATTAGCCTAGTAATCAAAAGGATTAAAACAGAGATTAATGACATCCTAGCACAGGAGATTCAAAAAAAGTTGATGTATTTGAAACAGAGGTACTACGAAGCAGGAAGTAAATCTACAAAGCTTCTGGCCTATAAATTAAAAAAGCAAAGGGCAATAAATAATATATATAAAATCAGGGATTCTGTCACTAATTTGATGAAATATAAGACAGAAGAGATACATGCATGTTTTGAAAGGTACTACAAAAATCTCTACTCCCAACCAGACATAGATAATAAGAACCAGATAATTTCACTGTTGGACTCTTTAAAATTGCCAAAGGTAACTGAAGCTCATAACTCAGCTCTGACCAAGGAAATCTCAACAGTAGAAATTAGCTCAGCAATTTCAAAGCTGAAGACAAATAAGGCACCGGGCACGGATGGATACACATCAGAGTTCTACAAAATATTTAGGGAATCATTGATCCCCCTGCTAAAGAATACATTTAACTGGGTGCTAAAAAAAAGGAGAAATTCCATACTCCTGGAGGGAAGCTTTCATTTCAGTTATTCCAAAAGAAGGAAAAGACAAATTGGAATGTTCTAATTATAGACCAGTGAGCGTGCTTAATCAAGATTACAGACTTTTCACCGCCATCCTAGCCCGACGATTAGAAACTATTTTACCAGATATAATTCATCAAGACCAGACAGGATTTATAAAACATAGACAGACACAGGACAATATCCGGCGCACATTACATGTAATGCAGAACATCATAAAAAAAAAAATTAGAAGCAAAAGTAGTGGGATTAGACGCAAAAAAGGCATTCGATTCTGTCAGGTGGGTTTTTCTGTATGTTGTGCTGGAACAATTTGGTTTTCATGAAGTATTCATAAAAACTATTCAATCTCTATATAATAAACCCACAGCTAGGATAAAGATAAATGGTAACCTATCAAACTCTTTCACACTAGAACGCGGATGTCGTCAAGGCTGCTCAATTAGCCCTCTCCTCTTTGCAATTTACTTGGAACCTCTGAGCCAATGGATAAAACAAAACGAAGAAATAAAAGGGATAGACATAGAGGTGGATGAACAGAAAATAGCACTATTCGCAGATGATGTATTAATATATCTATCGCAACCCACTGAATCTCTTCCAGCACTCATGTCAACTCTTGAGGACTTTGGCCTATTATCAGGCTATAAATTGAATGTGAAAAAGACACAGGTCCTCACTTTTAACTATGCTCCAGACCAAACTATTAGAGAACGCTTCAAACTAAAGTGGGATTCAAAATCCATGAAATATTTGGGAGTGAATCTACCTCAGGACTTAGATCAACTGAAGTCTATAAACTATGATCCATTGATTTCAAAAATAAAATCAGATATTGTAAGATGGAACTTAATCCCATTCACAAGTCTAATTTCAAGGGTAGAGGTGATCAAAATGAATGTTCTCCCAAGGTTATTGTATTTATTCCAAAGTCTGCCAGTAAAAGTAACAGATAAAGAATTTAGAGAATGGGACAGAGTCATCTCTCGGTACATTTGGCAAGGAAAAAGACCACGGATAAGATACACAACTCTTCAACTTCCCAGAGTTAAAGGAGGACTAGCCCTGCCCTGCCTTAAGAGCTATTATCAGGCTGCCCAACTAAAAACTATGTGGACCTTGTGTAATCCTGCCTACAGGGCGAGATGGAAAGACATTGAAGGCCACACATCCAGTATTCCAATACAAGCTATAATAAATGACAAAAAACTGAGAAAACATCTTATATAACAAGTTCAGGGGATAAATATTTATTCAGGACAATGTTAGTGGCGGGTAAAAAAGCCATCACCAGGAAGTGGCTAAAAACGAAGGTACCTAAAATTGAGGATTGGGTTGAAGTGATGCATAATATTTTTATAATGGAAAAGTTGACTTTCTCAGTTAGATTACAATCAGAAAAATTCAAGGTCTTATGGAATAATTGGGTGGATTTTGTAACACCATTTAGAACCGATTTCATTTGGTAAAAACAATCTTAAGGACCCCCTTGGTTCTAGCTACACAGGTTAAAGGTTCAATGTATACAGGATTGTATTCGGCATTTTCCTTCATCAGGAGTGAACAGTCTTTACAGGGGGGAAATAAGATTGAGGAAAATAGAGAAAAATGTTCTCATATGGGATATACCGATTTTTGTTTTGTTTTTATTGTAGTCTGTTTAGATTTATGAGCCCTGGTGTGAAGCATTTGTAGGTTCTACTTGTATGTGAATGGAATAATGCTGAATGGAATCAATAAAAAGTAAATGAAAAAAAAGAAAAGAAAAGAAAAAGAAACTGGTTCATAAGGTGAAAGCACAACGCTACAAATGAATCTAAAAGTGTTATATAATTTTTTTTCTGACCACCTTATGTTTGCCATGAGTAGTTTCAGAATTGCATCTCTAAATCTTAATGGAGTAAGAGATGTTAACAAAAGAACAATGTGCTATGATCTTTTAAAGACAAAATGTATTGATATTGCTTTTGTTCCAGAAACCCACAGTAATAATGAAAATGAAGTTGAATGGAAGAGGAAATGGGATGGGAATATTGTTTTAAGTCACAAGAGCACAGTAAGTGCTGGGGTAGGAATCCTTTTTTCAAAGACTTTTCTGCCTATTTCTTTTGAATTACAAGAGATTGTTAAAGGGAGATTAATTAAAGTGGTTGCTAAATATGAGAAGTCCACCCTAGTCTTGTTAAATGTATATGCCCCAGTGAATCCTGGTGAACGACACATTTTCCTTGAAGAATTAGAAAACACCTTGTCAAATTGCGCCTCAACAGATATTTTAATTGTAGGAGGGGATTTTAACTGTACTACTGATGATCTGGACAGGAATCATTTAGAACCCAATGCTCAGTCAAGGAAGATGTTGAAACGGATTATTAAGACTTATGAGTTGATTGATGTGTGGCGATCTAAGCACAGGGACACAAGGCAGTATTCCTAAGCACACAGCAAGGATAACTGTATCTCTTTAGCGAGGCTGGACAGATTTTATTGTTTTAAACATCAAGTGCACATTTTTAGATCTTGTTTCTTGTGTCCAGTAGTTTTTTTCAGATCACTGTTTGGTAATAGGGGATGCTTTCATAAATGGGGTCAAACTTAAGAGTGCATATTGGCACTTTAACACTGTGCTGTTAAATGATGGGCATTTTAGAGAATGTTTTTTTTTTTTTGGCAACAATGGAGGTCTGCAAAGTCCCAGTTTTCATCTTTACAACAATGGTGGGATGTTGGCAAAATACAGATACAACAGTTTTGTAAACAATACAATTTTAATGTCACAAGAGAGACCACCCAGTCGATTAGAGAGCTAGAGACTAGTATAATGGAGTTTCAGAGTTTAAGTGCTTCCACAGGAGATCGAGGCCACATTCAGGCGCTCAAGGTCAAAAAGGCTACTTTGGCGGATCTGCTGGGGCTTAGAGCACAGGGGGCATTGGTTCGATCACGTTTTCAAAGTATTTCTGAAGTTCTTCTTTAACCTTGAACAGAAGAATGGTCAAAGGACTCTTTATTGTGACATTGAAAGTGTATTGAAAGTTAATGGTGGTTTAAGTGCTCCTTTTACTATAGAGAGGGGTATTTGGCAAGGTTGTGCGATGTCAGGTATGCTGTATTCTATAGCCATTGAACCTATGTTATGTCAGGTGAGGAAACAATTAATGGGAGTAAAACTAAGGGATACCTTTTTACCCTTGCATCTCTCTGCATATGCAGATGATATTATGACGTTGAGAAACTAGTAAATATTACAGAATGCTTTGGTAAAGTCTCCTCTTCTAAGGTAAACTGGGAAAAGAGCACAACATTGATAGTAGGGAAATGGCAGGGGAATGAGCCTAAGTTACCTGCTGGTATAAGGTGGTTAAAGAGTGGGATTAAGTATTTAGGTGTTCACCTGGGTGACCAGTCAGAGGAATTGAAAAACTGGGAGGGAGTGGTAGAAAAGGTGGAGGGGAGGTTAAAGAAGTGGAAGTGGCTGTTACCCTGAATTTCATATAGAGGGCGTACACTTATTATTAACAACTTGGTGGCCTCTACTTTGTGGCATCGCCTGGCTGTAATAGAACCTCCAGCAACTTTTTTAGGGGAATTACAGTGTTGTCGACTTCTTTTGGGATAAATTACACTGGATACCTCAGAGTGTCTTATTTTTGTCAAAAGAGGATGGTGGGCAGGGTTTGGTACATCTAGCCAGTAGGAAGGCGGCTTTTAGATTAATTTTTTTGCAGAGGTTTCTCTATGGCCCGCCAGATTTACCATTGAGACAGGTTGCCGATTTTATCTTTGGACAAATTGGTGAGTTAGGTTTTAGGAAGTCACTGTTTTTTATGGATTGTTCAAATTTAAATTTGCATTGTGTGTCACCATTTTATAGCAGTGTGTTTAATGTGTGGAGACAGATGGAAACAGGCAGACTGGGCCGTGACGCTTCCTTATATTGGCTTCTGAGGGAGCCAATTCTTAGGGGTGCTTGGCTAGGCGTTGCCTGGGAAGAAACGCCACTGATGTATGAGACTTTTAAGGACAAGGGCATAACAACATTCCGGCATCTGCTGGAGCTGGCAGGAGCTCACTTGGACAATGCCGCAACTCTGGCACAAAGGCTGGAGGTCCGATCTGTTCGTGTGATTGGTCTGGTGTTGGACAGTTTCAGGAAGGTGCTGTCGAGTGAGGAGAGAGCGCTGCTGGATGCAGGATGGTTTGCTGGACAACTGACACCTGATGATTCTGATCCTTTTCCCAGGTTGTGTATTAGGCCTAAACTTATAGACTGTGAGGGTTCCCTGCTGGAGGGTCAATCGTGGATGCCACTGGACTCTGTGGGGGGAAAGAGACTCTATCAAGGTTGTGTCAAGGTCTTAAATAAAAGAAAACTTAATGGAAGAGTAGACACACCTTGGAGGGACCATTTTAAAATGGGTTCAGAGGTAAAACCTGTTTGGGGCTTGCTTTATAAACCACCATTAACAAAAAATACTGGAGACTTGCAGTGGCGAATTTTACATTGGATTGTGGCAGTGAATGCTTTTGTGTCACTGTTAAATCCAACAGTCTTAGATCAGTGTCCTTTTTGTCCTGTCAGAGAGACTATATTTCACTGTTTTGTACATTGTTCGAGGCTATTGTCTCTTTTTGGAGCACTTCGTACTTTATTGCTGCACTTTAAAGAGCAGTTTACTGAACAAATGTTCATTTTTGGCTTTTCGTATGGTAAGAACAAGAAGAAGAAAGGTCGATTATTGAATTTCCTGTTTAGTCAGGCAAAGTTGGCTATTTATTTAAGTAGAAAGGAAAAGTTGGACAGAGGGCAGAGGTGTGATTGTTTACAAGAATTTGGTTAGAGCACGTATTATGTTGGAATACAGATATTATGTTAAGATGAAGGATGTGGGAGCTTTTCAGAATGTGTGGGATTATGAGGGTGTACTTTTTTCTTTAAATGAACTGGAAATTACTTTTGTTGATGTGTTAATTTAACTTGTTGTTGTTGTTTTGGTTTTTGTTGTTTTGTTTCTTTGTTAATTTATTTGATTTATTTGTTTTTATTTATTTATTTATTTATTTATTTATTTATTTATTTATTTATTTATTTATTTATTTTGTTGGATTGCGCAGTTTGTGGTGTAAAGGTGAATTTTTGTGAGTAAATGATTGGTTAAAAACTCAAAACTCTCTCTGTCTCTCTCTGTCTCTCTCTGTGTCTGTCTGTCTGTCTGTCTGTCTCTCTCTCTCTCTCTCTCTCTCTCTCTCTCTCTCTATCTCTCTGTCTCTCTCTCTTCCTCTCACCATCTGTAAACATACATGTCATATTATGTCACTAACTAAACTTCTTCCCCGGAGTTTCTGTCTCTGTCGTCCAGCAGGTTCTCGTGGATCGCGACTGCTGCTGTGATCCTGCATGACGTCCACTACATATATTATTACTGTCATTATTGCTACCATATCTCCATTACAGTTTATAGTTAGTTTATGATTTGCTGCTGCTGTGCATCTGTGTCTCTCTATCTCTATCACAGGTTCCACTGCTACTGTAATTCAATTTCATTTTATGATTCATTGTTAATGTACAATGTGTCTGTTGATTTGTTCTGTACACATGACATCTATTGCATAATTCCTTTCAGATTAACTATTCTGTCATTTCTACATTGCCCAAAACCGTAGATTGATGACATGTGTTTTGTTCCTGCAGTCATACTGTCTGGATATCTGCCACATAAAAGGCTCTAGAAATGTTGTGGCAGATACTTTGTTGAGAGCACCTCACTCTTAGATTTACCCGTAATGTTTAATTTTTCTGTTCTCCTGTCTCTTTGCTGTTTCTCTTAAACTGTTTCTCCAGGCACCAGAGTTGCTGGGTCACAGTGGGGTTTGCTTGGTGGCCAGGAATGTTCGACTAAGCGGGTCAGGATAATGCAAACAGTTGATTGATATTGTATTTAAGAAATTGTTGAAATGGATTATTTGAGGGTGGTTTTGTATGTTCTTTGTAAGATTTTTTTGTAAATACTTGGCTAAAAATGAGGGATATATTTATGAAAAAAGTGCATTTATTCTCTATAATGGTTCTGAGTAGATCACAATTAAATTTTGTGTAGTTGTGGCTGGTCTGCATTCCTGGTGGGAATCCTGTATTGAAGGGGGGGACAACCTCTCCACTACTTCTATGTTGTGATCAGATTAGTTTGATCGATTGCAGCTTCCAATTAATAACTGATATCCATTAAGGGGGCATGTTGACTGGTAAAAGACTTCAATGAAGGGCGCTCTCATAAGTCCTTACTCAGGGCTCCTCAGAGTTCATGACTACAGAGAGAGAGAGAGAGAAAGCTCATGTGATCAAGTGAGTAAAAGCATATAAATATGGACATAAATGTTAAACTGATTTAAAAACGTTTTGGATCATTATGACTGATTTGATTTGACAAACAGATACTTATTGCTGATAATAGACAATATCCAGCCATCGTTACATGTAAAACAAAATGCAATGCACACAAGGCATCACTTCTGTTCTTTATGCATGAAAATACGCATGTCTCCTTTGTTAAACCTGCTCTGTATCTTTACATTTTGTAATGCTGGTTACTCTTTGTGTTATATTGTGTTATATAAACTTGACTGTTACTGAATTAAGTTACTTTCGACTGAGGGTGAAGCAAAAGCACGGGAACTTCTTCCTCTGTGTAACTAGGTTACTGCTTACCACAGACGGGTCCAATGTCTGGCCCAGGGGCCAATCATGGCCTGCGGTCAGATGTGGCCCACAGATTTGTCTTTTTTGGTTGACATAACGAAGCATTTGAATGATCTAAACATTAACCTCTAAGGACGGATGCTGGTGTTATAAATCTCTAGATGTGACACAAAATATTACTTTCTGAATGATTTTGTTAAAGACAAGAGCAAGAGTGATATTTGTTAAACTTTGCAATACTATTTTTTTGTTATTTGAATTTAGATGTGAAAGAAAAGCAGAATTGTTTTTAGATTTGTTCATGTCTGATTGGCTTAGATTGAACAGAAAAGTGCATTTGTATGTAACTTTCATTGTTTGTTATTTTAAAGTTAGTATTGGCCCCGAGCATCTTTACATTGTCAAATATGGCCCTCTTTAAAAGATGTTTGGACACCCCTGGCTTACCACATATGACATCTGGACACTGAAATGCTACATCACCTCACCCCACCTGTTTCATCTCATATCACTCCACCAATCTATGGGTGCAATCGGATAGTAAAAAAAAAAAAAAAACCTCTTATGTCCTTTCCTAAACTTTTTCTTGACTTTGATGGAAAACATCATGAGGAGAGATCGAGTTGTGAAGGAGAATTTGTAAGAAGATTTGACAGAAACTTCAGGAAGTTCCTGTTCTAAATGAAGCAACAGAATACAAGTAGTAGTAGTATCATTCCTTAAATTCTACCAGTTTCCTTATGAAACCTTCGATAACTATGATAATCTACAAATTAAATCTCCACAAAAATAAATCTCGTTTTACACTACTGTATATTTTATCTGCACCCCAGAGTCACAGAGGAGGTCTGTGGAGCATCCCAAGTCGTTTGCCTGAAATTCCAGTAGATGGCAGCGCGTCCCTTAGTTGGTAGAGTCTGGTAGCGTCGCGGAGCCGATGAAGACATTTATGAGGAAGTAGAGGAACGTGAATAGCGACAGTCCTGTTAGTGAACTTAGAGCTTAGTATGGAGAGTCCCGAGGTAACTTTTACTTTAGCCTACATCGTGTTCTCTTTCTGTTTTGTGTGTGCGCCCAACGAATTTCGTTCAGCCGGTTTAACCATCCAGAATCTGTTTTCGTCCTGGCTGGGGAGTGAGGATGTGGGCTTCACTCAGTACCACATCAGGAGAACCAGCATTACCGTCCTGGTCCACTCCGCGCTGCCTTTAGGTAAGATTTAAAATTTGAATATATTCAAACAGTCGGTGTAGCGCTAGCTAACAGCCTTTGTTAAGTACATCACCTGCTAATTTAACGTGTCCACAGTGACACCTGACACCTGTGTTTGGGGAGTGGACAGTGTTGGTGTTTGGAAGCACCACGTCCTGCTTTTGAACATGTCGGACCTTTACAGGGCACATTTAAGTCTCACACTCTTCACTTTGTAAGAATGCAAACACTCCAGAATTGGATCGCACGTTGCACCGTCAAGTGTTCTACGCTGAAGTTCAGACAACAACAACAACAACAACAAGAGCGAAAGTCGCTACGGGTTGCGTCGCACATTTTGTGGTGCATGTTTGTGTATGGAGCAGGGCAGTGAAGATAGATTGTGTGCCTAACATGGCTGTAGTTAATATATTCTGCTTGTGATAGGTTGTTTGGTGTTAATGTTGACTGTATGCGTTTTGTTTATATCCATGTTGTTCATCTCTCCAGGTTATTACATGGGGATGTGTATTGCTGCTCCAGAAAAACAACTTGGATACATTCACCAGGTCGGCCTATCTCTCTGTTATGTTGATATTTAGACTGATGAACACATTTGTTGCTACTAACTGTTTAATGTCCCCATAATCCAGAGTAGGATAGCACATTCTACCCCAGATGCAATACAATTGGTACTATGTAGTAAGGGTACTAAGCAAATAAGACCTTGATATGGGATCGCCCCTAAAACTCTGTAAATGTTTTTGTCATCAACTTTGAACTTTATCAGCATTAGACGTAAGGGCAGGGCTTGAAATACATGTTTCCATACCAATAGTGTGCAACTCATTTAGCATGTGTAATTTTTCTGTCATGTCACTGGTTTGATTAATGGTTTATTGAAGTGTGTATTGATTACTGACATTGCCTGACCACAGTGATTTAGTTTCTGTATTTAGGTTCTTGCACCAGTAATGTAATTAAAATGTAATGGTATTAGAATACCTGTAGAGTGGAGTGATAGTTAAATGTCCGAGTGCTGTTGTGCTCATATATTCAGATAATATATCAGTGCTCATGGAATGCACACTGGAAAACTTGATTTTTTTCACTGTAAAGACTTCATCAATCACAGACACAATTTCAGCCTCATATTGTGCAGAGTGAAAAAAGTGCATCAGTCACTTGTCTGAGCCAAACCTAAACCAGTTTTATTTCGTTCTCTTAATTGGCACCTAAATACACAAGCTAACACAAAGCTACTTTAGAGTATTAGATTTTGTGTTCAGTCATGTTAAAATAAAAAAAAACAACAACTCTGCAATGTATTGATTGATAAAGTACACTGTGGGTGTATTTAAATCTGCTGCTTTGTAAATATACACTAATATATATATATATATATATATATATATATATATATATATATATATATATATATATATATATATATATATACGAAGCTCCATGAGAAAAGGTGGAAAAACACGGTAAATATTGGAGAAGATTAAAAAAAAACCCAGTGTGCCTTTTTTTTAGTGGGTTTCCACCTGATTTCCTCTGTACAGTGGTCCCTCATTTATCGCAGGGGATACGTTCTAAAAATAACCCACAATAAATGAAATCCACGAAGTAAGTTTTACGATTATTATACATGTTTTAAAGGCTGTAAATCCCCTAACCACACACTTTTATACAGCTTTTTACACGCATTTTGTACAGTACTCCCTTAAACAGAACGCAGAACACATGTGCGTCTCTCTCTTATCCAATTTAGGACGCAGAACACAATGCGCGTTCATACTGTACAGTACACTGTAAAAAAAGCATGCAAAATTACACTAAAAAATCCACGAAACAGCGAGTCCGCGAAAAGTGAACCGCGGTATAGCGAGGGACGACTGTAAATCAAAAAATATCTACACCATCATCGTCCCTCTTTGTTTAATCACATGGACGCTGTAGGAGTGTCAGACTCAGATGTAGAAGCTGTTTCATGAAATATACCTTGTTGCACACGTTTTGGCCTCATGAAGGCTCAGTGTCCTTAACCTGGCAGCTTACATTAGCTGCAGTCTGAGGAAAAAAGAAGTGAGGGGAGACTGCTCTCTCGAATCTCTCTTGAATTTGACCCTGTGGTGTCCATTTCTACCAGCTAGTTATCAGTATTCTGCACAATCCTACATATTGTACCTTTAAATGATAATTCTGTGCCAACTGTTTTGTCATGATTGCCATTTAAAAGACACTGTAATATAAATGCTTTGGGCTCCCTACGCTAATGATGTATAGAGCATTTAAGATGTTGTCCAAATCAATCTTTTGGCATGTAGTTAAAAAGTAGTTAAAAGTTGGTTAAGATCTTTGTGTCTTAGTTATATTGTCATGCTCATTCACCAGGTGAGTGACAGCTGGAGAGCATTTCTCCTCCTCTCTCTCTGCCTTCAGTTGGCCAGCTGGACGCTGGTCATTTACTGGTCCCGCTCTCACTGGCACAACCATCCAATAAGCCAGGCCCTGCAGGCCCACATACAGCCATCTCACCCCAGCTGGGGCTCTGTGGCAGCCAACATGAACACTGAGTTCAGACGTATAGATAAGTTTGCTACAGGGGTGCCTGGAGCCAGAGTTATAGTTACCGACAACTGGGTGTTAAAGGTAAGTAAAAACACTTTATCTAGGTTCATGCTGTTTTGTTGACATTGGGGGTGTCCAAATTACAATGCATTTTTTTAATTAGCTAGGCTTACATTTGTCCAACTTAAAATGCAGTTGTTATTGTGAACACTAGGTGTTGTCAGACACCAATAAGGCTTGAAGTCCAAATTCCATGCTTTACTTGCATTAATAAAATTTTATTTTGGTTTTATTTATGTAGCATTAAATCCTATCAGAACACTTTTCATATAGAACTGGTCTAGTACTCTTTATAATATTAAAAGAGACGCAACAAATCCCATTATAAGGAAGCAACCAGAACCGAGCTCATGGTGGGTGGTCATCTGCTACAACTGGTTGGATATTGTAATGCTGATAGCTACAACTAACTTGTACTACTACTAATAATAATTGAAAGAGAGAGAGCTCAGTACATGATGAAAAAGTCCCTCAGCAGTCAAAACCTATAGCACCATAACTAGCCCTTAAGCACTAAATTACACCAGGCACAGCTACATGTTGCGGGGTGGTTGATGACAACACAAGATTTGTGGAAGAACCTAATGTACATGGTCAAAATACAAAAATACTAACTAACCCATTTGAAACTCGAAAGAACTCAGAAAGAGGTACAATCCTCTATTTCCTTAATGGAAATGGTTTTAAGTAGCATCTGGCTCCACATCAATATCCACTCAGACCAATTTTATTTCAGGTGAGTACAATGAGCACAAGTAAACTGAAATTGTCTTGCTCAGTGTTGAGAAAACCTAAAATAAAGAAAACAACTCAGTTACTAACAGAAGTCACTCAGTCTTTGGTCTATAATGATTTACCATTAAAAACAAAACAAATAAAAAAAACATGTTCTTTGCTATTTCGCTATCAGACTGAATGCAGATAATACATTAGGTCTAGCCTAACATTGCTAATCTTAGCTTTTATTAGCATGCAGAACAGCTAGTGTAGTGGCAATCCAACAGCCAAAAAAAGAAGAAGCTTTTCACCAACGCAGAGTGTGCATTTTACTGTTATGTTCTTGTCTTTTTCACAGGTGAACTGAAAATAATGTATGTACTTCCACGACTCAAAAGCTGTCTGTTTGCCATCTTGCCTCTGAAAACACTCACACACTCACACACTCACACACACACACACACACACACACACACACACACACACAAACACAGGTAACGTAGGTAAGCAGGGCACAGACTCATCATCACAGCGCTGTGCCTCCGCTGACACATCTGCAGGTGGCACAGAACTGTCTGACAAAAAGCAGGCCGCAGTCGGAATTTTTCTTTCCTTATCTGGAGAAATTCTTAAAGGAAACAGATTACTTTTTAAAAAAAAAACGAAGTTACTGATTATTTAACGCATGAAACGCGTTACTTTGTAAATCTCAGAAGCTTGTCTTACTTTCTAACGCGTTACCCACACTGATAATAACATAACAATTCAACAGCATACAACAATGGAGCCAATTAAAGGTCCATAATGCATAGGATCAGATGTAACCCCACTGTTGGGATATGAGGCCTACATCAGTCTTTATTCAGCTTCCTGCAGAAGACAAATCTTCGTGACTGTCCGCTCCAAGATATTGCACTTAGTTTGGAAGAAGTCCTTGTGCATCAGGAAATCTGCATTACCTTCCCCAACAACCAAGATCCATGAGGGGCAGTAGAGGCTTCTACGATGACGAGGTCTCCTGCGACAAAGCTTCTATTGTCTTTTGACCACAGTTGTCATTCCTGTAATGGTGCTCCCGAATCTATCTATGCCAGAAAAGATCTGATAGAAACTGAACTTGTCATCACCACTTGGTGTACAAATCACCTTTCTCAAAAAGCCCAGGAGGTTAAGCAGGTTTACCTTTCAACAAAACGGTTTGATTTAGAGTCAGAGGTTTAAGATCAGGAGGGTTGTCTGAGATCTTTGTGATGGGACAGTTGTTCAATATGGCTTCCACATCACACAGAAATGTCTGCCATCGTTCCTCATCCACACTTTGCTGATAAAGTACTGAGTTCAGCTCCTCTCTGACCATACGAATGATTCTTTCCCATGCTCCGCCATGATATGATGCAGCAGGAGTATTGAAGGTGCATTTTATTCCAGCCTGAAGCAATTTATTTTGAATTTTCTTGTGGTTAAGAGCAGATAATGCTTCTCTCAGTTCACGTTCTGCTTCCAAAAAGTTGGTTCCATTTTCTGATCTGATGTGTGTTACACTTGCCATGCAGGTGAAGATAACACCATAGTGTTTGATGAGAGTGCAGCTTCTCTTCACCTCAGAATGGCCAAAATAATCCATCCCCACATGTGTGAATGGTGGGTGGTTAGGTTGCAGTCTTTCTTTTGGCAAATCTGCCATCTTTTGTTCCCCTATCTTTCCCCTGTAATGTCTGCAAATAACACAGGAAGAGATAATCTTTGTAGCAGCAGCATTTGTGCAGGTGATCCAGTACTGTTTATGAATTCTGGAAAACAGTTGATTTCTTAAAATTGGAGTGGAGATGTGCTGATCTTTTGTGAGAATGCCTGGATGTTAAATTTCATCAGGCATTGCAACTTTTCTGAGCCTTCCTCCCACTCTAAAAAGCCCATTTTCTAGTTCTGGATCAAGTTTATAAATGTTTTCTTGACTCCAGATGTTCCTCCTTTCAAAGCAGCTATTTCATCACTAAACTTGTCCTTTTGAAAGTACTGAATGATGGCACTTTCAGCAGTGTCAATATCCTAAGGATACAAGCTTTGCATCTCCTTTTCCACTGTGTTCTTTTGTTGAGGTATGTCAAGTCCACTGCTCAACACAGAAGCTAGTATTTATTTTCTCTTCTGAATTAATAACTGCATCATGTTTCTCACCTGGAGAAACCATGCAAGTGAGTCCTTGTAAAGTCTTGTAAAATCAAAATAAATATGTGTTTTGAGTTTGTCAGAATAAAGAAAAAGGTGTTAACCACTCAGCCAAATTTGAATGAATAAAAATAACAACAACTTAATGAAATTAGGTGTCAAAATCAGGTAAAAATAGGCAGTACTCTCAGGGCTGGATGTACGCTGAACCTATCTGGGCAAGTTGAATGAATCTCTATCTGACTGGAATGACATGCAGGAAAAAGCCACAGGTCAGATTCAAACCCTTCTGCAGCAAGGACTGAGCCTTCGCACATGGGGAGGCTGCTCTACCAACTGAGCTAAACGCCGCCCAGTCAGCAGTCTTTCGTAATGCGAAACTGTCACAGCTGTACGATGATATTGCACCAAACAGATGAACACTCGTCCTGTATTCATTAAAGGGGTTGTGTCAGATCACCCTTTGACCACCACAGGAAGTGAAGAAAGTCAATGTCTTATTTTGCCACTTTGACTTGATAAAATATTGCTTTTATGTAAGCGATAACTGCTATAGATTGCTTACGAAACCTAGTCAGAACTCCAAGCAAAGAATTTGTCAGGTCCCTGGAGTAGTTGAGTGACATCCCTTTCAAGCTTGCACCAGTCAAATACTAAATGTAAGGTACTTTCTTAGGATGGCGCATGCCATGGTGTGGGAGGTACCAGACTTTCCTGTCCTACCTTTCCAGTTGGTGTTAAGACTGACTGTAGTCCTCTTTAAATGTAGCAATTTTCTTCAAATCAAATCAAATTTTATTTGTATAGACCAAATTCACAATACAATCTGACACCCTCTGTCCTATGACCTTAGGTCCTTAGGTCCTCAGAAACTCGAACCTCAGGAAGAGCCACAGAGGAGAACTGCACGGCTACGAGAACTGCCACATTCCTTTTCTACCTTTAAAAAACATGTAAAAACCTTTCTCTTTCAAGAATGCTTCCCTGCCTAACAAACTAACAAAACAATGTAAGTGTATGAGGAGGGATCCCTCTCCCAGGACGGACAGACGTGCAATAGATGTCACGTGTACAGAACAAATCAACACAAACATATTGTCCATGCATTTATTATTTCTAGGCTGAATTATTGCAAGTCCTGGTTATCAGACTGCCCCAATAAGTCCCGTAGGACTCTGCACTTTATACAGAATGCTGTGGCACGTGTTCTGACAGGAACCGAGATCAGAGGTAATACTTCTACCATTTTTGCTTTTTGGCATTGACCTGTTCAGAATTTCAGAATACAATTTAAAATACACCTCTTCATGGTCAGGCACTATCATATCTTAAAGCTGGGAAAAATCTCTCAAACTCCAGCACATTATCTCATCAGGGCTGCCTCTTTTTCTCCTCTGTTCTTCTCCCTGTATACCAACAGCTGCACCTTCAGTCATCAAGACCCTGGAATGATGATTGGGTTAGGGAGATTGACCATGTGATGACATGATGACTTAGTGCAGCCGTAACAATTTGGAGCTCAGCGCTCTGAAGATAGTGGTAGTGGCTTCATACTTTGTGAGTCCTTCCACTTCCTGGGAACTATCATCACCTCAAGTGGAACCTGTACCTGTGGATGGATTTCCTGTGTCAGCTGAAAAAGTTGAACCTGCCAAAGACAATGACCTTGTCTCTTCCATTACCATCTGGATGGATAAGGGCAAACTTGCAGCATATCATCAACACCACTGAGAAGATGATCAGCTTTGATATACCATCCCTTTAGGACCTGTACACCACTACTGATGGTGCACCCCTGTGTTTAGATACACCATGGCATCAAGATTCTGATCCTGAGGCACAAACTTTTTGTCCAGTCCTTGATAGATATTAGATAGATATTCTACCAGACCACAGGTTTACTGTGTGTTCATTTTGGTGTTCTACTTAATTATAAAACTATTTGCATTCATGTACAAACCTGATCCTCTTTGTATTTCTTTAGGTGACCACCTATCACGTCTACATGGCTTTACAGAGTGAATGTCATGTGACAGTTACAGAGTCTCAACAGCACCAACTGAGTCCAGACTCTGCCTCCCCTGCACAGATCTTGACCTTTAGAGTGGGAAGCATCAACCCTGCTGTCAAACCTTTTGATATCAGGTAGGAGTGTGACAGTGATTGAGTGTGTGTGTGGGGCTGGCTGTCAGGGAAAAAAAAGCTTATGCCACATCCAAAAAAGCCAAGGTACTTTTCCACTGTTTCCAGGCTCAACTCTACAGAGTATCCAGAGCTCCGAGAAAAGCTCCATGTTCCTATCAGAAACTCTGCCAACGTAGTGATTGGCCACACTATCAGTGAACTCTTCCTAGAAACCTTCAGAGCTCAGGTGGACCTCAATCAACCATACATACTCCCCAGCGGACAGGTACATTACTGCACATGTGCTATTTAGCTAAGCTAATCGCA
Organism: Collichthys lucidus; assembly: GCA_004119915.2. Lineage (NCBI taxonomy): Eukaryota > Metazoa > Chordata > Actinopteri > Sciaenidae > Collichthys > Collichthys lucidus. Next base: position 3,567,188 of record CM014083.1, read on the forward strand.
GTAAAAAATTAATAAGAATGTTTTCTTTGCTTACACAGGAGATAGAGCCCTGTATCGGCTGTATGCAGGTTCCAGCAAACACCAAACTGGTCAAACTTTGCCACGTAGAAGGTGTGTGTGTGTGTGTGCGTGTGCATGTGCGCGTGTAATAATTAATAACTCATCAATTAATGACTATACCTGTGGCTTGTGTGTTCAAGGATCTGACGATGACTCAGAGTGCCAGCAGTGTTTCTGCAGACCCATGTGGTGTCTCTCCTGTCTGGGTCGATGGTTTGCCAGCCGCCAAGACCAGCAAAGGCCCGAGACCTGGTTGTCCAGCAGAGTCCCCTGCCCCACCTGTAGAGCCAAATTCTGTATACTGGACATCTGTATTGTCCGCTGACAACACCCTCCATATAGATCCAAATAGCATTTTTTTTTTACTTTGGAAAAAGCAACATACAGCACCAAATATCTGGAGGGGAAAATGTGGACAGGACACTGAATATTACAGTATACATAGTCTTTTTTTTTTTTTTTTTTTTAAATAAAGACTGACGATATAGCATAATCATATAACAAATTACCGTTATTTTACCCAGTGCAAAAAATACGCTTCCTAGCAATTCTATAATCATGACCTGATCAGTGTACATACATTTCAAAATGTGCTAAATAGCCAAATCAAATGTTATTTACCCCTGCTTATATTGAAATTTAAAGGTCACCTGATTATTCACATGTATGCTCTGAGTAGGGATAGTTAATCCCTACTGATTAATGGTTTAAATTACATTCATACTTGACACTTAATATGTCAGTCAGTGATAATGTTATTCTTCAGTGCAATGATTTTGAGTTGTGTAATGTAGTGTGTAGTGTATTTGTCACTTTTATTTCTAATTTGTTAAGATATCCCTTGAGCAGTTTGATCAGTGGAGCCAGTAGCACCAGTTTTTATCCCAAGTTCTAGAACATGCAAATGCAAGCATGCAAAGTAAATTGGAGACATTGTATTTCTTTTACATGTGAAAGTTTGTTTTCGTTAACGTAAGCTGTGAGATTGTGTGTGCTAAGAATTGTTAAAACATGTTTTTATTAAAGCTCTTGCAAACCATTGTGGATGTTTTTCACTTATGGCGCTTCTCCACTGGCTGGTACCAGCTCGACTCGGTTCGACTCTACTCGGCTTTTTTGCTTTTCCACTACTAAAACTTGGTACCTGGTACCCGGTACCCGGTACCATTTCTAGTACCACCTTTGCCGAGGTTCCAAACGGGCTGAGCCGATACTAAATGGTGACGTAGTCATTATTGCCAAGTGTCGCTTCCGAGTCACTCCCTCACACGATAAAACGACCTCCCAAACTCTTCGTCTTTTTTCTGTGGTCCGCCGCCTTGCTGCTTTCAGCCTTGCTTGATAAGCCACTTGCCGTTGAAATGTGGCAAACAGCCAAAGGCCAAGAATCAGAAATATAATACTTTCGTCCATCTTTCTCTTAAACATATAAACATCTAGTGCTCTCTTCTCTGCGCGCGTGTTAAAGTCAGATACTTCCTGTGTGTGTGTGTTCCGGTCACCATAGCAACTGGTACCTCAACTATTTTGTAGTGGAGAACGGTAGCTCCCAAACCAAACCGTGTCGAGTCGAGTAGAGTCGAACCGAGTCAAGCTGGTACCAGCCAGTGGAGAAGCGCCATTAGACTAGTGTTCAGGTTGCTCTTTGGCAGAACTAAACTGGACATTAGGTGAGGTCTTTAGACTCCATACAAATAAGAACAATAAAAGGTGTTTTTGGCCTGCAAGCAAGAGAGCAAGGCAATATCAACCAAGCACAGTCTGTACATGCCCACAAAGCCTAGTTTTATAAGCCAAAAATAATTCAGATCACCAAATTGACTTTTCCAACCACCAGCAGGTGGCGCTGTAGGTGAGTATGAGCATATGTACGTGTTCAGGCCGTGTCCAGCCGTTGACATTTGGTCAGGATAGGACAATGTATCTACAAATTCTAAGCGACTTTGTGTTTTGTGGCGAGTAGTGGTGAGTGGAACTTTGAGGGGTCATCACGGCCACACCGTTCAGACTTTGGGAAAGTTGTATTCAACTTTTAAAGGGCAAAAATGGCTCCAAAACGCAACTTCCACCCAAAATGGCCGACTTCCTGTGCATCTGGCACCATGGTGTCTATACGCATTTTTGTGCGTCTGGGTATGACACACGCGTGTACTGAATTTTGTCATCCTACGCCAAAGTCACTCCATTTATTTGGCATCTTTGAAAATTTGTAGGGGGCGCTATAGAGCCATTTTCCGATGCAAATGCATGTGACCGCCAAATTATCACATTTTTTCACAGGTGTGACGCACCGGCAACAATCCGAGACTTTTCGCGAATGTTACAGGCACAAAACAAAAACTTTAATGACAGCAACAATACTACTACTGCTTACTTCGTTCACTGCTTGAAAGGGTCGCAAGACTTTGATCTATTAAACAATGTTTCTATAGCTTATAGTTTTTGAAATTTCACTGCATTCTCAGAGCACAGTGTTCTGATGGGTAGTATGAGCTCTTTAAGATATGATGGTGCCTGACTATGAAAAACTTTGTATGCGAGCAGAAGAAGCCAAAATGGGAGAGATGTGATCTCTGATCTTGATTCCTGTCAGTACACGTGCAGCAGCGTTATAGATAGATAGATAGATAGATAGATAGATAGATAGATAGATAGATAGATAGATAGATAGATAGATAGATAGATAGATAGATAGATAGATAGATAGATAGATAGCAGTCTGGTATTTGAATACAATAAAAAGACAAAACAATAGAGAATAGGACAAGGACACTATGCGTCTGATTTTTGCATGTTACATAAATGGGAGAAAGAAATCCTCGAAATTTGTTTCATGTGGACGTTAAAGGACAAATCCTGATCAAAAGCAGCTCCAATATTCTTTACGGTGGAGCTGGAGGCCAGGGTGATCCCATCTAAAGTAACTAATGGCGCTTCTCCACTGGCTGGTACCAGCTTGACTCGGTTCGACTCTACTCGACTCGACACGGTTTGGTTTGGGAGCTACCGTTCTCCACTACAAAATAGTTGAGGTACCAGTTGCTATGGTGACCGGAACACACACACAGGAAGTATCTGACTTTAACGCGCGCGCAGAGAGGACAGCACTAGATGTTTATATGTTTAAGAGAAAGATGGACGAAAGTATTATATTTCTGATTCTTGGCCTTTGGCTGTTTGCCACATTTCAACGGCAAGTGGCTTATCGAGCAAGGCTAAAAGCAGCAAGGCGGCGGACCGCAGAAAAAAGACGAAGAGTTTGGGAGGTTGTTTTATCGTGTGAGGGAGTGACTCGGAAGCGACACTTGGCAATAATGACTACGTCACCATTTAGTATCGGCTCAGCCCGTTTGAAACCTCGGCAAAGGTGGTACTAGAAATGGTACCGGGTACCGGGTACCAGGTACCAAGTTTTAGTAGTGGAAAAGCAAAAAAGCCGAGTAGAGTCGAACCGACTTTCTGCTTCTTCAATTCGAACTCTTTTTATGCGAACGTAACTCTTGTGCAAGTGGCTTCAGCTGTAGCTCTGGCCTTAGCAGCGGCGCTAACCACTGAAAATTTGGAAGAAGAGGGCACCAGGAGCTGGACTTTGATGATACCTTTTCATACTTTTGTGTTGTCTGGGCTTCCATAACTGCAGCAATCCTACTGACAGTATGGCTTTTTACTGTACTGCCCCTCTATGTGTACCTTAGATAAACAACCAGCCAAACTCATTTTCAAGAGCCAGGAAGTGAGCGTGCTTGCTCCTTTAATGACTTTGAACACAGCAGGTAAGTCAGGGTGACAACATTGAATTGTTGAGTTAAACTTTAAAATAAAGATACAAAAATGACTTATGTGAACAACAGGTTCAGACGATTGTTACATGCTGTTGTGTTTTTCTCACTATTTACGCTCTTACACCTTATTTCCTGTGTCTTTTTAACATATAAAATATATTCAAGGCAGAACACTGTTTGTGTTCTGTGTTTCATCTGCACCTTGTTTCAGGAAAATAGAGCCCCAAATGTTGGAGCTTTGGAAAAATTGTATTTTAATGTGTTTAATGTGTCTTACAAAACACTATGATGCAGGCAAAATATTTATTACAATTTTTATGATTTGAAGAGTATAATCGGGTATTAATACTAACCCAACACACGGTTAACACATATTTAGTTACAAATGAATGAGTTTTAATCTCTTGTACCTTTAATCCCTTGTGATGACATTGTATGCATGCATGTGTTTATATAATGTCAAATGTCTTTGATTTATGCAAAAATTATAGTAAATCCAATCCTTACTGAATTAGAATCATCATTTTGTCCTGTGTGACCATGTTTTTCTATAACTTTGAAAAACCATATTGCCACACATATGCCATACATGATGCTGCATGAACAAATCACCAAATACCTACATTATACATGACGCCACAACTTTACTGATAAAGATTTACTACTTGGATGATATGCCCCTTTTGACTTTGATGACAGCAATACATTTAAATAGTTGGAAAGGGTCATGTTTTACCATTCTGTTCATCAGACTTTGCTGTCATCTTCAAAGTGGAATGTTTTCATATTGTTTCTTGATGTAGGATTCCAGCTGCTCATCAAGTCAATCATGTTACCAACCTGTTGCCAGTCATTCTTTGTGAGATTTTCTTTACAGTTCTCTTTTTTCAGCATTTCACAACTTTTCTAGTCCAGTGCCACTGTCCAACATCAAAATCAAAATATGTATATCAAATCCAAAAACAATCAGATTTTTCAGTTTCCTTGTGCTATTTTCAATTAGATATAGTTTAAATCTTTGTATTTGCGTTGTTATTTACATTTTACACAGTGTGACATTTTTTTGGAAACAGGGCAATTTTCAGGCAGCAACATAAAAGATACTATCAGGTTGTATTATGAAAAACCCAGTGTTTCTGAAGTTTGACTCACTCTGGACTAAAAGGCAGGATATGTCGCTCTCTGCTGCACAGATTTTACCATTTCTTTTAAAAATTCTCTTACAAATCCCCAAACTTTATAGGGGTGAAATAAAAAATAAATCACTGTAGTGCCCATATAATATTTTTCTTGACTGTCTTGAATATCTGTAGTTGGACTTCAAAATGTTGTATCCTCCTATATTAAAATGGCACATCTGCAACCAGACAAAATTCATGCTGATGATTTTGCCAACTCAAAAGTGAGTACTGTTTCCAGTAATTACATAGTGAAAAACTGTGACAAGGCAACAGTGGAGTAAAATGGAGCATAGTAATGTAATGTGTAATGTAATGTACACCATTTTTAATCTGTCTTTTAGTCAACTGTTCATTGGCCTTGATATACATAAGCTTCAGAATTCCATCTCAGATAACTATTTATGTTATGTTAAGTTCATCTGCCAATGTGTGGTAAGAGCAATCCATAACAAAGATGTATAAATTATTCTGTCCACTTTATCAACTTCATCTTGTTGTCATTTGTCATCCCAAGTATCCTACATCCACAATTTTGTCAGATGTTTGTGTGTTTGACCCATGAACTGCTTCCAGCTTCACTCCTGAAACACACAATAAAATTAGTCCATTAAAACAAGGTTATTTGGCACATAAACTATAAAGCAAATATCTAATGGTAACCAATGAATGAAAAAGTTAAATTCAATTCAATTTTATTTATGTAGCGCCATATCATCAAACAAAAGTTATCTCATGACACTCACTACACTCATACTCTTTATATTATTATTTACAGAGACCAACAATTCCACTATAGTTGCCTAAACTCCAGTGATTAGGCAGTGTTTACACATCATGTTGTGATACTAGTGGTTATTCAGTATTAATAGTATTGATTTAATTTCATACAGTACATTACAACAAAATTAAATATTTTATAAAAATGTATTATACAGTATAGACATGAATGTTACATTAATGGACTGGAAGCTGTGTGTATTCTAAGGTGGTTAATGTGTTAATGTTAATGTGAGGTGTATACAGTGTAATTGTTCCATGTGAAAGAAAACTGGTAAGTAGGCAGGTAGGTAGTAGCAGTATACTATGAAGTGTCTCTACAAATGATCAGAATTAAGAGCACAGATCAATACCAGCATACTATAGATGCTTATAAGGACTGAGATCATGACTATTCACAGTTATGATATAATATGAGAGAGTCAATGGGTCAATGTTGACCCATGTTTTACCATGTGTCTGATCTGGATAAACATTATCTTTGTTGATCTACTTAACTTGCTTGCTGTGTTGAGCGAGCATAAAGGTTGTTAAGCTCATCTAACAACAAGCCATCACTGTTTGGTAGTCCAACCAGCCTGCGTATCACCAGATCTAAAAGCATTTACATTTAGTTATTTAGCTGACGCTTTTATTCAAAGCAACTCACAGAAAAGGGAACAATCGTGGTATAGTGTGATAAGAAGCGTTAGTGCAGCAATGAGTGATAGTGACAATTCCTAAGGAGTAGATTTGTCATGTAGTGCTAGGAGAGAAGGTATTCTCTGAAGAGCTGGGTCTTCAGGAGTTTTTTAAAGGTAGGGAGGCACTCCCCTGCTCTGGTAGGAACTGGTAGTGCATTCCACCAACGGGGAACAACAAACAAAAGCATTGCCTTCAGCAAGAGGTAGTCCTCTTGCTTCATTCATGGCTTCTGGTAATTGAACGTCATGATCTGTTTATGGGTGGTGACACTGTCGATGTTGGTGTTTATGTAGTCAAAAACAGAAAAGGCATAGGTATCAATGTCAATACACACTGCAGTCTGTGTTTTCAAACCAGGATCTTGTCTCCTCTGGTTGGAGATGTCAAACTCTGATCATTTTATGGACTTAAGTCTTTCTGAGTCAGTCACTAAACAGATCCGGATATTACGAGTCAGTTAGTCAGAACATATAAATTCTACCAGTGAAACAGAAGCGCCACTGTCTTGGACTACAAATAGGCTAAATAAATTCACATTTGAAAACTGTTCCTCAAGGAGGGCAGTCTACTGTTTGTGCATTTGAACTTTTGAAGCAGGAAATAAAACTTTGCATTTTAATCTTATTTAAAAATCTAACTATTAGACTGTAAGTAGTTTCAAATATTTATATTTATTTATTTGTGCTGGCATGATATTCAACTAACACACATGCATTGCTTGTGAGTAAGCTACTAGGTTAAATGCCACTTCAGACACCAATCCCTAAAATCCACCCAAGTCTGGATCTGCCTTGTTTCGTCATAATAGCAGGACTTCTGGCAGCTACTTAGGTGGGACAGATGGACTGGGACATGTTGTAATGAAATTGTACAGGTTAAAAGAAGAGTAGTGAATGATGCAATTATTTTAATTTGTATATGTGGCCCGATGTTAGGCAGGTGTGGGACAGTAGGATCCAGGTTAATGGAGACTACAGACTTGTTAATTTTGGATCAGTTAGAGGATCTGGGTGAATGATTCGGAAGAATCATGATTTATAAACAACTTCTATGGTGGGGCAGAAGAGATGCTGATGAAATTTGGTACAGTCTTCAGTCTACAGTCTTCAGGCTGATGTGGTTGACATCACCAATAACAATAAAGGCTGCCTTGAGATGTTACGTTTGTTGTTTGGCAGAATGCAGAATGCAGTTCTTCCATGGCATGTTTAGCATTAGCATAACGGGAAATATGTGCTGCAGTCACAACAGTAGATAAACTCCCCAGGCAGATAGATGGTCCACACTTAATGAGATGAGAAACTCTAGGTTAGCAGAGAAATGCCACAATGTAAACATTCTAAGGAAACATAGTTGTAGAATGCTCATGCAGATTAAGACATTAATGAGTGATTTGTAATGACTAATCAAGCTGTGGGTTTGTCAGCACAAATGATATCTTTTAGCACTAGAAAGGGCTTCCAAAAAAGGCCTGCAAACACTGTCAGCAGCTATGTGTAAAACTGTAGTATCTATTGCCACGTTCGGCAAGTGTAACATACAAAATATACTCTAAAGTCATGCTTTGAATTTGTGTATAGCTGGAAAAATCGCTTGGATTATTGTTGTGCCAACAATAGCCCCTTAGATTATGTGTACATATATCCAGTATACTTATCCAGCCAGCAGTGCTACTGCAACTACAATGTGAGCAGGGACAACTCAAGAATGTTTTCTTAGAACTGGAACCTGATTGGACAAAGAAAATGTTGTCAATGTCTATACTGATACCCCCCCCCCCCCCCACACACACACACACACACACACACTTCACCCCCCAACCCTCTGTCTTTCCACCAGCTGCTGCTGTCTGACAGGCTGATGATGACTGTGTTTTTTCCCTTCCTTGTTTCAAAGTATGCTGTAGCAGATGGCCTGGAGAGGCAGAGTGGGGGAATGTGTTGGAGAGGCTGCTGGGGAATGTGCCAAGTGTGTGTGTGTGTGTGTGTGTGTGTGTGTGTGTGTGTGTGTGGTTTCAATTCGCGTGCCTTCTCACTGCCCTCTGCCCTTCATGGCGCCAGCTCCACTTCCCCTCCACTCTAAACATCTGGTGTCTGGGACTTTGAGAACACACAAAACACACACACACACACACACACACACACACACACACACACACATGCCGGCATGCACACAGGGAAGGCAAGCAAACAGGGAAAAAGCTCTGAGCACGTTTACATCTGAAAGAGCAATAGTTCTTAGTGTGAAGCTGAATGTGAGAGCTGTACAATGTGACTGTGTCTCATAAAATGAAACCTTTGAAATAAATCTAGTTAGTTTAACCATAAGAGTGTTTAAAATTATTTTGTTGAAATGGTCAAACAGTGAAGCTGAGCTAGAGCAAACTGTGGAAGACTTTCCAGTGCACAAAACTCACAGAATGTCTTTAAAGGAGGTGAGTACTACACAGAGTACAACCACAATGTTGCCAAGCAGCATAGTGTGTGTGTATTGTTTATACATTTGTGTCGGTTATTATATACACACATTTTAATTTGTGTAGCCTAATAATTCTTGTTACATTTTGTTTCCATTTCTTAGTCTTTTTAAATTCTCTTTTGTCCTCTTTCCTGGTTAGTTCTAGTGAGGTCATTCTAAATCATTTAATGTCCAGAATAGCCTGTATGGAAATGACTGCACCAAACCAAAATCTGCCTAAATCAATCAAAGTTTACTCTTAACAAGGGGAGGATTACCTGTAATATAATGATTCACATGGTACATTGAAGAGAATGTACATTTCCACAGAGCTGAGCATGAGTAAACAACAACGTTCCTGCTTGTCATTCACTGATTAATTCATTAATGACTAATTAAGACAATATACTGATTTATCAAGACAACATTTTAAGTCAAGGACTGTGTGGTCACAGCAAAGCTTCTTATATTGATCAAATATAATTATAAATCAGGGAAAATTAGAAATAAAGATCTTTATCTTTGAATGAGTGTAGTCTCACCTTCCTCTTTTTGCTTCTGCCCTCTGCCTGCAGGGTTCTGGTACACTGTTCTACACACTGAGAGAAGCTCAGATTGTTGTGGTCTGTACTGTAGTCCAGCTCAGCCAATTGAGCCAGAGACAGGATGTAGTTGCAGGCTATACGTAATATTGCCAGCTTGGAAAGCTTCTGCCCATAGGAATAACATGGCACCTGGAGAGAGAAATGAATGGAGTGAGCTGGGCAGAAGTTTTTTTTATGTGATCTGATCTGCATGCTGCCATTTAACTGTAATGGAAAAAAGGAGAAGAATGATGGAAGATCTGTGGAAACCAGATAAACCTGTCGGTAAAAACAACAGCTTTTAAACTAAACCAGAGCAGATTTGATTTATTTAAATGTGATTTATTTATTTATGTAATTTAATTCCAGGGGATGTTCATTGCTTTTCACATAAATACATATGTATACAGTACAAATGCATGTTCATCAAGATAAGCTCAGTGTTTAGCCTGTTTGCTAGTCTGAGATTGTAAATAGAATGAACTATACTGTATATTTTCAGCAGAATAAAGAAATAACCCAATGCAACAACACAGCTGTTTCGTGTCAATTTTGGATGACAGTGGCATTGGAAAAAGATTTTAACCAAGACTGTACAATAATAAAAGATAACAATCTCAGAACTGAGATTAACCATTTCTACAGCACCTGTTTAGATAACTCATTGATTTATAAAAAAAATCTGCTCTGTCTGCTGTAACCATGAACAACATAACCATAATAAATGTTTGGGACAAACAAGAAGTTTTAATGTGGAAATAACTATGCTAGATTTGTTTAACAATACCTTTATTGTTAGTATATCAACCTTTTTTATTCAATGTTGTGGGAGACAAACTGGGTGGTAAGATAACTACTGAATGAGTGTGCAGTATTACTTATATGACTAATACAGTAACAAGTACACCATGAATTTAGCTCAGAAGAATACAGCAGACCCACTTCCCCTTTCTATGCTGAATATGCACTTTAACCTTCAGGATGGCAAATTGCATTTTTCTCACTTAATCTGTCCTATTTAGCATGGTCACTAGCATTTGTAGTTCAATGGCTTCTTGTTTGACAGCAGTTAATTTGGTGCAATCAGTGTGGACGGGGGAGTCTGACCTGCTTCCTCAGGGCCTCAAATGCAGCACTGATGGTGTGGACACGGGTCCTCTCTCGGGCGTTGGCTAGTAGCCTCCTGGTCTGCTGGATGGCTTTGACCTCTGGAAGACGCCCAGGTCCCTCATCACTCATTCCAACCCGCTTCCTGGGTGATTCCTGAAAGCAGAAGATAAGCTCATTATAGACTACTCCAGAGTACGTAATTACTTTGTGAATTTTACATTTTTTTCTGAAATAAATAAGAGCATGTGGAGTGAAGGGATGGCAGCACATTGTGAGCATTTTTCCACATTAAAGCATAACATAACAAACAAGCAGCACCTCCGTCACAGTGAAATGGCGCCAACACAGAAGCCCCAAAAAACTGCAGTTCCTCAAATGGCCACTTGAGGCTGGCTACAAAAAAAATCTCTGTAAGCTTATTATTAATGGACCTGACCATGATTAGGAGAACACTAAAATAAGAAAGGTACAAAAGTACAAAAAACAACAGGAATCAAATTTATCTCCAAAGCAATATTCAGTTAGAAGCTATAGAAGTACTGAAAGCTGAACACAGCATGACTTTTTATTTTTTTAAAGAGCCTTTTCTGTAGCCACACAGCTGTATAGACAGGGATGAAACTGTAACAGGTTGCAGGATCTCAGCTGCACAACACAGCTATCCCCTGGTGTGGGAGCGTGCCATCATGTCACAGCTTGGCACAACATAGCTTAAGCATACTGGCCCATGGAAAAACCTGTCAGATCCAGAAGGCAGCTTTAATTTCCCATTTTGTTTTGCAATTTTGTTAGAAATTAGTTATCTCACTAGGCTGGCAGAATGTTTTTTAGTAAAGCCTGGTTAAACCAGATTTTTAGCAGTAAGATCATAACAGAAACCAGGGAACCAGGAGGCATCATACTGCTTGAAACAGGATAAGACAGGTTAGACAAGGACTGTTCAATCACAGTTTTAAACTACTTTCACTCTTGGTTTTCAAAGATATTGGCCAGTTTTTAATTAATTAATTTTAATTAATAGGTCATCAGCATCTTAAATCCCATTTACTTGGAGGCCTGTAGCTAGCAGTTTAACAGAATAGATTTTATTTTTCATTTACAGAATGGCACATTAGTGTTGATAATTGATGAGCTATTGCCCATCCCTAATTAGCACAGCAGATTAGAAAAATTAGCTCTATAAGAGACTATATGCATTTAATTACAGCTGTACAGCAACAATAATTGTGTAAGTAATAATTATTGTCATTACTAATCTATTCATATGTTTTTTTAGTTAATCCATTAATTAATTTATCAAATCAGCCAATCCACACACTGGATGAACAATCAATACTTTAGAGGTTAAATTTAAACCATTAATAGATTATCAAAATTGCTGTTGATTGACCAATTGTTTAGCCGATTAATTGTTTCAACACTTATTTCAAAACATATATATTTCGTAAGTAAAACTCAGAACAAGTTACACACATTCACCTTAGGTGACTGGACCTGGGCCTCCATGTGTTCGTGACACTGGGAAGTTCCGGTGACAGGCAGAGCTGCAGTTTGGCCTGACAGAGAGGGCTCCAGGGAAAAGACCTGGTGCCTCGGTGAGAGGCTGTGGCTGCTACTCGTTGATGATGACAGAGGGAAAGTGGAGCATAGGCCTAGTTTGAGTCTGTTGGACAGAGGCTGGGAGATGGCGGTGGGCCAGTGAGAGATCTCCGAGCTAGAGAAAGGAGAGGCAGGTAACTGGGACAGTTTGGAAGTGATGGCAGGCAGGTTAATGCCAATTCTCATGTCTATGGCACCACTCTGAGCTGGCGCCATGTTGCCTTCTGGTAGTCCGGACAGAATTCCTGTAGTACTGGCCATTGCCTTCTGTGACATCATTAGCTGTCTCTGTAGTGGAGCCAACCTACTGACATTACATCCCTCTGTCTGGCTGTCATCTATCGAGTCCAAATCAGACATGTCCACTGCGTAGGTTTTCATCCTCTCCGGCTCAGGGTTGCTGAAAAGCCTTTTAGGCTCTCGAGACTTCCTTTTGAACTTCTTAGTGCCTGGCACAGTGATCAGCACTGGGTCTTTGTTAATGGATCTATTCCAGGTATTACTCGGTGGATGAGGGTTCTTCATTTTGCAACAATCTAACTCAGCAAGCTAAAGGGAAACAATTTTTAACAATACATTTAATTTAAACTACATTACATACATACATCAACTTTGCTAAATGAACAACAACTAAATGAACTGAACTCAAATTGAAAGCCTTTACCTTAAGTGTTCAACAAAATGCATTCCACAAAATTAGTCACCTTTTTCAAATTTCCACATGCTGGAGTAAAAGTGTGTAAAAAAATTCAAAGGAGACAATGACACAACTTCTGATCCCAGTCTATGTGAAACTTTCCAATTTAGGATGTACACATCACCAGTATAAGCTGTGTTCAGTAATAATAATCTAAACCCTATCTTTCTGTAAAACTTTTGCAACTAAAAGCTGCCAACTGTGTAACACAAGCTGTTCCACTGCACTGACAGAAGCTGCACAGTTGTATGTGTGTGTTACTTTAACTTTACAAGCAGGTTTTCTGTGGCTCCACTCTGTCTGCATAGCAGCATCCTGAATAATCCACATTAGAACAAAAAGCTGTGTAACATCTGCTGTTCTGCACGAGTCGTCCCATTGGATCTAGACTTGCAGATTGCTTTTCCTCCGCGTAAAGGTTTTTTTCTGTGTGAGTTGTCCAGAATGAGGGTTACAGTCGAGCCGTCTGAGTGTGGCTCCAGTCAGTCTGCATAGCAGCACTGAGAATAACCCACACTGATACACACACCGTGCATAGATGGGCTGCAGTGGAGCTGCAGCTGCTGAACAGAATAATGGGAACAGCACATGAACAGGATGGCAACTCTTTAGAAGCAAAATCACAAATCCTCACAGACCAGTCACGTTTTTAAAGCAATTGGGGAAGGCATAATCTTATTTATAAAATTATACAAAAAATTACGAAATGACAGTGTCAACACGTTCCAAACGCAGCTTAATATATTCACAATTTAACAATGCTCCAGCAGAGCTACATGAAAAGTGTCACCTCACAGCAGGCAGCATTAAAGGGAGAACTGTCCTCTACTATTCCAGGATGATAATGTCCCCTTCATGCTGCCCCGATACCGATACATCCCGTAATGAAGCAGGATCCGTTCAAGAAGAGAGCTCCAGTATCGCGCTGCCGTCACTTTAAGATGTGCAGCGGATAGGCTGACACTCAGTGAGTTTGCTCCACGGGTTTCATTGGCTACAGTAAGTTAGTTGTCATCTAGATATTAATACTGGTTAATTAGCCCACTAGTGTGTCTGAGTTGACCCCGATAGTTTTCGGTCCGCTCTTTGTTTCGGGATTCTGCTTCTCCGTTTTTCTGGAAACAACCGCGCGTACAGCGTTCAGCCTGCCGTCAGAAGACAGAACAGATAGCTAAACGTAACAGAGGGAGCAAAGGGGGATAACTGTGCTGGCGTCAGTCTGGCTGGAGCTGTGTGTGTGTGTGCGTGTGTGTGCGTGCGTGTGTGTGTGTGTGTGTGTGTGTGTGTGTGTGTGTGAGAGAGAGAGGGAGAGAGGGAGAGAGAGTGTGTGTTTAACAAACGCTGTCAGAAGGTTAGCGAACGTTTCGTAATGATTGTTCAGTAAAGTTGGTTTCCGGGACCGAGAATGTTTATAGCTTACTTGTTTAAAAAAACGGTTCACGACGGCCATCACCAGCCAAGCTATGCGGTCAGTCCTCATCTCAATTCACCCACTGTTCATTGCTGCGGCAACAGTGCCATTTGACCGCACCAGGCGTCCCTTTGCTAGCCTTAACTTCTTTCAGGTCGGTGGAGAAACCTTAAAGTAATAAATGGCAGATACAGCGCTTTAGTGACACAGTGACACTTTTATCACTATCACTAACAATCACTAACACTGCTACCAATAGCACCATATTACATACTAAATACCAAATGTACATATAAAGGAACACTGAGTAACTTTATGAGTAACACTGACAGCTAGTGGTTAAAATGGGTTTTGCAGTTTAAATTCATAATATTGGACAGTCGTCTCCCCCCACCCCCTCCTGCCCGGACTCTAATCTCACACAAATTGCCACTGCCAGATTAAAGACACTGAACCTTCATGAGCACAGTATGGTTTATTTAATGTACAAATTCTTACTTTTAAGTCAGACTTCAGTCTGAGCTGCAGAAGTTTAATTTGGTTTGTGGCCATTTGTTTGAGAAAGAGAGAGAAAGAAAGAGACAGGCAGACAGAGGGAAAGAACTGACAGAGGAATAAAACATTACTTTATAATTGTTTCACAGTGTTTATGGTCAGCAATAGACAGTAAAAAATAAAAAAGGAGGTTGTCTCCACCTACAGGTTCTGAAGAGCCATTTGAAGCCTCAGTGTGTGTGCTCTGGTCATTACTGTCTTGGCAGTGGCTGACTCTACCTAATTTGAGCTAATCCAAAAATAGGCAGAGGTGAAGTGTGGGGGGAACTAGGTGGCGGCATTATTGAAACACGGCCACTTGGCTCTCAACTACTAAGGCTAAGAAGTTAGGCTACATGCTAGCCTGCGTAGATAGCCGGTTGTGCACAGTTTTTGCTCAGTTGTTCCTGGCCAGTACCCCCTGTACACCCTGCTTATTTACTTAAGACAAGTTAACCTGAAACAATACAATACAACTTTTCTGTCCTTTTTCAAGCTTTATTTTTGACAGAGACAGCTGAGTGTGACAGGAATTTGGGGAGAGAGATAGGGAACGACATGCAGCAAAGGGCTGCAGGTCAGAGTCGAACCCTGGGCTGCTGAGCCTTTATACATGGGGCAGATGCTCAACTGAGCAACTGAGCTAATCAACACCCAAAAGCTTTATTTTTAAATAAAATGTATCTATTACTGAGATTACACTACACAAGGTTAAATACGGTTTAGCGTTTTGTTGAATACAGTATATAAGGCCACGTTCAGACAGGGACAGGGCAAACCGGTGGTGGTGGGGCGAGGGAAGTGGAGGTGGGTTGCTGTGGGCGTGTCTATACCTGCTGAATGTAACCGCTGTGAAACAATCAGGAAATAACTTTTTATTTAGCTAATTAATGTAACTCAGACTCTATGTAATAAGGCTGACTAACTCCCCAACACCTACTCTTACTGCTTGCCTTTCATATAAATTAAGGACACAAACCACTGTGCTTTAAATCCAAATTATCCTGCATCAGGTATTTATTTATAAACAAAACAATTTGAAAATAACGTAAAAATAATGTCAAGGGGTGGCGAGGATGAACAGCAGCGAGGGAAACGATGGGGGAACAAAAGGCCTCAGATGTGTGCCATCCTTCTGGGAAACTGCAGCCAGCACGGGTCCCACTCTCGTCGACTCCTTCAACACATTAAAGTATCTAAGTGTCCATGCCATCAGTATTTTTGGGTAAAATTAGCGCTAGCAAAGGAAAAAACTAACATGACGATAGCATTTCACAATTTGAATTAGCATGGTTATCATTAGCAGGAACTAGCGACTCAATTTACCACTAAACTTGACTGTAATAATACATCACAATACATATTTACCTGGGAAGATGAATTCTAAGTAATATTTGGAAAGAACTTTTCGTCAGCTCCAATTAAAATATATTTTTCATACAAAACTGTTGGCACTGTTTTGTTGGCAAAAAGAAAAACACTCACAGACATTTTCGGACCCAGCAGGCAAAATCCTGCCCCTCAAACAAACAACAGACGCCTATTGGCAGGCAAAACATTAAACAACCAATGAATGAAAACAACTGAAAACCAGGTTCGATCTAAACCTGAACAAACGCTATTCAACCTAACATGAAAGGTGTGATGCATTCACAGACCATAGTAAATATAAACTTCACTTTTGTTTTAAGGCAACTGCATCTATTTCAGTTATATATTTGATCCCATTACCATTTTAACATTAAACATAAAAATACACATTAGCATGTTGGTTGTAAAATAGTTTAAACTCATATTTCAACCACGGGGCTACACCCTCCCCCTTCTGATGGTGTGCATGTCCCAATGACACTTTCTACTTTTCTTAAACTTTGGAGAGTGGGGCTCTTCGTCATCATACAACACTTTGGTTGAATCTAGAGTGTCCAACTTGAGTTGAATGACCATACCATGATGCACAATAGTCACTGACTCACTTGAGGGATAACCAGGCTTGTCATAGGTCAATCTCCTGACTGGTTTTGGCTCTCTCTGATACTTTCGAATATGGGATGGCTTTTCACTCTGGGAGTTACTGGACAGCTTGTTACTCTTTTCCTTGTATGATGACTTTTCACAGCAGCAAGATTTGTCATTGCTTGACTCTTCACTGTCAGACTTTTCCCTGTTAGAATGGGTGGAGCTTGCTCCCCCTTCTAAATCCTGTGCATCATCAGGGTCATCATTATTATCATCACTGTTGTCAACTGTGTCAGATGCTGATCCAGAAGGTAGATGGTTATCAGACAAACTTTCACTCTCAGTCTCTGTGGTCTGCTGACTTTCCAACATTTGAGAGCACTCCTCCTTTTGAGTCTCATTCTCATCCCTTTTAGTGTTTCGATGGGATGTCAGTTCTCTCCGGATTCCTTCCACATCCAACTCTTGGATGATAGGGTAAGTTTCATCCTCAACATCGGATGATGCTGTGTCACTTTCCGCAGCTATGACTGTAGTTTTCCTTGAGTTTTGATTGGATCGGGGGTGAGTTGATCTAGTGACAGGTCTTCTCCTCACAGACTCTGTCTCATCAGGGGAATCAGACATTCTCACCAGATAACCGATGGGCAGAAGGTGGTCTCGGTGGAGCGTTTTGTGTCCACCTGAGCCATACTCTGGCTTCACCCTGTATACAGGCAGATTTGGCAACTTCTCCACCACAACATATGGTGTTGATCTCCATATGTCTTGTAGTTTATGTTATCCCTTGAATCCCAACTCTTTGGTCATAATGTTTTCAAGTGATTCTTTGTAGCTGCATTAAATGCTAACTGGTAGGCAGCATGCAGGTCTTTTCTCATCTTTGTGACATACTGTTGGTAAGAGGCCTCATCCTTTGGTATCTGGTGTGATACCAAAACAGATGTCAAAAGGCAACCTGGCTTCTCTTCCAAACATGAGACAATACGGTGAGTATCCAGTTGCATCGTTTCGCGTACAGTTGTATGCGTGTACCAGTTTACTGATGTGCATCTGTGTGTGATATGTGTGATCTAGCATCGCCAAGAGCGTCCGATTAAATCTTTCTGGTTGAATTCAATTCAATTCAATTCAATTTTATTTGTATAGCCCAAAGTCACAAAGTACATTTGCCTCGGAGGGCTTTACAATCTGTACAGAGAATGACACCCTCTGTCCTTAGACCCTCGGTTCGAGTGAGGAAAAACTTGCCCACAAAAAACCTTTTAACAGGGAAAAAATGTGGAAGAAACCTCAGGAAGAGCCACAGAGGAGGGATCCCTTTCCCAGGACGGACAGACGTGCAATGGATGTCACGTGTACAGGACAATCAACATAAACATTTTGTACAGTTACAATGACTTACAGAATGACAATGAATGATAAAGTGACCACAGTAGTAGATATAGTAGTATTAGTAGTAGTAGTATTGAGCATCACCTTGTGGGTGGTATGGAGATGGTCGAGACTTTCGGATTCCTAACATGGACAAGAACTGCTTGATCAGTCGGCGCTCAAAGTCTCTGCCCTGATCAGAGTGTATCCTGGCAGGCAGTCCATAGTGCACAAAGTAGTTCTCCCACAACACTTTTGCTACAGTGGTGGCTTTTTGATCCCGTGTTGGAAAAGCCTGTGCATAACGGGTAAAATGATCGATCACCACCAACACGTTAGCAACACTTTTGGAATCAGGCTCAATCTGCAGGAAATCTATACAGACTAGATCTAGGGGACCATTGCTTGTTATTTGATTTAATGGGGCAGCCCGTTGAGGGAGCGTCTTACGGAAGATACATCTTCCACATGTGCGGATGTACTGCTCAACCTCAACTGTCAAACGTGGCCAGTAGAATCTGTCTGTAATCAGTTCAGTGGTTCGATCCACTCCCATGTGTCCATACTTGTCATGCAATGACCTCATTACCATCCTCCGATATCTTGTTGGCAAGACGAGCTGTCTGGTTTTGGATGCACATAGTTTCTCTTTTACTCGATACAGTATTCCCTCTTTTGCCTCCAACTTTCTGATTTGCCGAAGAAGCAAGGTAGTCTCTGGTGGATCGTCTTTAGAATGTGTGACTTTCTTTTGGTTTTCCAATGCCTTTTTTATGGGTCCAATTATTGGATCCATTTCCTGTGCTGTCTGAATGTCTTTTGGAGTCAGCTGGTCGATTGAGTTCATGCTGAGATTCACTGGGAAAGCATACATTTCGGGTACTGCTGTTGCAGGGGCTCCAAGCTGATCCACAAATCTGTCAGGCACAACTGCAGCTTCTCTGACACAGGCTCGTTTGCAGAGAGCTTTGATGCCAGTAGGTGGAATGCTAACCCACTCTTCATTCTCTTCTGGAGTGTACTGTCGAGACAACAAATCAGCATCAGTATTGTGATGCCCAGGACGATATTGAACTGTGAAATCATACGTGTCGAGGGCAGCAAGCCAGCGATGTCCCACAGCACTCAGTTTGGCGGATGTCAACACATATGTCAATGGATTATTGTCTGTTCGTACAGTAAACTTGGCACCATAAAGATACTCATGGAACTTGTCTACAACAGCCCACTTCAACACCAGAAACTCTTACTGGTGGACTGGATAGTTGCGCTCTGAGTCTTTGAGTTTTCGACTGGCAAAAGCCACAGGTCTGAGACCTTCAGGATGTTCCTGGTTCAGTGTGGCGCCTAAGCCATTCATGCTGGCGTCCACATGCAAAATGTAGGGCTTAGGAGGGTCAGCGAATGCTAGTACTGGGGCCTCGAGCAGACAGTCTCGGATTTTGTCAAAAGCTGCTTGACAGGCTGGAGTCCACCGGCTCTGACACCTTGTAGTAGACTTTGTTGGGGTCAGGTTTCCCTTTTGCCTTTGCATCATGCCAAGTGGGTGGATAACCCTTGGTGAGCTCGGAGAGACGGCGTACTATGGAAGAATAGTTTTCAATGAGCCTCCGATAGTAGGTGCAAAATCCAGTGAAAGACCTGAGAGATTTCAGATCAGTGGGCACTTGAAAGACTGGAAGTCTTTCACTACGGCCACCTTCTCTGGATCTGTAGAAATCCCAGCTGCTGACACGATATGACCCACATACTTGACTTGAGGCTGACAGAACTGACACTTGTCGATGGAGACTTTCAACCCAATCTCTTCCAATCTGTCCAAGACCTTGAACAGACGCTGCTCATGTTCTTCGAGTGTTTTCCCAAAGATGATTATGTCGTCGAGGTACACAAGGGCCTCAAGGAGGTGCATGTCGCCAACAGCTTTTTCCATTAAACACTGGAAGGTCGCAGGCGCTCCAGTAATTCCTTGGGGCATTCTCTCAAACTGGTAGAAACCAAGGGGACAGATGAAGGCTGTCTTCTCTTTGTCCTCCACAGCCATTGGTATCTGATAATAACCGCTCCGCAGATCCAGTACCGAGAACCATTTGCTGCCGGTCAGGGAGTCCAAGGCATCATCGATGCGGGGCATTGTGTACTGATCAGGTATGGTGCAGTTGTTGAGTGTTCTGTAATCAATACAGATCCTGATTTTTCCATTCTTTTTGCGCACCACCACAATCAGTGAGGCGTAGGGGCTATGCGATTCTTTTATGATCCCAGAAGCTAACAGCTCCTGGATCTCTTGGATGTCTTCTCACGTCATCTATGTCTCCTGGTGCCAGCCGTCTTGACCTCTCTCTGAAAGGTCTGGGATCAGGCAATATGATGTGGTGCTCTTCCCCTTTTGCCAAACCTACATCCCACTCATGCAGCGAGAACACATTTCGCCTCTCAGATAACTTCTGGCTTAACCGACTCTCCCACTCCTTGGGTATAGAGGAATCTCCAAAATCAAAGAGGTCTGGATCCACAGTGTCAGCTGGTAGATTGGAGTGTTCTTAAGATAGGACTGGGGTCACTGTATCCACTGCATACATTTCTGCAATTACGGTTCCCACTGGTATGGAGGTTTTTTTTTTAGTCTCATTCTGAAGGAGCACAGTGAAACAGTTGTTGTCTATGGTGGCATTTGGGAGCACACCTGGCTGGACCAGCACACCTGCGGGAAGTGATTGCTCAGTAGGTGCATCAATCAGCACAAGATCATTGGTCAAAGGGGTTCGTCTCTCTACCTGGCAGGTAGCATAATATTTTGCACCTGGAGCGATGGAGAGGGGTCCAGGACCTTTCCATTTAACCTGTCCCAAGATTTCATCTGTAGCCGGCTGCTGTGTCTGGGCTCTGACTGGGGCATAGATGGGCTGAATGGTGCGAGCAACAATGTGCTCACTTTGTGCTCTTATCCCGGCCAGCTCCCATAAATGCTGGAACAGCTTGGTATTTGTGCCAACGAGCACAGGGACTTGGTCAGATGACCTTGGTTCAGGACAAATCAAGGCCAGCACCTTCACTGGCCCAGAGACTCCTGTCATCCTTTCTGGAAACTCCATATCTACCTCTACATAGCCTCTGTAGGGGTAAGAGGAATCTGAGTCAGATAAGCCCCAGAGTACCAGACGTGTCAGAGGTTTAATGGGAACATCAGACAAATGTTCTTTATACCAGCTCTCAAAGATGATTGTCACATTAGACCCACTGTCAAAGAGAGCTTCAGATGACACTTCATTAACTTTGATGGTGTGAATAGAAGATTCACCTACCAAATCTGGAGGAATATCAGGGTCATGTTTAAGGACTTCCATCTTTCGTGTCCTAACAACATGCTGTTCTCCAGATGCAGGCTTTGGATTCTCTTGAGCAGCTTCTAGAGCTCCACGAACCAAACGTTTGAATTTGCTTATGACTTTCTGGGGGTTTTCAGGTAATGTGCATCGTGTCACAGTGTGTCCGTTTTCTCCGCATTTATAACAGAAAGACGATGCTCGGACAGGCGCAGGTCTGTGATTTGAAACAGCTCTGTAGTGACTTGGTTGTGTCTGGTGGGTAGAATCAGACATTTGGTTAATAGTCATTACACTAATTTTACTTTCCAGGGCTTTAACCTGCTTTCTCAGTGCTATAACATCACTGTTTGACACTGTTTTCTGTGGTTTCTTTCCCTGTGGATTATGTGTATGGCCTGCAGTGGGCGGCGGGTGTGGATTGCGACCCTCAGCCAGCTGAGCCTTAAGTTCCAGTATCTGAGCTTGCAAGTCATTCTCAGTGGATGAGTCAAACTCTTTTCCTCTCTCAGCTTGTACTGTTCGTACCTGCAAGCGGCGATTAGGTGCAGCTTGTCCCTGTCTAGCAGACTGGTGGTGTTGTGGAGAAATTGCTGAAGTCAAAGGTCAATGGTGAGGTCAGGAAGGAAGAAAGTGTTCAGGAGCCTCTGATGTCTTATGCTGTATTATTTATTGACACTTGGCCAAGGAGAATTAGAGACACTCTCAAAGTACATCTGAAGTGCTTGAGTCGGTCTCACATTCTGACGAACTCATGCTGGAGGTTACACTTTAAACCCTCATAGATGACGCGACAAATTCTTTACGCCCAAAATAGTCAAAGGGAAAGCATTTACCCATGTTCGAGTTCACCTTCAACATATTCTAGTCTGGAGACACTGTTGTCTGTTCATGCTAATGGAACGTCAACAATTAGCTATCTATTATGTCTAGGAATGCAGCAACAGGTCTCTTCGACCCTGGACACCACAGTGTTGAGATATGGTGGCACCCAGACAAAGACAAACAGTTAATACTGCTGTGGATCACAAGGCTTCACACGTGACCTCGTGTAACCCAAAAAGAGAAAATTCCATAACAATCCCCTCTTAAGCTAGCGAAGATCCCCAACAACACCAAGGTGTTAAAGAAGGTCATCAGGAAGGTCACAGATCATGTGCAAATATGCCACTGGGAGAGGAGCAAGATCAAATTTATTATTTCACCTAATAGATAAAACTCTGGCAATTAAAAGGGGTTCCATAAAACAATTAATTTAACATTTTTAGAGCAAATTTCTTCTCTCTTTGAAATCAATCACAACAATCATCGTTGAAATCAAGACATTGCAAAATCTTCGACCCATGTACATTATGTACAGTAGAGGGTCACCACCATGGAGAGGTTACTAGCACATACGATGCATGGTGGCGTGGAATCCATCTTTGTAGAACTTTCCATGAACAGTCGATATCCATCAGTTGCATATCATCATAACATAATTGTAACTTTGAACTTTTAAACATGTATTACATTACTGTGAAAACCATAATTGAAAATAGATTTTAAAACTGATTCATAAAATTTCTAAATGATTAAAAATCACATCTTTTAGAACACCAAACAACCAGTAAAGCCAGAATCATCACATAAAGTTAACCTAAAATGGAACACACAGGTAACAGAAAACTGATTTTATCCCCGAAGATAGAAAATATTTCTTCTCAATTTTATTTATTTTTATTCATCCACTTAACCCCCTGTTGCTCTATAGACACCATAGATTTACAGACCATAGGTCTCCTCTTCATCATTTTCACCAAGAGAAAGATCATCAAGGTCAAAGCTTCGAATCCTTTCCTCAAAACCTTCAAAATTATAATAGCTCTTACCCCCTGGATTGGCAACCTCTGGACGTATACACACCTGGGGTGCTTAGACCACTGACCTTGTTGTCTTCTTCACCATTTGTTTAATCAATGAGATCATACAAGTGCAGAGGAAAAGAATAAGGAGTCCACTGACAAATAGAGTAGCCAAAAATTTAACTAACCCTGATCCCAATGATCCCAAGGTACCAGAAAAATCCCCAAAGTTAAACCCATGTTTATCATGTAACTCTTTAATACCTCGATCTGTGTCATGCGCCATATCCATGACCTCAGCAGTCGCGTCGGAGATGTAGGAGCAACATTCAGTACCTATAACTTTACAAGTTCCTCCCTGTGCTGCCAACAGGAGATCAAGCGCCATACGATTCTGTAAAGCTACAGTTTTAACTTCCTGCAGCTCCCTATGTTCAGCTAACATGGCTCTACTGGAGGCATTGAGATGATTCTCCAGGGGCCTCATGTACAAAGCTTGCGTACGCACAAAAAAGTGGCGTACGTCCTTTTCCACGCTCACGTTCAGATGTATCAAACGTGAAATGATCGTAGAAATGTGCGTGCCCCACGCCAATTTCATAGCTGGCGTACGCACGTTTCTACAGCTATTGTTCCTTTGGCGACACTTAGAGGTGACGCTGGGAAACTGTTAATAATGTGAAAACAAGTATTCATCAGAGTGATGTGCACATCAGAGACACACGTATGAACAATTAACACACCCACATGTTTGCAATTATATAGGTGGTTATAAAAGCATGTGTAACGTGATGAAGAAAATGATATTAAACAAATTAACAGCGTTAGCGTTGTTAAAGGACCTTGCAAACGTGAGCGATTTATGGAACGCGAGGATTTACTTGCAAACCATGATAATTGGCTTATAAGCCGATTTCGTTTGCCAAGGCCAGTGTTACTGGAGCTGTGCGCAGAGCTGCGGCCGGCCCGAGAGCGCAACGGGGGCCGGCGAGTAGCTCTGGGTTGTGCTGACTTATACGCTGGGGGTCCTGGCAACAGGGGCATTCCATTGGGAGCTGTTTATCTAAGTATGAAACATTTTCATTGACTTTTATTCCATCAACGTTCAAATCATATGTGATGCGCGAATGCAGCTAACTGGCAAGGTGGCCTGGTTCAACGCACGACTCATTCATTATGACTAACAGCATGGCTGGGAACAGGCTGGAGGCTGGCACGGTGCGCGATGGGTGGCTTCTATTCGTTTAATTGTCCTGTATGTAACGCTGGTTTACATACAGGACAATTAAAGGATTAAACTATTTACTTACCCAGAAGCCGTGCCAGTATGCCAGTGTGCCAAAGCATATGTGGGCATGTGCGCATTCAAATATCATGTTTTTGGTTTTCTTTATTTCTTTATTTTCTGCTGGTGAAATTAGAGCTGCAGAGCTTTCTAACAAGCCCCTGATTGTCTCCCTGTGTTCAGTATTCCTGTCAGTAAAAGCGGGTGTCCACACCTGTGTGTGCGCTGCTCTCGGATCCCACGGCATTTACAGCCTCATACACACGCTCCCACTCACGTCTTTTTTTGGTCATATTTATCCCTGTTGACAGGGTACCAAACAGAATCTCCACTTCATTCACTAAAATCTTTAGCTCAGACTCTGTGAAATTACTTTTCTTTCCTTTGTTCGTCGCGTTATCTGATCGGATAAAGAGGTGAATCTCATGCCCAGGGCCTATTTAAATAGATTTGCATATGTAAATGGGGCGTGGACAGGGAGGAGTTGCACGTGCGCTGAATTCCACGTTGATTGGGATGTACAAAAGAAACGTGCTTGGATCCATGCGTACGCACACTTTGATACATCTGAAATTCAAGCTCCTGTTGAGTTATATACATACCGTACCAAGGCAAGAGGAAGCTGGCTATCTTTTGAGATGTTGAGATTTCTCTTTTATATTTATGTAGAGGCGGGTAAAATGAAGCAATCTCAGTGGATTTCACTTCCCTGATCAAGGGAATTAGGTATGCCAAATAGCAGACACCATGAAACAACTCATAGGGCATGCAGCAATAAGCTTTATCTCCACAGACTAGATACACTCTCTCAGGTAACGAAGACTGTCTCAGAGTGACATCTACTACTGTTTTACAGCTGCTTTGTCCTAAATTATCAGGTCCGTCTCCTACTCCCTGAAAACACAAGGAAACATTTTGCCGTTCATGGGTGAACACCGGAGGAACATAAGTTGAGCAATCACGTTGTGGAGTTCGCTCCATCTGTTGTGGCACTGAGCAGTTACGTTTCTGTATCTGAACTGACTCTATGGACCTCACACCGGACCACGGCTGCACAGAAACTACGGCCTCCACCATTAAAGATGCAACATATGGTTGGGGAACACACACCTGATCTCCAAGAGGTTTTGAACAGTTTGTTTGGGCCAAAACTATTTGAACTCTATATTCAAAACCTAATTTCACATACATCTGTATATGAATAATGCGAAAAAGTGTAGTATAATTGAAACTGCTCGGTAGGTACCGTTCATTAACTGTTTTAGCAACGTATAAGGCAATTTCAGCATTACGTGAATATTTTGCAGAATCTACAGGGTAGGCAGGAGTATAGCACTCATCTGCTTCATCTTCAAATCTCATGGCCAAATCATTCCAGTTTAACACTTTATAATCCACTCGTGAATGGAATTAGATGAGACATTGGTGAGTATATGGACAAAAGCATATTTTGACATAGCCAACAGTAACTGAGATTACAATCGCAAGCATAATCATTCATTAGACTGAAGGCCGAGTTTGTTTTCTGCACTAGAGTTTGAGAAACTTCACCTGTACCTCCATCACGCCTTGTTGATTTAGGTTTGGCTACCTCAAGTGTATTTATGGAAGAAATTGACCAATATATAGAAAACTGTCACCCTTCACAGTTTTCACCATAGTACAGATCTTACCGCTCTGCACCTCGCCTGGAACATCTCAGTAATTAACAACCCACAGTTTATAATCAGGATAACTGTTCAATGGCTGTTTAGTGAAACACCACAGCTCCAGAGGTTCAGTCAAAGGTACAGCAGCTGTGAATGTTACCTTCATTACCTGGGTGCACTCAGCACTGTCTTAATCAGAGCTTTGTCATGTGTTGTCCACGACCATTTACCTTGAGAGAAAGTCAGGGAGTAAACAATATAACAGTCATCACATCTGTCAATTGGACAGTCAAACATAACAGGGTTAACAGTTTGGTTAGTTTGGTTAGTTTGGTTAGAGCACAGGAAATACAAGTCCTCATTGTCACCAACACCTGGTTCCATCTGGAAGATGGAATAATTTGATTAATACAAAATTTCCGTCATTAAAAGGATGAATTGGTTCCTCCGATGGTTTCGTGAGCCGTTCAGACACCTGTAATGATAAAATTCAAAAGTCAGTTAATCTTTTACATATTCAGCCACAAACTCATCCGTCCAAAGCAGAGAAGTTGTGTGTCAGAGATTACCTTGTCCCTGTGGACGTTAGTCTCCCCATCTCATTAGGACTCAGTCCAGTTGTTGCACAGCCCAATAGGCAGTGCATCAGGCCATTTCAGACCTTTTGTCAGTACTGTTTTGGTCAACCGTTCTTTGATAGTTGTGTTTATTCTTTTCACTTGACCAGAACTTTGTGGGTGATACAAAACATTCAACTGCAACTTGAACCCTAAAATTCCTGACATTCCTGCATGATTTTTTATACAAAAACTAAATTTTGTCACTATCTATATTCCGTGACTTTTCTTTTAGCAGTCAGTTAACAACTGTTTTTGTGTCTTCTTTTCTTGTTGTGAAACCACCATCTCACTTTGAGAATCGCTCAGTTATGACTAACAAATATTTATAGCCTTAACATATTTTTCATTTTTCGTTTTCACAATTCACATTTTCATATGTACATTTATTATTCTTTTTGCAAAAATAACGTGACAGAGGTTCCAGATGGTCATGCCTCACTGTGTTCTTCTTCTATCTGGTCTGTTGACACGTCATACAACTGTCTACAAGTGTTTGTGAGACTTGTGTAATGCCTGGTGCAAACCATTGTGAACGAATAACATCATCTATCACCCCTCTTCCGACATGTGTTGGTCCATGTGCCACACGTGCCAAGACATGTAGGAGAGCTCTTGGACAAACTAGTCGCCCATCTGGGCGGAGCCAAAAGCCAGACTCCGAATCAACTGCACAACCTTTACGCAACCAAAGACTTCTCTCCCTGTTATCAGCGCGATCTTGCATTTTCACGACATCATTAGCGGAAGGTACTGGAATTGGATTGACGGGTTGTGTGGTGGTATATTGATGGAGGAGGAGGAAAATGCGGCTTGTTTGGCTGCAGTATCAGCCATTGCATTTCCTCGTGAAACGGGACCATTTCCTTTAGTGTGGGCTGCACATTTTACAATCGCAAGCTGTGACGGACACAAAATAGCCTCTAATAGGTCATTTACCAACGCGTGATGCTGTAATGGCTTACCAGAGGATGAGACAAAACCTCTCATTCTCCATAATTGTCCAGAGTCATGCGCAGCGCCGAATGCGTATCGCGAGTCAGTGTAGATAGTGGCAACTTTACCAGAAGCAAGTATGCAGGCTCTATTAAGAGCATACAGCTCAGCTACTTGGGCTGAAGTTCCATGAGGCAAAGATCCTGCTTCAATAACTTCAAAGTCATTTACTACTGCATAACCAGCCAAATATACGTTGTCACATGGTCTACTAGCCGAACAATCAGTATAAAGAACCATATCAGAATTTGGTATCGGTGTTTGCAGCAGATCTAGTCTCGGAGATGTGCACATTTATACAGTCATGCTCATCATCTGTATCAATCAATGGTAGCAGAGTAGCTGGATTTATTGGAGGTGAGCACTTTAAAGTTATGTGGGGACTTGAAAGAATGATTGCCTCGTAACCTGAGCGACGTGCTGCTGTCATGTGTTGTGTTGCACATGTGTTCAAAATGTGTAATACTGCATGTGAAACGTGCACGACACAGTCATGAGCCAGTACAATGGGATTTGTCGATCAAAATGGCAACAGCGGCCACTGCTGTTAGACAACCTGGCATACCGAGAACTACAGGGGTCAGTCGAGAGGAGTAGTACGCAACGGGACGATAATGAGAACCATGTTTCTGTACCAGAATGTCAGTGGCGAAGCCATCTCTCTCATGCACATGTAGATGGAACGGCTGATGATAGTCAGGCAAACCCAACGCTGGAGCCATTGTGAGAGCATTTTTCAGATCTTGAAAGGCTTTGTGCATCTCCTCAGTCCACTGTACCACAGGTGGAGCTGATTGCAGTGTGGCAGCTCGCAAAACCCATAGTTGCATATTCAAAAATCCAGTGTCTGCAGGAATTAGCTATCCCCAGAAAAGAGAGCATCTGTTTCTTTGTTGTGGGGGGAGGCATGTTTACTAGCAGTTTCACCCTCTCCGGTGACAAAAGGCGTTGTCCATCCTTCAGAACACGACTCAAATATGTCACCTCTGATCGACAGAATTGCAACTTTGCCAGCAACACTCTGTGACCACACTCGGCCAGTCTCCGTAGCAGCAAGATAGAGTCTGTGTGGCAAGCTTCTTTTGATGGAGAAGCTATTAGGAGGTCATCAGCGTACTGCAAGAGAGTGGAGCCACCTGGCAGGTGGAGCCCATCTAGATCTCTTTTTACCACCGCTGCATACACCGTGGGACTCTCGACAACACCCTGCGGCAACCGTCGCCAAGTGTATTGCTTACCTTTGAATGTGAATGCAAACAGATACTGGCTATCTGGATGCAATGGTATCGAGAAAAATGCAGAACTCAGATCAACAACTGTGTATTGCGTGGAGTTAGGTGGTAAAGAAGCTAAAATCGAATTGGTGTCAAGCACAATTGGAGCTGCAGGTACCACTATATCATTAATAGCTGCAGGTCCTGCACGAACCGCCATTCATCAGGGCGATTTGCTTTAGGCTGGTGGTTTGAACTTGCACGTCTTGATCCAATAGAGACTGAATGACACTTTCAATTCCTACTACAGCTCTGTGGCAAATTATATTGTCTAATCCAGGGGTCGGCAATTAGCGGCCCGCGGGCCAGAACTGGCCCGCCATCAATTATATCTGGCCCGCTAGATGACGTTGATTTATTTTAATATATACATATATATTTTTAAAAATATCTTTTAAACCTCATGTTTCCCTTCAAAATACAACAATTCCACAGATTTCACAACATTTATTGAAAAGTAGCTGATAAGTAACGTGACAAAACAGCAGCCAGAACATCTACGCAGCCTCTTTACTTGGCGCACAGGTCGTAACGCTAATTGGCACGTGCGTGCGCTGTAACCTGTGGAAAATAAAAGTGTCCTGTGTCCCTCTTGCAACGGACAACGTGAACAAATATGTTTTATTAAATGAAAAAAACAAAACCAAACAAGGTCGGCAGATCTGCGCTGCTGTATACATTAATTACGGCAGGTTGCTAGGGCAGGTTGACTGTTTCATGACAGACGCAGTGGGCGTTTAAGGCCGTAAAACCCCTAACCACACACTTTTATACACCTTGTTACACGCATTTTGTACAGTGCTCCCTTAATAAATCAGGACGTAGAACATACGTGCAGTTCTTACTCAATATCTGGCACTGAGCCACCATGTGTCCAAGGTGTTTCAGCTCACAGCCAGGTGTGACGGCCACAACCAAATGTAAGTATAAACTTTCAACATTAAACAACCTCTGCTGTTCACTAGATAGTTGGACTGGTATGGCACATCCCTGCGGACCAACAAACAAACATTGTTCACACTCTAACCCCTCTTGTTTATTTAAAAACCTGGAAACAAATTGTTTCATACTGCTCAGAAGGGTTAAATGCTGCAGTACAATGACAATGAAAAATAGGCCTTATTGTAGACATCAATGTTGCACATGCTGGAAATGATTTGGCAATTTTCTGAATATCTAAAACAGTGAAACTGAGAAGCATATTAAAACCTATCAATTCCCAGCAATACAGACTTCCTTCCGTACTCTGCAAAAACTGAAATGCTAGAGCGGCTTTTTCATCAGGGAGGGTCAAAAACAATCCATCCGGGGTGCACTGAATAGTAGCATGCAGTTTACAAAGCAGATCCCTCCCCATGAGATTAATTGGGCTTTTATCAGATATCAGAAAAGAATGCATCACTTCAGAGCCTAACAGTTATTTTAGTTCTCTGAGATAATGGTTCCGCAATGGGAACCCCGGAAACGCCTACAGTGGTGGTAATGTTGGATGTAGGTGTGCATACATGCTCTGCAGTTTTTACAGTAGAAATAGTTGCCCCACTGTCTACTAAAATTTCAACGGTATTTCCATTAACTTGAACGGGCATTATCGGGTCTTCAGCGGGATTACTAGAAAGTTGAATAGTTGCAGCTTGAATATGAAATGGTTGTTCTGATCCTGCCCGTCCATGGCCTCCCTATGCTTGATTGTAATATGTTGGCTGCGTGTAAGCAGCTTGTGCGGGTGGGGCTGGAAGAGCAGGAAATGACGTAGTCGCTTGTGGAGCGGGTAAAGCCGGAAATGATGTAGCGGCTTGTTGTTGGTTCTGGTTATTGGATTTATTCCGGCGACGACGACCGCTCTTACACTCTTTAGCCCAAAGTCCCTCTGCACCGCATTTGTGACAATTTCCATGTTTCGGATTATCCCTGTTTTTGCTATTGTTTTAACCACCCTGCGGTGGTACATACATGCATCATCTGTTTTGAGCTGGGAGCATTATTACCAGCGGAGAAAACATCGTTCCTATGCATAGCCATTATTTTGTTTATAGTTGACTTCGAGTCAAGGACTGATAGTTTGTAGGCGGCTTAAACATTCGGTCTTAGATTTTGCACAAAAATTTGCACCATGAGACATTCATGTTCATCTCGCTTTATTCCAGCTTTAATATCCCATATTTGTATGAATTTCTGGATGAATTCTGGCGCTGACCCTCCTGCTTCTTGAACGCAGTGAATTACCTTTGAAAAGTCAGCACGCTTTCATGCACATTTGGTTATTGCATTTTTTTCTTCCACATTTAACCAATAAATCAAAGTTTTGGGTGAGGCCATTACCCACCCTCAGCTGCTCAGGAAAAACAAACTCATTTTTTTTGGTATTCTTCCATGAACTCAGAAGTCCATGGTTTTTAAACTGCTATGTTGTCAATAATTATTTTTACAAGCATTTATTAAAGATGTCTGTGACACTTCAGAGGCAGGGGAAAAGTTTTTTTTCTATGTGCCTCTGTGTTCCTGGTCTGCCTAATCGAGTGTAACATCAGATTTAGGCATTTATGTAGTAGCGTTAACAAAGTCTGCTTTTAAAGAATTGTGTAAAAAAAATTTTAGCTTGACATTGCAGTTATTTCTATTATTATTTGAGCACAAACCGCACAATTATTGATTCATAATGAGCACCATGATTGGAGTTGAAGTTGATTCTGAGTTGATTTAAAGTGTGTGAAACATATTCATCAAGTTGAAACATGTGTTAATTAAGTTTAAAGAAGATTGTACTACACCAAAGTAGTATGCGATGATTGTTACAATACTTAACTTCAAACACTTGAAACATTTTGCAGTAGAAATAATCCTATGACTATTTAAGTAAAAAGGTTACTTTTTAAATGAAGTTGAACAGAGCTATCTTTAACAGTATAATCCTTGAAGAGGCAGAGCAGAGATGTTCTGTGTCTGTGTAAGGCTCCTCCTCTCTGGGTCTGGCTCCTTCTCCTTCTAAATCTGACTCATTAGACTGTCTGTTGTCTTCCTTCTCCTGTCTGTGCATAATCTTGACTTTCCTTTCTAATTCACTACTGTAGCTGTTAGTAGAAAAAGTTCATCCTCTGCCTTAGTTTGTGATGTGCTTTGTTTGGTTGTTCATCTACAGTATCATTGCATTGCAAGATTGCCTTGTATTTAAAAGTTGCAGAAAGATGAAGAGCTCTTTTCCATTGTTTTTTATTCCGACAGTGTTATCCCGACCTCGGCTAAAATATTCAACAAATCACGAGGAGCAGGAATCTTCGCTGCTTTATCTTAGTCATTTCTAAAGCTCTAGTTTACAACTCAGCTTCTAGAACTTGCATTGACACATTTGGCACTTAGATCAGTTACCTTTTTAAGTCACTGGATTCAAACTTTGCAGCTTTTGTCATTCACTCTCACACCACCACTACATCTTTTTACAGACCAGTCAAACACACCTGCATAAATTATTGGATGCATCTGGACTCACAGGATGGATTTCCACCATTAAGGTTAACATTTATCTCAGCCATTAGCAGCTTTTCTTTCTCAAATATTCCCTCATACGGTCACATGCCATTCATCCATTCACACAAAAGAGAAGTGAACGGAGACACGAAATCCAATCCTTCCAGTCTACCGACAAGCCCAACAGAAAACATCGCCTTAAACTGGGATGCCTGGTCAGATGTGTGTGTGTGTGTGTGTTTGCTTTTAGCACACTGCTTATCAATGACAGGTTGACCATCTAATTTCACATTGGTTGTTTTTTTTTTTTACAGAAAAATATTTTGTCTTTGACTTAGCTTTTGCTGAGTCAGTTTGCATATTTTCAGGTTTGTGTACTGCTTTGGACAGATCATTACCCATTTTCGCTTGCGCAGTAGGACATTACACATACAGACAAACAGATTTCAATCCACAATACAGCAGCATCAGTCTCCACACGTTTCTAACTGCAGCAGTGGTGATCTGAGGTGAAAGGAGGAAAAATTTACTTTTTCTCTCCCAGTGTATACACATTTAAAACCAACGTTTCCCAAAGGACACAGAGCAGATCCCCGATCTTGATTCAAACGAGGGTGTATTTAAACTCCCCCGAAAATGGCTTTTCTATAGTTTAAACCTCGGGTGGGTCTCTCTGTGCCGAGTGCAGCCCGAAACTGCCTCGGAAACAAACAACCACGTAGTGGCAACGCAGTGGGTCATAAACCCAACCTGCCCCCCCATCGGATCCACACACTGTACACTGCTCTGTAATCAATTATTGTTACAGCTCCATTATTTTTTAAAGTCGTTTTTTTTTAAACCATTGTCAGCTTTCTTGATTTCTCACTTTAAATCAATATGCCGAATTGAACATCTAACTGCGATGTTTGTATGACACATATGTTCCAAACAACGCCAGAGGTTTCAGCCAGGACATTGTCCCCAAGACCTGAAGCTCCTGACCCCCTGGTGGGTCTTAGATGTTTTTATATTCCAGGTAGATTAAATAAGCACATAGTTTTTTATGATTTCGTCAAACGCAGACATGGTAAGGCATAGTAATAAAACTTTGCACTTACCAAGTCTTTGTTCTGTTGAAATCCTGTTCGTGACGCCAATTGTTGTGGAGAAATTGCTGAAGTCAAAGGTCAATGGTGAGGTCAGGAAGGAAGAAAGTGTTCAGGAGCCTCTAATGTCTTATGCTGTATTATTTATTGACACTTGGCCAAGGAGAATTAGAGACACTCTCAAAGTACATCTGAAGTGCTTGAGTCGGTCTCACATTCTGACGAACTCATGCTGGTGGTTACACTTTAAACCCTCATAGATGACGCCACAAATTCTTTACGCCCAAAATAGTCAAAGGGAAAGCATTTACCCATGTTCGTGTTCACCTTCAACACATTCTAGTCTGGAGACACTGTTGTCTGTTCATGCTAATGGAACGTCAACAATTAGCTATCTATTATGTCTAGGAATGCAGCAACAGGTCTCTTCGACCCTGGACACCACAGTGTTGAGATATGGTGGCACCCAGACAAAGACAAACAGTTAATACTGCTGTGGATCACAAGGCTTCACACGTGACCTTGTGTAACCCAAAAAGAGAAAATTCCATAACAGGTGGTATTCCTCTTCACGCACTTCTTTTAATAAACTCAGAAAGGTTGGTGGATTATCTTGTCGCTCCCCGATTTTCAGTTACAGCAACATCACATCAGAGGTGGACCCTTTAATTAACTGCATCAGGCTTTGTTAGCATCACGAATGGCTATTCCACCTTTGTCCACAACTTTCATGAGAGATTTCTCCAATCTTCTCAGGAAACCAGAAAGAGCCTCATCAGGTAGCTGTCGAAGACTTTTAAAGGACAAGTAGAGCTCGTCTCCGGTTTTGGTTGTGCCGAAAATGCTCTCAATCGCTTTAATGTACTCTATAGGACTAACATCAGGGTCTGTCATACGTACAGCCTGTATGATATCCAATGCGGGCCCTCTTAGACTTTCCAGGATCCGTCTCCTTTTCTCTTTCTCTGAGCACTCACTTTCTTCAACTAAGATGGTTGCTTGCTCCATCCATGTATCGAAACATTCTTCTCCAGCTGGAGTGGGATTGACTCCAGAGAATGTTCTCAAACGTCTATATGCATGGCTGTCAGGCTGTTTACTGTTTCGGCCCATTATCTCTCCAACTGCACGGATGATAGACTCTGGGTCACTGGTTTCTTCTTCTCTAGGGCTGCATAACCTCTGAATATCTTCAAGGGTTTTTCCCTCATTGTTAGGAAGTGTGAGTAGCTTTTCTGTAAAATCGTCAGCCTGGTTTATCTTTGGAGCCTCCATGTAAGCTACGGTACTCACTGTACCCCAAGCTTTTCCACCTGTGGTTAGCATGAGTTGAGGGGGAACTTTGTTAATGTCTACCTCTTCACGGCACTCAACTAACACCATCAGGGCTTGTTGTTGAGAGTGGAACATCTTTCCCCGGACACGCACTTTTCCCAAGGCCTTTACTGTCCCTACTGTTTCCTCTATTTCTGCTACAGAAGTGTCTTCTGGCACTCCATGTAACAAAAGGGCATGTTTTACATCTAGACCCTCCCCTCTACACCAGTTCACCAACTCATCTTGTGAAGGATTGTTTGTGACATTTGCCATTATTTACCTCTGTATTGACTTACAGTTCAACGTAGTACTACAAGGTACAATATGGTTTTAGATACTGTTTTATAATACTAAAATTTAACAGGTTGTGTCCAGTTACTATACTTAACTTTACTTTTGGGGGTTTCACAAATTTTTAAAAGAACGCAGAAGATCCCAACGGTGCCTCCATTATGTAACCCCGATTCTATGTATTAAGGCTGACTAACTCCAACACCTACTCTTAGTGCTTGCCTTTCAATAGAAGGGGCCTGAGTTCATATGACTTTTATGAAACAGTATTTTTACTTTTATTCTGCGTTCCTCACCCCGGCAATAATACAATTTATATACAAACCACTGTGCTTTAAATCCAAATTATCCTGCATCAGGTATTTATTTATAAACAAAACTTTGAAAATAATGTAAAAATAAATAAAATAATATTTTTCTTCCTTTCACAGTTCGTAGAAATCAAATTCACAAAAATACAGATTTCCTTAAGTACCAGTTCAATTTCCAACTTCATTCAATACCTTTTTTATTACCTGTGGTACCACACAAATGAAATCAATGTATACCCCAGTCGGCAATACAAAATACCAAATAAAACGTTGCAGGCCTGATATTTTACCGGTGTTTCTCAAAGTCAGTTTAAACAAAATGGCGTCCAACCGTAGGCAAGGAAATGTCAAGGGGTGGCGAGGATGAACAGCAGCGAGGGAAACGATGGGGGTGTCACGGGTGCTGATACTGGCAAGGAGAACCCAAAAGCACGACACTGAAGCAGACAAGTTCGAGGGAAGATCAGTTTACTAAGTCCAGAAACAGGCAGGGTCAAAACCAGGAGATCAGAAGACAGGCAAACAAATCCGACAGGGGGCAGGCAGGAATCCAAAACAGGCAAGAACAGGTAGTCAAAAAACAGGAATTGCTGGAGAACTTGGCGAAACAAAACAAGACACTCTGGCAGGGATGAAATGAAAAAGTGGACTTTCCAAAACAGGTTTGACCTTGGAAACATGGAATGTAGGGTTAATCTTCATGGATGAGGGAAGACGAAGACGGACAGCAACGGGATTGATCACTTTGGAGATCGGGAATGGGCCCACAAAACGGGGAGCCAACTTCTTAGAGTCCACTCTGAGGGGAAGATCCCGCGTCGACAACCAGACACGTTGTCCTGGGGAGTAACGGGGTGCAGGATTGCGACGTCTATTGGCAGATCGTTGGTAGCGGTCGGAAGAGCGCAGCAATGTAGAGCGGGCCTGCATCCAAGTGCGCCGGCACCGTCTGATGTACGCCTGAACTGAGGGAACACTGGCTTCCCGTTCCTGTTCTGGGAAGAGTGGTGGCTGGTACCCCCGGGAGCATTGGAAGGGTGAAAGACCGGTGGCTGAACTGGGCAGTGTATTATGAGCGTACTCGATCCAAAGGAGCTGCTCAGACCAGGAGGAGGGATTGCGGGAGGCAAGGCAGCGCAGAGCCGTTTCCATCTCTTGATTCATCCGCTCCGCTTGACCATTGGACTGTGGGTGGAAACCAGATGACAGACGCCCCCAACAGCCTGCAAAACTCGGACCAAAAGTGAGAGGTGAATTGAGGTCCCCGGTCAGAGACCACATCAGATGGGAGACCATGCAGGCGAAAAACATGTTGCAATAAAATCTCAGCCATCTCCTTGGCTGTGGGCAATTTGGGTAATGGGATGAGTATGGCTGTTTTGGAAAAGCGATCAACAACAGTGAGTATGACTGTGTTACCGTTTGAAGGTGGTAGCCCGGTGACAAAGTCCAAAGAAATGTGAGACCAGGGACGGCGAGGGATGGGCAGGGGATGTAGGAGACCAGATGGGGCTTGATTAGAGCTCTTATGTTGAGAGCAGACGCGGCAAGCACCAACGAACTCCCGGGTGTCCCTTTCCATGGAAGGCCACCAGAAACGCTGCTGAAGCAGAGCTAAAGTGCGTCTCACCCCAGGGTGGCAAGCCAGACGAGAAGAGTGCCCCCACTGAAGGACCTCAGAGCGGAGACTGTCTGGACAAGCACTAGGAGCAGGGTGTTCAGTGTGGGAGCGTTTTACCTTATCCTCCACCTCCCAGGTTACTGCCCCAATGATGCATGCAGGTGAGAGAATACCCTCAGGCTGGGATGGGGAATCCTCTGACTGGAACTGGCGGGACAGCGCATCGGGCTTGACATTTCTTGAGCCTGGTCTATATGAGAGAGAGAACATGAAACGGTTGAAGAAAAGGGCCCACCTAGCTTGACGAGAGTTCAGCCTCTTGGCTGACCGGATGTATTCAAGGTTTTTGTGGTCTGTCCAGACCACAAATGGTTGCTCAGCCCCCTCCAGCCAGTGCCTCCATTCCTCCAGCGCGAGCTTGACTGCCAACAGCTCCCGGTTTCCGATGTCATAATTCTTCTCGGCTGGGGTCAGTTTCCGGGAGAAGAAAGCACATGGGTGGACCTTTTGGTCCTCGGCTGACCGCTGAGAAAGCACTGCTCCAACACCGGTGTCTGAGGCATCAACCTCCACGATAAACTGGCGAGCAGGATCTGGGAAGACGAGAATAGGAGCAGAGGTGAAACGTGCCTTTAACTCACCAAAGGCTGCTTCAGCCATGGAGGTCCACTGGAAGGGCTTCTTGAGGGAGGTGAGAGCAGTGAGTGAAGCTGCCACTGAACTGTAGTTTCTGATGAACCTACGGTAGAAGTTGGCAAATCCCAGGAAACGTTGAAGCTCCTTACGTGTGGACGGAGTTGGCCAGTCAGTAACTGCCTTGGTCTTTGCTGGGTCCATCCGGATGTTGCCAGCGTTGATGATGAAACCCAGGAAGGATACTTTTGAGACGTGAAACTCACATTTCTCTGCTTTAACAAAGAGCTGGTTCTCCAAGAGCCTCTGGAGGACTTGCCGTACATGCTCCTGCTTGGACTTAGAAAAGATGAGAATGTCATCCAGGTAGACAAAGACGGACACATTGAGCAGATCCCGCAGAACATCATTGACCAAACTCTGGAAGACTGCAGGAGCATTAGTGAGGCCAAAATGGCATGACTAAATATTCGTAATGACCACTAGGAGTATTGAACGCTGTCTTCCACTCATCGCCCTCCTTGATTCTCACCAAATGGTAAGCATTACGAAGGTCGAGTTTGGAGAAAATGGTAGCCCCCTGTAGCAGCTCAAAAGCAGAGGAGATTAATGGAAGAGGGTACCTGTTCTTGATGGTAATGTTGTTAAGTCCTCTGTAGTCAATGCAAGGGCGCAGGGTCTTGTCCTTCTTATCAACAAAAAAAAATCCTGCTCCAGCGGGAGACGATGATGGTCGTATTATACCTGCTGCCAAGGAGTCATTGATGTATTTCTCCATTGTCTTGGTCTCAGGAGCTGACAAAGAAAAGAGTCGTCCTCTAGGGGGGGATGTACCTGGGAGGAGGTCAATGGCACAATCATAAGGGCGATGCGGCGGCAAAGAGGTGGCCCGGGCTTTATTAAACACCTCTTTCAGATCCAGGTATTCCCTAGGAACTTCTGACAGGTCTGGAAACTCAGAGGGAACAGTCAAACCAGAGGCAGATGACAGGGCAGACTTCAAACAGACAGCATGACAACGAGTATTCCACTGCAGTATGGTTCCTGTAGACCAGTCAATGTGTGGGTTGTGCCTCTTAAGCCAAGGAAAGCCCAAAATGAGCGGTTGTTGTGGTGCACTGATCAGGTGAAAAGAAAGTGTCTCGGTGTGATTACCTGAGATGGTAATTTGCAGAGGAGTAGAAGAGGAGACTACCATCCAAGGCTGAGGCATCGATAGGTTCTTCCAGAACCACCTGACCAAGACCCAGCTGAGAAGCAAGAGTCATGTCCAAAAAGTTCTCATCTGCACCTGAGTCAACAAGGGCTGAGACAGTTAGATAATTTCCACAGCAGAACAGTTGAGCCGGGATCAGGGACCGGGAGGGCTTCTCAGATTTCATTGTCCGGCTCACCAGCGCCCTCTGCAAGACTGGTGGGCCATGTCTCTTTACTGGAGACGACGAGGCAAAATGGCCGCCCTGACCACAGTACAGACACCTGTTCTCCTTAATGCGACGCTGTCTCTCAGCTGTGGACAGGCGTGTCCTGCCCAGCTGCATAGGCTCTGGAGCGTCACGAGGAACATTGGGGTGCAACTCAGAAGGACGACCCGGGGAATGAGAGGGCTGGTTAGCCTGCAACGACCAAGCGGTGGACCCAACTCTCTCTTTTTGCCGCTCCCGCAGACGACCATCTATGCGGATCGAGAGGGAGACCAGCGCATCCAGATCAGCAGGAAGGTCCCGAGCCGCCAGCTCGTCCTTTATATCGTCTGAGAGACCATTGTAGAAGGCATCAAAGAGCGAGGCGGCGTTCCAGTTACTCTCAGCAGCAACCGTACGGAACTCAATAGAGTAATCGGGTACAGACCTGCCTCCCTGCGTCAGGTTAAACAAACCCCGAGCGACCTCTCTTCCGGGTGTGACATGGTCGAAGACCTTCCGCAGCTCATTGGAGAACAGCTTGACAGACGAGCAAATGGCGGATTGCTTCTCCCACTCAGCAGTTCCCCAATCTCTGGCTCTGCCAGCAAGCAGAGATATGATGTACGCCACCCGAGACCTTTCGGTGGGAAAGGCGGACGGCTGGAGTTCAAAGGCGAGGGAACACTGAACAAGGAAAGGCCGGCAGGAACCTGGAGTACCGGAATAACGTTCTGGGGGAGGCAAACGAGCATCCGACACCACAGGAGTCTTGGCAGGAGGGCTGATGGACGGTGTGGAGTCCGGATCATGAGCTGACAGGGAGAGCCTTTGGAGGAGTTCCTGAATGCTGCCCAAGCTCCTCTCATGGCGAGCCGCCATTTCCTGCAAACCGCTTGAAATGGAGGTAAGTTGTTCCTAATGGTGCTGGAGGGCGCTGGCCTGGGCTCTCAGCTCATTGCGAACCGAGTCAGAGTCGGCTGGGTTCATGTTGGCCAGAGTGTTCTGTCACGGGTGCTGATACTGGCAAGGAGAACCCAAAAGCACGACACTGAAGCAGACAAGTTAGAGGGAAGATCAGTTTACTAAGTCCAGAAACAGGCAGGGTCAAAACCAGGAGATCAGAAGACAGGCAAACAAATCCGACAGGGGGCAGGCAGGAATCCAAAACAGGCAAGAACAGGATCAGAACAGGTAGTCAAAAAACAGGAATTGCTGGAGAACTTGGCGAAACAAAACAAGACACTCTGGCAGGGATGAAATGAAACTGAACTAGTATATATACACACTGAGGGGCTAATGAGAAAATGGGCTGCAGGTGTGGAGATGGGCGGGGAAAACCAGGTGAGGGGAATGAGCTGATCAGGGAAGATGGGACCTGAAATGACAGGAGAGTAGTTAAAGAGACAAGGGACCAAATAAAGAAAAACAGGGTGTGACTATGTTACAGGGGGAACAAAAGGCCTCAGATGTGTGCCATCCTTCTGGGAAACTGCAGCCAGCACGGGTCCCACTCTCGTCGACTCCTTCAACACATTAAAGTATCTAAGTGTCCATGCCATCAGTATTTTTGGGTAAAATCAGCGCTAGCAAGGGAAAAACTAACATGACGATAGCATTTCACAATTTGAATTAGCATGGTTAGCCACAAGCAGGAACTAGCGACTCAATTTACCACTAAACTTGAATGTAATGATACATCACAATACATATTTACCTGGGAAGATGAATTCTAAGTAATTTTCGGAAAGAACTTTTTGTCAGCTCCAATTAAAATATACTTTTCATCCAAAACTACCCTCTGTCGGACAACACTCTCTCTCTCTGGCTTTTCTTAGCTTGTTTGCAAAAAAAAAACAACACTCACGGACATTTTCGGACCCAGCAGCCAAAATCCCGCCCCTCAAACAAACAACAGACGCCTTTTGGCAGGCAAAACATTAAACAACCAATGAATGAAAACAAAAACAGTTTCGATCTAAACCTGGACAAACGCTATTCAACCTAACATGAAAGGTGTGATGCATTCACAGACCATAGTAAATATAAACTTCACTATTGTTTTAAGGCAACTGCATCTATTTCAGTTATATATTTGATCCCATTACCATTTTAACACATTAAACATAAAAATACACATTAGCATGTTGGTTGTAAAATAGTTTAAACTCATATTACAACCACAGGGCTACATTAATAACAGCTTTATCGAGGCCAGTGCTCACTCACTGTTATTGTTATGTCTCTCGACCAAAGCTCTCTCTCTCTCTCTCTCTCTCTCTCTCTCTCTCTCTCTCTCTCTTCCTCTTTCTCTAATCATCGGACACAAATCAAATTGAACTTCTTTGTGTCATTATTTTGTGGCATAAATTGTGAGTCAGACTCAGATTTAGAAGCTGGTACATGAAATAAACAAAGTGAGAACACACACACAGGTAAATTATCAGAGTTTTGGTCCGTGAATCCACCTTATAGTCTCTGCTTTAGAGACATTTCAGGCTGTGTGGAGGTTTGACCAATCTGAGTGTCTGATTGGCGGCCGGAGCGTGACGTGGGGCT
The DNA here is from genome assembly GCA_004119915.2 of Collichthys lucidus. Taxonomy (NCBI): domain Eukaryota; kingdom Metazoa; phylum Chordata; class Actinopteri; family Sciaenidae; genus Collichthys; species Collichthys lucidus. The sequence continues at coordinate 3,609,076 of CM014083.1, forward strand.
CCGGTTTCCTGAAAGTTGATTCTGGGTCAACTTCTCTCCCAGACGGCAGCGACGTCTTATTTGGATTTGTTGTGGGCCTTTCCTCACCCACAGGCTCATCAGTGCTCAACACTGGTCTCTCTTGGTCACTGTCCTCTTCTGTGTCAACATGCTGAATTGTTTCGTCCACCAATGGCACTTGAGGTTGCACTACTGGGTTGTAGTAAAACCCACTTTCATCATCATCATAATGCAATTCTGGGTTTGTGTTTTCTGCTGCAGTCTCAGCCTCATAGACTAGGATGTCATCTCCAACCTGACGAATCACAACATGAACATTCTCTTCCCAGTGATTTCGAAGCTTTCCAGTGCCTCCTCGAGGTGTCACATTTCTCACAAGAACGCGATCACCAGGATGCAACAATGAGCTTCTCACTTTTCCATCATAATGTCTTTTACTCCTCTCTGTTGACTTCTTTGTGTTTTCTTGTACAATTTCATATTCTTCCTGCATTTCTTGTTTCTGTTTTCTCCATATATGTCCAATGGTCTATCTTTCCTGTTTCAGAGGTGAGGCCAAACAGGAGATCAATAGGCAACCTTGGAGACCTTCCAAACAGAAGGTAAAAAGGGGAGAAGCCTGTTACCCCACATCTGGGGTTTTCTGCTTATCTGTAAGTGTCTTCAGCATTTGGAGTAATGTTCTATTAAACCGTTCAACTTGTCCATTTCCTTGCGGGTGATGGGGTGTCGTTTTTGACCCTACTACACCACAATTCTTTTTTAGCTGAGCAAAGAGCTGATTCTCAAATTCGCCACCTTGGTCATGATGAATCCTCATTGGCAGTCCAAATTTCAGGGCGTAGTCATTAAAATTAGATCTGCAACTGTCTTGTCATACTTAGAAGTGGTGGGATAAGCCTGTGCAAACTGAGTGAAGTGATCGATGACTACTAGTATGTATTCATACCCGCCTTTGCATTTGTCCAAGTGAAGGAAATCTATTGACACAAGCTCAAACGGCTGGGTGGTAACTATTGGTTAAAAGTGCCCGTGACTCCTTACATGGTCTCTTTTGCTTCAAGCAGGTGCATGTTCTTCCCACATAATGTTTAATATCTCTTTGCATGTATGGCCAAAAGAATCTGTCGTACAATGTTGTACGATCAATACCTTGATGGCCCATCTCATCATGCAATTCTTTCAGTACTGTGGTCTTGTACTTTTCAGGTAACACAAGCTGTGATTTATTTGTGGTTTTTCTGTGGAGAATGCCATTTTCATCAATATGAAGTCTTTCCTATTCATGCAGTAGACACCTGCTTTGCATACTGAAGGCATTGAGTTCATCTCCTGATGGCTTGTTATCCTGTAATTCGCACTGTCTTACTGGACCAATGTTCTTGTCCTCTTTGTAAGGGCTCTTCCCTCACTGCTGCACCTTGGAGACAAGTTAGTAGTGGACAGACTGAACAGCTAGAAGTTTGATTCTCTACAGCTTGAGTTGTTGCTGCAACACAATCAGATGTCAATTCTTTCGTACACTGTTCCATCATCTCCTCAACATTTACAGGCATTCTCAACTGGGCTATCAGCATCTACATTTTCTTTACCTGGGCGATATCGAATGGTGAAGTGAAAGTCTGCAACCTCTGCTACCCATCTGCATCCGGTTGCGTTAAGCTTGGCACTTGACAGGGCATAAGTCAGGGGATTGTTATCACTAAACACAGTAAAAGTAGGTGCATAGTACAGGTAATCTCTGAATTTTTCTGTGACAGCCCATTTTAAAGCAAGAAATTCGAATTTTCCTAAGTGAAGATGGTAATTGTTTTCAGAAGCAGTCAGTGTTCATGAACCATAGGCTATCACACATAGCTTATCATCTTGTTGTGGATACAGATCTGACCCAAGGCCTTGGTTTGAGGCGTCTGTATGGAGTATGAAGGGTTTTTAGAAGTCTGGGAATCCGAGGACTAGGACAACTAGTTGTGTGTTAACCTTGTTTTGTGGCACACTGTTGTCTTCTGTTGTCCCCTTCATCAAGTCATAAAGTCGCCCTGTGATACGTGAGAAGCCCTCACGCCCGCACCTGCGCCCCTGGATGCGCCGTGCGCCCCGATCAGTCTGTCCGGCGCCCCCTCTACCTCGTCAACCCCCCGCTCCCGGGGGCGCCCGCTCCGCTTAACTTAATGAGCGGTATCGAAAATTCGCGAGGTTTTTTTTATTTTCGGCCGCTCGTGCGCCCCCCACGGAGACGGCGCCCTGGGCGGCCGCCCACATTGCCCATAGCTAGGACCGGCCCTGCTTGTATATATTGCCTGTAATAACTTAACAAGCCCATGATAGCTCGTAGCTCACCTACATTGCTAGGTCTCTTTTCTTTCAGGGCTCTAACAGCTATGGTTTTGGCTGGGTTGATTTTGCTGCCTTCACCTGAGACAATCTTTCCCAGGTAGCGAACTTCATGTTTAAACAGTTCACATTTGCTGGGCTTTAGTTTGATCTCGTACTTTCTCAACAGCTGAAGCACTTTTCTGACGTGGTTTACAGGGTCCTCAAATCACTGACTGTACATCAAGGTAGGGGACACAAATGTTATCTCGCACATCTTCAAGACATTCTTCCATGCAGCGTTGAAAGGCTGTGGGTGCATTCATTAGCCCGAATGGAATCCTTATCCATTCATACAGGCCCCAGGGGGTCACAAATGCAGTCAGGCGTCTGTTGTCTTTATCCATGAAGCCCTGATGGTAGGCCTTTTCTTGGTCTAACAAAGAAAACCATGAGTGGCCACCAAGACTGTCGAGGATATCCTGTACCCGAGGAATTGGCTGTCTGTCAGGTCTTTTTGTTTAGCTCTCTGTAATTTATGCAAACACGTAGGCTACCATCTTTTTTCCTTACACAGACAATCGGTGAGGCATAAGATGAGTTGGATTTCTGTACCCATTCTTGTGCATCAAGATTGTGCAGATAGTCTTTTATTTCTTTATATAGCGGCTTTGGCACTGACAGGTAAGTGCGCGCTACAGGCTCCATATCCTTTAATGATATGCTTAATTTCAGTTTTTTAATGCATCCAATGTCATCATCTGATTTGGAGAAAGAGGAGCATTCCTTGCGAAGCATGTTCTGTACTTCTCCTCTTTCATGTTCATTCAGATGACTCAGGTCAATTGGCGGGTCCCATGGAGTCTCAGTGACTTGTCCACTTTCTAGCTTCATTTGACTCACTGTCACTGAAGGGCAGTTATTGTCTTTTTCCACAACAGTAGCTGGATAGCCTGAACTTGCTGTACAGTACCTACAACAGTTCTTCCTGACAGCTCAATATCATGATTAGTGGGATTTTGTACACCAAGAACAATGTAAGGCTGAACACCTCTCCTAAGAGAAGTGTGGTGTCTCTCTTCACCGGATGTGTCTGCACCTTACAGTCAGTCTGAATGGAACTGTGTTTGGGCACGATGACTTTCTCTTTTGTCGTTCTCACAACATAGTCACATGACTGCTCAGTAGTCACCAGGGGCCTCATGTACAAAGCATGTGTGCGCACAAAATAGTGGCGTACGTCCTTTCCCATGCTCACGTTCAAATGTATTAAACGTGAAACAATCGTAAAAATGTGCGTGTCCCACGCCAATTTCATAGCTGTCGTACGCACGTTTCTACAGCTATTGTTCCTTTGGCGACACTTAGAGGTGACGCTGGGAAACTGTTAATAATGTGAAAACAAGTATTCATCAGAGTGATGTGCACATCAGAGACACACTTATGAACACTTAACACACCCACATGTTTGCAATTATGTAGGTGGATATAAAAGCATGCGCAATGTTCAATTTCAATTCAATTCAATTTTATTTGTATAGCCCAAAGTCACAAAGTACATTTGCCTCGGAGGGCTTTACAATCTGTACAGAGAATGACACCCTCTGTCCTTAGACCCTCAGTTTGAGTGAGGAAAAACTTGCCCACAAAAAACCTTTTAACAGGGAAAAAATGTGGAAGAAACCTCAGGAAGAGCCACAGAGGAGGGATCCCTCTCCCAGGACGGACAGACGTGCAATGGATGTCACGTGTACAGGACAATCAACATAAACATTTTGTACATTTACAATGACTGACAGAATGACAATGAATGATAAAGTGACCACAGTAGCAGATATAGTAGTAATAATGACAGTGGTAATATGTGTAGTGGGCGTCGTCCAGGATCACAGCAGCAGCCACGGTCCACGAAAAACCTGCTGGACGACAGAGCACAGAAACTCCGGGGAAGTTTGGTTAGTAACATGCATTAATGAGACATGTCCAGAGAGAGAGAGAGAGAGACAGAGACAGAGACAGACAGACAGACAGACAGACAGACAGACAGACAGACAGACAGACAGACAGACAGACAGACAGAGAGAGACAGAGAGAGAGAGACAGAGAGAGAGAGACAGAGAGAGAGAGAGGCAGAGTAGGATGGAGGGTTTTCGGTAAGGGAGATGTGACTACATCTTTAACCAATACCGTGCCTGGCTAGGCATAACCCTGGGGAGTCCCCCGGCAGTCTAATCCTATAGCAGCATAACTAAGGGATGGCCTGAGCCAGCCCTAACTATACGCTTTATCAAAAAGGAAAGTTTTAAGTCTACTCTTAAAAGTGTTGACCGTGTCTGCCTCCCGAACCCAGATTGGTAGTTTGTTCCACAGAAGAGGAGCCTGATAGCTGAAAGCTCTGGCTCCCAATCTACTTTTGGAGACTATAGGAACCACAAGGAACCCAGCATCCTGAGAGCGCAGTGTTCTAGAGGGATAGTAAGGTACTATGAGCTCTTTTAGATATGATGGTGCCTGACCATGAAGAGCTTTGTAAGTAAGGAGAATAATTTTAAATTCTATTCTAGATTTAACAGGGAGCCAATGCAAGGAAGCCAAAATGGGAGAGATGTGATCTCTGATCTTGGTTCCTGTCAGAACACGTGCAGCAGCATTCTGAATTAACTGTAAAGTCCTAAGAGACTTATTAGAGCAGCCTGATAACAGAGAGTTACAATAGTCCAGCCTTGAGAAACAGTGCGTCTGATTTTAGCGATGTTACGTAAGTGGAAGAATGCAGTCCTCGAAATTTGTTTTATGTGGACATTAAAGGACAGATCCTGATCAAAAACAACTCCAAGATTCTTTACAGTGGAGCTGGAGGCCAGGGTGATACCGTCTAAAGTAACTAAGTCTCTAGAAAGAGAGTTTCTGAGGTGCTTGGGTCCAATTACAAGAACTTCAGTTTTGTCTGAATATAACATCAGAAAATTATAGGTCATCCAATTTTTTATATCCTTAAGGCATGCTTGGAGTTTAGTTAACTGATTGGTTGCATCAGGCTTGATCGATAAATATAATTGGGTGTCGTCAGCATAACAATGAAAATTGATAGAGTGATTCCTAATCATGTTCCCGAAAGGAAGCATATATAAACTAAATAAAAGTGGTCCTAGTACAGAACCTTGTGGGACTCCATGACAAACTTTGGTATGCATGGAGGATTCATCATTGACGCGAACAAACTGAGATCGATCTAAAAAATACGATTTAAACCAGCTTAGGGCGGTTCCTTTGATGCCAATTTGATGTTCCATTCTCTGTAAAAGAATTTGATGGTCAATGGTGTTAAATGCAGCACTAAGATCTAACAGGACAAGTACAGAGATTAGTCCTTTGTCTGATGCCATTAGGAGGTCATTTGTAACCTTGACTAATGCGGTCTCTGTGCTATGATGCACTCTAAATCCTGACTGAAAATCCTCACATAGACTATTGTTATAGAGAAAGTCACACAGTTGATTAGCTACAGCTTTCTCAAGTATCTTAGACACAAAGGGAAGGTTTGATATCGGTCTATAGTTGGCTAAAACCTCTGGGTCTAGAGTCGGCTTTTTAAGAAGAGGTTTAATTACAGCTACCTTAAAGGACTTAGGTACATGTCCTGATAATAAAGACAGATTAATTGTATCCAGTAACGAATGACTAACTAGAGGTAAAACATCCTTGAGCAGCCTGGTTGGGATGGGGTCTAAGAGACAGGTTGAAGGCTTAGCTGCAGAAATGATTAAAGTTATTTGATGAAGGTCGATGGGAGAAAAACAGTCTAAATACATAACAGGTTTCACAGCTGTTTCCAAACTTGCTGTATCAGAATGCAGATCAATGCCTGTTGAGGGCAGAAGGTGATGGATTTTGTCTCTAATAGTTATAATCTTATCATTAAAGAAGCTCATGAAGTCATTGCTACTTAGACCTAAAGGAATAGATGGTTCAGTAGAGCTGTGATTCTCTGTTAGCCTGGCTACAGTGCTGAAGAGAAACCTGGGGTTGTTCTTATTCTCCTCAATTAAAGAAGAGTAGTAGGCTGCTCTGGCATTACGGAGAGCCTTCCTGTATGTTCTGAGATTATCTTGCCAGACTAGATGAGATTCTTCCAGTTTAGTGGCACGCCATTTGCGTTCAGATTTACGTGCCTCTTGTTTTAATTTGCGAGTCTGCTGGCTATACCATGGTGCTAGCCTTCTTTGTTTAATTATCTTCTTTTTCAGAGGTGCAATAGAGTCTAGAGTTTTCCGTAATGAACCTGTAATACTATCAACAAGATGATCTATTTGTGAGGGGCTAAAGGAAGCAGACAAGTCCTCTGTTACAGTTAGACATGGCATTGAATTCAATACTGAAGGAATCGTTTCCTTAAATCTGGCTACAGCACTATCAGATAAAAGTTTCTACACAAAGGCTTATAGTCCAATAGTATGAACTCAAAGGTTATTAAAAAATGGTCAGATAGAAGAAGATTCTGTGGAAAGACTATTAGATTATCAATTTCAACGCCATATGAAAGAACAAGATGAAGAAAATGTATTAACAAAGGCAGCGTTAGCGTTGTTAGAGGACCTTGCAAATGGAGCAATCCAACGTGAGCGAGTATTTAAGGAACGCAAGGATTTACTTGCAAACAATGATAATTGGCTCATGAGCTGATTTCGGTTATCAAGGCCAGTGAGTTGTGCGCAGAGCTGCAGCCAGCCCTAGAGCTCAATGGGGGCCGGCGAGTAGCCCGGGGTTGTGCTGACTACGCTGGGGTTCCTGGCAACAGGGGGAATTCCTGCGGGAGCTGGCCGATCGGTCAGGAGTATGCCAGTCAACCCTGAGCTGAGCCATGCCAGCTGTGTGGAACGGAATCATCCGAATGTCTTCCTGGTACATCAGATTCCCGTACAATGCTGTTGAACAGGCCCGACATTAAAGTGCAGTTTGCAGCGAGAGCTGGTTTCCCTGATGTAATCAGATCTATTGACTGCACACACATTGCTATAAAAGCGCCATCACAGGATGAATTTGTTTATGTTAATAGGAAACATTTTCATTTCGTCAATATTCAAATCATATGTGATGCGCGAATGCAGCTAACTAACATCGTGGCAAGGTGGCCTGGTTTAATGCACGACTCATTCATTATGACTAACAGCATGGCTGGGAACAGGCTGGAGGCTGGCACGGTGCGCAATGGGTGGCTTCTATTCATTTAATTGTCCCGTATGTAACGCTGGTTACATACGGTCTCCTGCTCATTAATAATTATTTGTTTATACTAACTGAAATGTAACGGTGAGCAGACATGCTGACCCTCCTGGCTTTAGGGTGGAACACTAACAATTTTATTCATGGAAAGCTTTCTGTGCTGCTCAAAGGATTACAAAAGCACCATTTGAGTTTTGTTTAGTGTTTTGTCGAAGAAATCATCATATCGAATTGCTATATTTGCTGTGATGTTTTATTTATTGATTTGAGCAATAATTATCAAATTATTTCATGACAACTGTCCTCAACCACACATTCCTGGCTACATAAAGTTACATGAGCAACCTCACATTTCACAATCATTGGTGATAATGCATCTTCAATAAACGAGAATAGTGATAATTGGATTTATGCTCAGCTGCAATTTGAAATGGAATGATGTCCACGCATGGCAGATTACCCATTACAGAACTTTATTATCATTAACTGCTTTTCTCATCAGGAAAGCAACTTTGAAAGTCTCCTAAAAGTGCCTTTCTTATTCAATCTGAGGTCAACCACGGTGTCGAGTTTCAAACCCGTGCGCCCTTCGGGAGGGTCAGAGGTCAGCCGTTATGTACTTAACGAGGCCTAGTAGTTCAGGCTTAAAAACACCCGTTTGTTTTGTGAGTAACTCATCAGTGCTTTGAGGCAGGAGGCTGAAATTTGAGTATACGTATCGGGACGTGGGCCACAATCACTGTGCCAAGTTTCAGACCCGTGGCCCCTTGGGAAGGGTCAGAGGTCAGCCGTTCTGGACACCTTTTTGGGAGTAACTTGACAACGCTTTGAGACAGGAGGCTGAAATTTGACTATGTCGTATGCCGTGGAGCCTTCTGCTGGGATTTTTGGTCCTGTCACGATCCCATCACCGTAGAGCTAGCTTTCTAGAAGGCCTACAGAGTTGGGACTCTGGGAGCCTGACCCAGACCTCTATTTAGAATAGCACAGTGAGTTTCATGCAGTTCGGTGCATTTTTGTGGCGGCGGCGAGGGCGCAGATTCGTGTAACGGCGCCCTTTC